>CM021100.1:928634785-928806130 GCA_007115665.2 Sequoiadendron giganteum
CTTTTCAGATGAGCGTCTCTTTGCTATATCAACAAAGAGCCTATGGTACACTAACATGGAAAATTACCTGGTTACTTGCAAGTTTCCACCTCATTTATCTCCGAAGGAACACTGAAAGTTGGTGGGAATTAGTGGTGATTATACGTGGATCAGTGGATTTCTCTTTTGTTGTTGCCTTGACAATATCATGCATAGATATGTTCCCAAGGATGATGTCTTTGACATACTTCACACATGCCACATAGAACCTTGCGAAGGACATTTTTCTACTCAGAGGACTACTCAGAAGGTCTTAACTATAGGCTACTATTGGGCTACACTTCACAAGGATTGTAAATATTATGTTCAACACTATGATAAATTTTAGTGTATGGGCCACCCCATATGCTCAAATGAATTGCCCTTGCATCCTCAATTGCCCATTGAGCCTTTTGAAAAATGGGAACTTGATTTTTCTAGACATGTCAACCTTCCATCTCAGGAACAAGGAATACATCCTTGCATGCATATATTATGTAACCAAGTGGGTTGAAGTTGTTGATTTGAAGCATGAGAGGGACACCAAGGTAGCTGCCTTTCTCTATTCTAAGATTTTTACCCGATTCGGTGTTCCACATGAGATAGTTACTAATCAAGGTCCACAGTTCACATCTGACCTCATTTCTTCTTTTCTTTGTGAATATGAGATTCAACATTCCAAGTCTTCACCTTACCATCCTCAAGCTAATGGCTAAGTTGAAGTCACCATCTGATAACTTGAGAACATTCTTACCAAGATAGTTTCCCTCCATAAAAGAGATTGGGCCATGAGACTTCCTAAAGCTGTGTGGGCCTACCACATGATGTGGAAAAACACTACTGGTTTGACACCTTACAAGCTTGTCTATGGCAAGAGAGTTGTTCTTCCTATTGAGTTTGAGGTAAAAACTCTTCACACCACACTCCAGCTGGGTATGAACTTGAAAAATGTACATTAATAATGAATTACACAACTTCACTCATTAGATGAACTTCATCAACAAGTTCTCTTCCATGCAGATATTGTCTAGAAACAACATGCTCTATAGCATGATCATTTCATTCGACAACAAAAATTTTAACCAGGTGATTGGGCACTCTTGTATGACTCCCATTTTAAGGATTTTAAGGGAAAGTTCCACACTCAGTGGCTCAAACCCTACAAAATTGAGACGGTCTATAACAATGGGGTAGTCAAGCTTTGCATGGTGGAATCCGAATGCATGGCTTTAGTTGTCAATGATCATCAGTTGAATTTGTATAAGAGGCCTATTTCTAGGGAGGAATTTGTGTCGAATTTTTCAAAGGAACTCCATTTGCTTGATAGGTTTCATGTGGTCTCTTCTAGTACCTTTTAGGTAATCTTCAAAATGTTAAGAAAAAAATGCAATAAAAGGTCCAACAATGAAAACCTTCGGACATTGTTGGTCAATTGATATATGAAAACCAGATTCCGATGGATATTGACTATAAAATAAACTTAGCAGGTGAAAAATGATTTTTTCGGTGCCTCCAAGTGGTGGTAGGTTGAAAATCGACATGTTGATGATCTGTTTTCAAAATGAAAAAAAACAAAATAAAAATAAAAAATAAAAAAAACAAAAATAAAATAAAATAAAATAAAGGCACACAACCTCACCTTCTTGTCATTTCTATGATAGGAATTTCTTGAGCAACAACTATTTGCTGATGGTGTGAGAAGACCGAGCCTTCATCTCAATTACTTGGGGTTTCCTCTTGTTCTTCTCTGCGCCCATTGCCATTTTTGGTCACTATCACCTCGTGGTGTGCTACATTATGCCAACTTCCTCTATGACTTGGGTCCTATCTTTTTCTGGCCAATAGCCTTTTCCACTTGGTTCCATTGAGAAGTGCTTGTTTCCCCAGTAGTTTTTCCAGCCCAACACTTGAAATTGGACACCTAGTTTATACCATTGATCTTACCATGTTCATTTTTCATGGTCCGCTCGCACGCTCCTGTCACCTATTTTCTAGGGTATTGTGCATTCTTGATTATCTCTTGACTGCACTTGTTTCTACACGTAGTGGGCCACCAACCGTACTCCACCTTGGTTTGGTTATTCATGCTATCTTGGCCACAAGATGTGTTTTTTTGCTACACTATCTTATCATCACCTTGTGGTACCTTCATTCCCAATGATGACACTGTCTGACTAGCAATTCTCAACACCGGCATCATTTTATTTCGATTCCATTCTCTATTCATTATGCTTGCTTCCATGTCACATTTTCATACCATCGACGGTTATTGGTAATGGTATATCTCAGTTTTTTTTCTTTTCTTGGTTATTTTATTTAATATTCTTTTTTTTCATTTAATGATTGGTGACATAACCATTAGATGGGTCACATGCTTAGCTGGGGGGTTGTCATGTCATAAGCCATGTCATTTTTTAAACCATCACATCATATCTTCACCATATCCTTCCAAGTACACCATAATCTATTATCACCTAACCCTGCTTATTTAATACCATCATTACTATTATTTATTGATGTAACCATAAGGTGAAATTAAACATTGCAACCCACATAAATTTAATTTCCTGTTAACCTCTTACCATTTAGGTTATAGTTGATAACTATGTATTATTCCCAACACTTGTCCTTAGTGGCAGTTTATGCATTTGTTAGCGACTTTCATTTGCACAGTTCTACTGGTTGCGAAAACCTCCTAGTAGCATCATGGTAGTAGAACATTGTGATCGTTTTGAGCCTCCAACTATGGAAGAATTGAGGAAGCCAAAGGCTATCGAGGCTTATAATATTTTTGAACAAGTAGGATGGGATGTGCATTTTAAATTGTTAAGGGGGTATGATGAGAGGATTTCATGAGAATTCACAATGACTTTCCATAAGGAAGAAAAAGTTAGTGGTTTAACCATTCTTTTCTTAGTGGAATTCGTGGCCGATGTTTCTGGGTTTCCACTCTCATGGGAGAAATATTTCCTTAATAATTCCAAGAATGTGATGGACCTTGAACCCTTGTGCAAGAAGTTTCTACAAATAGGGGAGTCTATTGAAATTGTCACTGGATAAGGTACAAAGTTATCTTCACTTCTATGGCCCTAGGATGACGTAGCAAGATTCATCATCCAGTACATAACCTATGAAGGTAGGTATGTATATATTTATGCTAAATATTTTTTACTTATGAATCATCTGAGATGGAGTATGCTTTTGAATACGCCATACTTTCTTTATTACTCTATAAATCAAATACAAAAAGCAGTGAAAAATGACATGAAAAATTCATTAGCTCACCATGGCCTTATCAAATTGTTAGTTGTAAGAATTAAAAATACTTTCTACTCCAAGGTATTGAGATTCACTTATTGATGATGATACCCCAAAAAAATCCATGGAGGAAGATTCTCCTGTCACTAAAAACCTACCTAGTACTTTTGAAAATGATGAGTCTGTAGGAATAGAGTCAAATAAGGATAGTAAAAATGAAATTTCCTCATATGATCATAGTGAAGACTCAAGGATAAAAGAACCCTTTTTTGATTCTTCTAGACCTTCAAAGAAGAGGGTTTCCAAGAAGGGTATCAAGAAAACCCTAGCCTCAAGTAGAAAACTAGCCAAAAGTTCCTATGTCACCTCTATGAGTGGCAAATCTGTCAAAACTAGCACACCAAACTGGAAAACTAGGGGTAAGCAAAAAAGGCATGGCAAGACATCGTTAGTCTCCCTTGGTTCTTCAAAGAAACAAGTATCAATTGCTTTTGGTGACAAAGAGAAATCTCCAACTAAAGAGAAAACCCCAACTAAAGAGAAATCCCCAACTAAAGAGAAATCACCAATGGCCACAATGTAAAAGTTGGAAAATATGGCAAAAGTAGCTAGCAATGTTCTAGGTTTTGAACAACCAAAAGAAGTGGATGATTGTATAGTCCTAGGTTCCATGTATCATAGAACTAGAAGGTCAAGAAATGCTTCTAGGGATCTACAAAGGAGTAACAAAAGGAAGACAAAAGAAGCACCTATTACTACTGATAAAAATGAAACTAGATGTGAGAAAAAGACCCAACTCCCTTGGTCCCATCCTTTAGTTTTAGAGTAAGTTTTGATAGTTATAGAGGAAAGAAAAATAATGGAACCCTTGAACGAAAATGCATAGGGTATGGAAGAAGGATTTGTGTTACATGGGGAGGATATTCATAATGACACTAACATTCAAGATTTTCACATTGAACTAATGCTTGAAGACATTGTCAACCTTGCAAAACAAAGGACCACATAATTGTCACCCCGAATGGAAGAAAATGAGTTGAATATGTCATTTGGTAATGAATAGGAAAATGTGGAAACACCTTCCACTGGAAGCCAAGAGGTAGGAGGAGAAGATCCTTTGTTAACAAATGAGGAAATTCGTGACCTACAAAACATTGTAACTAAGTTGATAGAGTAAAATCCTCTATCAAGAAAAGAAGAGATACAAGGTTTATAGAATTTGGTAGCTAAGTTAAGAGAGGAAAATCAAGCACTACAAAATTCATTGGCTAGGGTGATTGAGGAGAATGAAGCCCTTCAAAAATAGATTCATGATGCATGCTCCCTCGATTCCTCATAGACATAAGAGATTCGCCAACTCAAGGTATCACTTGAGGAGACATATGCCTCTAGTACATATCTCATGATCATTCAAGAGAATTAGAAGTAGATGCAAGAATTATACGAGTCATGGGTTAAAGAAGTCACTGACACAATGAACAAACTAGCTCCTTTTTCTCCTAGTTTGTATTTTATATTCTTTTGCATGAGGACATGTAAAACCCAAAGCTGGGGTGAAATGATGGGGGTGAAATATTTTTTTGTTTTATATTTTATTTTCCTTTAAAATATATTATTTCATAGTATTTTTTGCTGCTCTTGTCACCATTTTTAATGAACTAAAGATATTTTATAAAATACAAAGGAAAGATAAAAGCCTATGAATATATCAAAATCCTTTGATCATTTATTGATTATCTCTGTGATTTTGGTCGCAAGGAATGCTTAATGGATGGCATGTGGATAAGGGCATTGGTGGAGTGAAGTTAAGACCATTTGAGGGTCATTTTTCATTTTGGTTAAACTAGTTTTGAGTTGTATTTATCTGTTTCAAGTTGTTGTGCCATTTTGAAATGATGAAAAAAGACTATAAGCTATTTTTGATTATCTTTTAAGGTTGTTGGCCATAGGTCGAAACAACTAAAGAATCTCATATGTTTTTATCCAGTAGTAATTATAAGTTTAATCGGTCTATAGTATCTATAAATATGTAACCAGAGACTCAACATATATAGATGACAATAATATATTGATACATACTTTTGTTCATGAATTAAAAATACTATGATGTTATCTGAATGAATGTTGATTAGCATGGAGTAAATTGTGTTCCTAAGCCTTATCATTGATAATAAAAGAAGGTAAGGCCCACTTCATTGATTACTGGTGATCATAATAGTAGGATTGCATTGTGTGGTAATAAACATTTTAGCTTTACATTCATTTTTTTGTGATTGAATTGGTTTGCAGTTTATTGTGAAATGCAGATGATTTAAATCCAATGTGCCACATTTTGTAAACATTGATCGGTGTGATTATCAATATGTGTGAGTAAATTTTAATCCATTCTATTTCAATTCTATCTTTTGATTATATTCTATTCTTAGTGTGGAATAATAATTTTGTTTACTATTTATTGTTAATCAGTTTATGTTGTAGACTGTTTTGATAAAGGCTCCCATCATAGAACTGACAAGAGATTTGAGAGCAATATTTTAGAATAAACATAGACTAAGTAGGCATCCATTCACACTTATGTTGCTAGGTTCAACCCCTAGGAAAATAGCCCCAATATATTTCACAAGTTCACGATCCTTGGATTGACATTAAGGAGTAAACTGAGGAAATTACAAAATTCTCGAGGATTGATCTAGATCCATCTACCCAAATTAAGATACAATTACAAGGATAGTTTTACCCATAATATCAACCACAGTTTAATTTAATCAAGAAGCCTATATCTATCTTTTTTGATAATACAATTGCAATTAACATTTCAAAGAATCTAGTGAAGCATTCAAGGACAAAACATATATCAATTAGGTATCAATTTTTGAGAGAAATGGTTATGGAGAATGAAGTGAAGGTTGAATATGTTCCTACAAAGGATTAGATTGCTGAAATATTTACTAAGGCTCTTCCTAAGGATACTTTTGAGTATCTTCAGGAGAAGTTGGGGTTATTGACCCTCCTTGTTTGAACTAGATGCATATGGAGATGCATCAGTCCAATGGATCTATCTCTTTTATGGACTGATGTTGGTGGCTACATCTTAGGGGGAGTAGTAGTGTCATGTGTTGTCATTGTTGAAGATTTTCTAATTTGATTGGGTGTACTCCTAATGGGGAGTATTCAAAGAAGATGTTTTGGTTCAGTGTCAAAGGGGGAGAATAATGAAAAACATTCTATCCTTTGCCATTGATGTCAAAAGGGGAGAAAGTATCATATGAAATTTTTTTATCTACTCAAGGGGAGAAAAGAACGGAAATCATAAGAAAGTGTGTTTAGAACTATTTTGTTGTCTTCTGTGGCTTTTCACATCTTGTGTTGACATCAATGAAAGAGGGGGATATTTTTGTAAGAATGAAGGTGTTGTCATTGATGTGAACACGAAGTCTACTGAATGGTGTTGTCATTGATGTCAACTGTGTGTTTAGGAAGTTGCTGCATGATGAAGATGTCGAGGATATTGAGAAAATTGTGAAAAAGAGAAAAATAGGTTGTTGCAAATTGCGCATGTATAGTTGAGACTTTGAGGAGGTGTTGTGAGTACATGGAGCTATATTTTGTTTTTAGTGTTTGAAGATGAGGTGGAATGAAGTAATGAATTGAGATTTGATAAATAGAGTAAAGAGTGTGTGCAACTGTTCATAATTTTCTTTGGTATTGTGCTCCGTGTTTATTCTATGTTGATGCTATGTTGTATAGATATTACAAGTTATTTAAGGTTTTCAGATGTTTCTATATTTAGAATTTGGGTTTCTAGATATTTGTAGAGTATGAGATATTTTCACCAGTACGTGAATTGGTTTTTTAGTGTTGTTTTTTTTGGCCTGGGAGAAATGTATTTTCTCTGAATTTCTTTGTTGTTTGTCTTTAGGTTGTATGGTTTTGGGAAGTTGCTAATACTGCTTATATCTTTTTGTATTCAATATTTTACTTGATTTGGTGCAATACATAGTGAGTTTCATTTGTTAGTATGCAAATAAGGTTTAACAATTTTTTTGAAATGAATTATTTGTATGATGCAAGATTGGATGAAGTTCTTGATGAATCTTAAGTAGTTCGTGGATTATTCTGGATTGTGTTCAAGTGAATTTTGTTAAGAATTTTTTGATTGATTTGAGGAAGTGTGTACATGGGTATTGGCCAACCTTGTGTTAACACTACATGTGAAGCTTGTGGAAGCATATTGAGGCATGTTTGGATATATTTGGGTTCTACTTAAGGAGTTGTTTGGGTCACCTCCATTCCTATCCATCACGCGAATGTTTTGGTACTGACCTATTTTGAATTTGTATGTATAACGACTAATTGTAGACATTGGAGAAGGTTTTTGAGGTTATGGTTGGTACAAATAAGTATGGTGTTGTTGTGAGTTGAAAAAATGAAAGAAGTGACAAGAAATATAGATGTGAAATTGATGTGAGTGATACAAATTTGAGTAGAGCAGTAAGAATTTCATTGTTAGGATTCTTGAAAGTAGTGAGATGAAGGCATCTGAAATCATTCAAGCAAGGCTATGAATGTGTGTGAGAAATTGTGGTGGATTCCTTGTTGCATTGAGAACTATTCTCTGAGTATTGTTTCTCTTCTGTCTTCTTGTATTCTTTCTATGGTAGTGAACCTTGGCTATGAGCCTTTTTGGACAGTGTGTCCTATTTTGGTAGTGAGCCTTCTTGTATTGGTTTTTCTATTACTCATATTGTGAGCTAATCATCACCATGGTTTTTTCCTTATTGGGTTTTCCATGTAAATTTGGTGTTCTCTTGTGTATGATGTGATTTCAATTTCTGTTATTTGCATTTCAATTTTAATCACATTTACAGAATAAGGGTTTAATGAATGCATGTGGATTTGATTACTGTTGAGGGTTTTGATGTTTTGATTAGATACAACTGATTCAACCCCCCCTCTTAGTTTTCTTTTTCATTAAACATCCTTTATCTCCTAAAAATTAAATTTTAGTTGCAAATTCAATGTTAGTAACACAATCAAAATACTCCTCCTTTTCACCCCTCTCCTTTGTATCCATTTAAATGTCATTAGCACTATCAAAATATTATTTCCCTTCACCCTACAATAAAATTTCATCCATACAAGTCTATTTATCACATGAGAAATCATCACCTAATGCAAACAAAAGCTCACCACACAAATGAACATCCACTTTCTCATCTTCTTCCCGAATTACAATTGCAGTACCTTCATTCAAAAATGTACTCATTGTTGCAAAATCTTCTTCTACACTAATCTCATCAACTCACATAAATCAACAATTTTTTTACAAAAACCATATTTACCCCTTCTTTATCCATTAAAAATTTCACTCTACCGCTTTTGAATACAATCAACACTGTGACAACTTGCATTAGAAAATTATGATCTTCATCCTCATCCTCTTTTAATAATTGTTTAACTCCATTAACCAAAAAATTACTAGTTTTATTACATACCTTTCCTTCTTCTGTACTCAAGGGCTTCAACTTGTGTTTGATTCCATCCTTCACCAATTAGTATTTATTGGCATACCCATCATGTACTGCACACCTATCAAATTGCCAAGGCCTTCCCAATAATAAGCGAAAAACATTCATCGAAATTATATCACATAAAAATTCATCATGGCAATCACCTATCTTAAATTTTACAATACATTGTTTATTTACCAGAATTTTATGATCATCTTGCAACCAAGCAATCCTGTATGGATGTGAGTGTCTTCTTTCCAAATGAAATTTATTTACCATTTCCTTAGAAACAATAGTGTCAATACTACCACCATCAATAATAAAATTATAAAATTTACCTTCACACATACATCTTGTTTTGAACAATCTCTTCCTTTGATCCGGTTCTTTTCCTTCATTCATCGAGACTCTTCTTGAAACAAGTACTTCTCCATCTTCTTCCTCTTCTGAGTGTGATGAGTGTGCATCTTCTCCATTTATTCTTGTTTCTCTATTTTGATTTTCAATTCTTCTTCTCGGTCTTTCCTCTTCATGAGGACAGTAATATGCCCTATGACCCTCTTCCCCACATCTAAAACAAGTTATTTTGTAATTTCCTCATCCAAATCCTCTACCTGATCTTCCTCTTCCTCTAAAATTTTGATCATGGGACTGATTTGAAATCTCACCTCTTTCATCCTTTTTTCCCTTAGTATCTTCAATCTGATTTCTAACCCCATTTTTTTGCACATTAGTTTTACTCTTTCCTCTTTTCTTATTATCAAATATCCTATTCAATCTTTCTTCTACTTTTAATGCGAATTGGTAGGCATCCTCAATGGTGTATAATATCACTAATGCCAACTCCTATTGTATGCTTAGCTTTAACCCATTAATGTAATGGGTTACCTTTTCCTTGTTTTCTTCAAAATGTTTGGTTCTAATAAAAATATTATGGAATTCTTCTATGTAATCCTTCATAGTTCTCATTCCTTATCTCAAATTTTTCATCCTTTTGAGCAACTCCAACTCATAGTATACTAGAATGAATTGTCTCTTTATCTTATCTACCATTCTATCCCATTTGAATATCTTTTCCTTTCCTCTTCTTCCTCTTTCAAGCTACATTTCCTTCCACCAAATGCTAGCATGCCCTCTTAGTTTTGTTTTTGCAAACCTCACCTTGTGAGGGTCTTCAATCTCTTCAAACTCAAAGAATTCCTCCATTTAATTCCTCCATTCTATCAACTCTTTAGGATTCAATCTTCCACTAAAGTTTGAAACCTCCATCTTAGGCCTTTTCCAATTTATGCAATATCTCCCAATAATATGATTTCTCCAGGGTCCATTGGTTCTTGTTCTTCCTAGATTCAAATTCCTCTTCAACTTCACCTTCATTATCATCTTCTCTACGCACATCTCTTCCTAAAAATCATCAAATTTCCTTCTTAGAGCTCTTAAATCATCTCTTGGAGGATCTCTTCCTCCTCCTCTACCTCTACCTCTACCATGGTTGACAACTCTTGGAGGCATTTTAATCTTCACCCACAACTCACAGGTCCTACTGCAAACTGCCTCTCTTCGACGCTCTGTTTATATAATAAGAATAACCCACTCTAATACCACTAATGTAGAGAGGGATTTAAACTCTCAAAAACCTCACTAACTTCCTCACAAAAATTGCAAAATAGAAAAGAGAAATTACAAATATAAACTCAGAAGAATTGTTTGCACTAGAAACACTATTTTTTCTTTATTAATAAAATCTAATTACAATAGTTTTTTGTCATCAAAGGACTAATATGCATCAAATAATATTCTTACAGGAATCAACTAGGCAAGGAAAAATATTCAAATACAATACTATGCTCAGTTATGCAAGCTTTTGCAAACAAAATTCATCTCCCAACACTAAACACCACTTGCAACTTATGTATCCTCAACTCTATTGTTCTGAAAACTTCATGGACTGTTGTAAATCAGTCCAAACCTGCAACAAACACCCCAAATTTGTTCTCCAGAGAAAGCTATTCCCTCCTCTCCACTGCCTTCAAAATCCACTTCCAAACTCTTTCATTGTTCCATAAATTTTTGATTCTCCTCGACTTTGTCAAGGGATTTATTTCATATGTGTAATTTTTGCCTTCCTCAACTAGGCATGCCATCTCCTGTAGCTGCAAAATCAGACCTGAAAAAGATAATTAAAACTCATTTAAAACTCACTTACAACAACCTCACAAAGATCGGCTTTTTCAATTTTCTATCCCTCCTCTTTTGACTCCCCAAAAGGCAAGAGGACAAAAATTAGTCTTGGTCGCTCACTTCTCTAGTCCCTACTTTTTAGGGATCATGATGAAGTGTTGTAACTCCCCAATTTCAAAAATCCAACACCTTAATAACCTTTAGGAATAATTTGCAATTAAAATTTAAACTAATTTTCTTGCTTTTTCACCCCACAAGCCAGCTTGTCAATGTGCAAGGAAAAATTTAACAAGTTTATTAAATAAAAAATAACATTTTCCATCTATTAATATAAATTTCAAACCAAAATTGACTCACACCAAAAATTCAAAAAATGCTCAACAAAAATTAATCTTTTTTTGTTTGACATACAATTGCCAAATGTCATGGATGCTCCTGCATTGATAAATTTCAAACTTAAAAAATGTGGAACATTGCAGTAGCAAAGAACATCAAACTATATGTTGGAAACTTGGAATATGCTAAAAACTTGCAATCTGGAGCCAAATATGCATTGCTTGAGCTATCTTCTTGCATTTTCTTTGTAATTTTTTTTCATGGATGATAAAAACCTATAAATTAACTCCAATATATTTCATTTTTACTTCTCCAAACCCCTCTTTTTCATTAAAAAAAATTCTAGCACTCTCCCCCCCTTTTTTTTTTATTATCAAAATTGCTAGAAATGGCCCCCAATAATAGCTTAATGTGCCCACTTTGTAACTCCCATAATTTAATAATTTTAATTCTTGAAAATATAATAAGGATAGCCACAATTTTGGTGTTCAATATTCCCTCCACTTTTTATTTATTAAAATATTTTCTTTATTTGATGTTCTATCATAACCCGGTTGTCATAGATTCCATCTATTAAAAATAGTCGATAACTCCTTTTGGTCTTATCTTGCAAATTGATTTCAGATTTAAAAATAATAATGACATAATATTCCATGTCATAAAATATATATTTAAATAATCCATCTTGAAGTGGGATTCTCACTTCCAAGTATTTACTACAATAGTGACTTTTGATTCTTCATTAACTATACAATTTATTCACTGGACTTACAAACACCAAAATTAAACAAAATTAAAAAATCATTTAATTTTTTTGGATGATGCAAGATTTTCCCTACACCCAATATACTTGTGAATAAAGTTCTAATAATATTTTTCTAGAGAATGAAAAGTTTTTTGGTGATGTCAAATGCCTTACCACCATAACACAATGCACTTCCCAAATAACGATTATTTTGGTGTGTTTATAAGAACAAAAATATGTTCATCTTGTAAATAATCCTATTAGATAATATATGTCACCAAAATATGTTCCTTATACAAGTATGGTGTCGGTCCACACAAAATTTATTTAAGATAAATAAAGTGATTCTTAAGCAATAAATGTGTGGTCATGGATGTATAATATAGTGATAAATGCATGGATTAATGGATTGTTAAGGAAATATAAATCATTTTTGTCATGCGCCTTCTTATGTTTTATTAACATGTACAATTTTTGAATTTAATTAAACCACTTTATATGCTACAAATTCTCTAACTTGATTTATGTGTGAAGGAATTAGAGTGACTATGATCATAATGGATGATGACCGGTCTCTTATTAAAGAATGTAATAGCACAATTATTTAACTACATGGATAATGGTATAGAATTATTTTTTTTTTTGGTGGGGTACCTTTTCATAATGTTATTGAGTTTCTCTAAGTTATATCTAATAGTATTTCCATACTGTAAGAGGATTTTTACAAGTGCATAATATGTGTGCCTAGATTTCAAAGGAATGCCCAATAGTGGAAGAATAGACATGGAATAAGGGTGCTACATGGATCTTTGAAATAAAATTATTTTTTATGATTCTAGATTAATGTAAATTTGGTGTAAATGACTATTTAATCAAGAGATCATATTATTTGTAAAAATTTAAGGACAAATTATTAATCGAAATTGAAAAGTTCAAGGAAATTGTGTAAATTTATAAGGTTGCATAATACAAATTAA
Source organism: Sequoiadendron giganteum (assembly GCA_007115665.2). Taxonomy (NCBI): domain Eukaryota; kingdom Viridiplantae; phylum Streptophyta; class Pinopsida; order Cupressales; family Cupressaceae; genus Sequoiadendron; species Sequoiadendron giganteum. The sequence continues at coordinate 928,647,811 of CM021100.1, forward strand.
GATCATATAATTTTAATATTTTTAATATTGACATGGATATTAGAGGATTCAATAATTTAGTCAAGGTTCTAAAAATGAATTTACCAAGGGTAGCTCATAGCTCATAGCTTGTGTTGTAGTATATCCAACACTTGTCAAACATGTTACATCTACTCCTAGTCATATAAAATATAAGGATGCCATCCAAGTACATGATCATGGAGTTAGTTAAAATTCATAGGATGTCATTAATTAGATACATGAATTTAATAGATGTATTGATTAGGCTAAAATTATTAACCATGCACTCATGCAATCCTTCCTATATTTTAAATGTAGTCTTCTAAACATCTTCAAATTATTTAAGAACCTAATGATATATATTAAAAGTGAATTTTAGTGAAATAGAACACACCATAGAGATGGTACAAGAAGCCATTTATTTTTGGAAGGGGTTCTATTTTTAACTATAATATTATTGATTATGTGTTAGTCTATTCATAACTTCCACGTACAATAATTATTTGGTAAAAGTATAATTATAATAGAACAAGGGAAGAAACTTGGTTGATCTATCCTTAATTAAATAAATCTTCAATTTGTCATTAAAATTTATAATTATCCTAAAAAGACCTATGGTGAAAGGAGCTATTTGGAAGGGATAATCTAAAAACCAAGTCAATCTTGTTCATACAATGTAGTGAGTTGGGAGACCCATGCAATTAGTGAAGAACTCTTTGTACTAATATATTAATATGTAATTTTTTTATATGATGGTTTAGGAATATTATCATGAGATGTTAGTGTCCACTTCATTTATTATGTGGATGATTTCATGTAGATTATGATCAACACAAAATTTTATGTCTGCAAAATTATCTTGCAATATTATTTGGTTTAAACAAGAGTTCTTTTGAACTTTGAAAATATCTCACATAACTTAATGTTTCTATTACCAATGTGATTTTTATTAAATTATGTTTTAAATTATAAAAACATTCACAATAATATATAGATTATCTATAATATAAAATTTGTTGTATAAATTATAAGAATGAAATATCACAAGCCCTAATTGTAAAAGATTTTAAGTCCCTTTTATATTTTTAACCTATATAATAAAAAAATCACAAATGATGATGTCATACATTCAACATCACAATAAAGAAATATTAAACACCCAATATATTTTCCTTATAAGAATCCTATGTGCTTCACCACATCACGTGTCATGTTTTTTTTCACCGAAACTATTCATGATAATATGTGGGGTTATTTAGTGACCCCAAATTTCATGTAGAAAATTCACTTGCATTGTATTGAAGTTATTATTGGTAAGTGGTGATGTTGAATAAATGAGACTCCTTATCAATGTATTATTCTCATTGGGATCCATAATTTCCTTAAAAAATAAGACTTTTTTGTGCACAATAGTCAATGTCATTATGAGAGATAGTATAGGGAAGAATAGGATTATTTTTCTTGTGGTTGCTGCCCTTTTCCCTTGTCTAGTGCAATTTTTTAAGGAACTTATGGTTTGGTGCATATCATCAAATATTTTATGGTAATTTTTTCATAGGCATATTTTGGCATAGAACAAAAGACTTGAAAGTGTTCTCTAGTTCAAGCTTGCTCTATTGTAGAGAAATTTATTTCATCATCTTTATATTGGTTTCTATGTTTTATGCATGGTGATTTGATTTTCCCAAAAAATTTCATTTAAGGAACTCTATTTTCGTGTAGATATAAGGTAATTATTTTCTAATGTATTTAAGCACTTAAAGGTGCTGGAAGTTGTCTTCATATAGTCATGTAGATATTTCATGGAGCTTGGTGTAAGATTCCATGGTTTTCTCTTTGTGCTAGCTCAACTATTGCAACTTCATCTATGCAACCTCATATTGTCTAAAGGGAAAATATTCCTTCTTGTAGAGTGTTGAAAAAGGTAGGTCTAGGCTTTATTTGTATGGTTCTCTCTATTGCATTGTGTGATTAGTGCTATCTACCAATGATGCACTAAGATAAGAAGACTAATGTGAGAGAGGAGATTTTATTGACCCTAATAAAATTTTCAAGTTTAGTAATACAACATGATGACATTCAAATTTATTTCAAACATTATAATATGAAGATATATTTGTATTCTAAAAGGATTTTGATGATGTGTTAAATCTTGCTAGTCAAGATGTTATGGAATTAGTCCAAATTAATTCATGAATTAATGGAGCTATTGGAAGAGTGATTAGTACTCCATTTTTATGATTGCATTAATAAAGTGTTTGAATGTTTGCTAAACCCTTAGGTGCACATTTATCTACTATTTTTCTCTAGTCTTAATATTCAAAAGAATGCTCAAATGTTGGACCAAGTCTTTAATTCTTCTATAAATATCATGATCATGTCTAGACAAACATGAAATTTTCTTTTTTCCAATACCAATGATCCAAAACTAGGTGTATTGGTAGGAAAAAATATAAATTAGCTAGCAATTTATAATATTATAGAATGTTGATAGGAAGGCCTAGACTACATTCTAAGGTTTTATACTTGTTCTCTATAGTAAACTCTTGTATTATGCAATAAAAATAGATAACCTAGATATGCACTAAATATAGACCAAATATAAAGAAATTATACACACACCATTATGCAAAAATATTATATATTCATTTACTTTAATGGCTCATACAATATCTTCACACATTTCGAGTGGTTCATACTATTTTATAATCTTCCTCATTGTTCTCCTTGTATCAATCATATGAATTATACTCCTATATGTCTTATAATTGATTCCTCATGCTTCATCCATGTTGTTGGTGTTTTTTCCAGCTGAACCCTGCAATTCTCTAAGAGGTAGCCAATTTCTATGTTCAAGAATTATCAAAGTTAGTGGCCAACTGACAGGTGAAGCTTCTTAGGGATTTACCCCTACTCTTTAGGCTGTGTGAGGCCAAGGAGGGTGTTACTATTTGTGCTCATTTGATACCCATTGTCACAAGAACACTTCAAAACACAAATAAAATCCTACTCACTTGCAGACATACAAGATTTATCAAAGGTTTGGCTGACCTTTACATAAATGACCACATATTTGCTAGGAATACAAGAAATATATTATACTTGCATCTCAATACAGATAGAATTTGAATTAGGTAATGTTCTGACCTTGAATCTACATATAGGTTCTTTCTGATTTTAACTATTTAAAAGAATTCCAAATGAACTAGCCAGTGCCTCATCAAATTGGGTAGGAGTCACATATACAATATTCAGTCAAACATAATATTCAATCTTGACAATAGTGAATGTTTCTTATAATGCATTACATCATAAGACCTCACAGTATTCAAAGAAACACTCCTTATCAGATCCTTAGCACATTATCACAGATTTGCAATCCTTCCTCAAGCATTTGATTAAATCATTAAGTTAAGGCAAGAAATAGAATCATACATTCAAATGAACTATTGAAGACAAACAAAAATACTCTTGATAATTTCATTCATAACCTGTCACAACACACACAAGAGAGCAATTTACTTGAATTTAATATTTGTTTCGATATCAGTAATTACATAAAACCTATTAAGACTATCTCATATACATATCCTACCTAAAAAAATTTACCAGCTAATTCATCCCAAATTCTGCATTATATGCACTTAGTATGTATCACCTAGACCTTCAGTTTTCAAAAATCCAACCTCTGCAATGAGCCTTGAGATCTCTTTTATAACATAAGAGAGCAAAAAGCTTCAGGCCCATTGCAATTACATTTTAGCAAAATTTCATTTCAAAATGGAATTTCATTCGCATTTCAAAATTCCCACACGATTGGATGTAATCATTCGGTGAATAGGGGAATCAAAATTTTGCAACAACCTGTGTTACCAGTTAGTGCCACCATACCCGTAGAAAAATGTCATCAAGGCTTTTTCATTTACATCCATGTCACACTTGAGAAGAAACAACAACATCACCAAAACAAAATTGGAGAACCCAGAAAACCATATCAACACCTAGAACTGGAATCGACACCACGACCACGATATAGACGACCGCTCCGTGTTTTTGCCTCAGTGGGAGGTGAAAACACCACCTTATCTTCATCAACACCCCTCCCAACATTAGAACCAAAAACAACACATGGTGCCACCATGGTAATTGGAGAAACCGCGAGGACCACTTCGTCTACACCAGCTAATTCAATCAAAGTCATGAGGTAACAATGATAATCATAATCAATATCAGAACCATCGCTACCAGAGTTGCTAGAGACATCAATTGGTGAATTCTACTGCCCTAGAGAGCCTCAAATTTAACTTAGCTTGGCCTTCAATCCTCCTACACACTCCACATAACTCTTTTCCTTTCCACAACTCATCACCTCTACACTTGCAACTTGACCCTTGAGCCAAGAACTGCATCGAGTAACACCCGAGAGAGACCCCATGTCTTCTTCCTTGGATCCAAGGTCACTTGGAATGGTACTCTATTCGTGTTGTTGAACCTCCTCTTGAGATCTTCATGTATCCATTCTTATAGACCTATGCACCAGCGAAATAGAAGCAGTTAGATTGCTCATCTCACACTCAAACCCAAAGCCTTTGCAAAAGCAACAACCACTTATTGTAGAAGCACAGAGGAGTTCAAATTCTTAATCGCTATGATGCAAATGAATAGCCAACAAGCATTTATCGAACAAATTGATGAAGTGATCATCAATGCTCCAACTGCAAAATGAGTGAGCAAGTGATTATTCATTGACATCAATTTCACCATTGTTAGTTTCCAGTTTCATGGAAATCGACGTATTATTCATCATAATTTCCAGGAGATAACCCCTTGCATGCATGGACATCAGGTTGATATCCATCAAAATTTTTGAACCATTAATGTCTGCCATCAATAGAGCTCAAACAACCATCACATGGTTGGTTCAATGTTTTGAATTTTGGTCGTCGATGCACCAACGAGCTGGTATGTCAAATGACTTAGATTGAGTCAAACACATTTGAAAATTTCATGTTGTCACATGGCAGGCCCATTGACCAATAATACACTCCCCAGTCAGAATACACACAAGTCACTTGCGAGCCCCAACTAGCCTCCTCATTCCGCCATGCGAGTCCACGTGTCACCCATTCACACACCTCATAATATCTTTAAAACTATTATTTTAATCGTGTGCGGTTGGTGAAGAATGGCCACAATTAATCTTCATCATCACATGAGAGCCATAAATTAGAAAAACCCTTATTCAAACACTAATGGATTTGACCCCAATTTTCAACGGTAGTTCATCGAAATTTCGATGATCTATTGTCGGTCGACCGATGAATTGCACAAATTAGTGTCGTCGCTCAATTTTCATCTATACCCCGACAAACAATAAAATGTCATGCTCCCGAAGAAAGCTTGTCGGAACAACGACACCCATTCCATTGATCGCATGACGAGTAGTGGTTGGACCGTGGGTGGAACACCGTCATCGAAGCGTCAGAATAGCGTCATACATTCGTCAGAACCACGATGGAATTTTCATTGGTCTAGAGATGAAAAATGTCTGGAGCACGAGCGACATACCATCGTTGAAACGTCAGAGCATCGACATAAATTCGTTGAGATGGAGACGACTGTATTGTCGGTCTACTGATGAATAGTGCTCAAAGTACGTGTGGCATACCGTCCCTGAAGGGTCGGAGTAGCTACATATAGTCATCGATCTATCGATAAATAGTGCCCGGAGCACGTGCGACATAAGAGCATCGAACACGCGACGCAATAGGCAAGTCATAACAGTGAAAGTTCATCGCATTCATGATGAAATAGGCAAGCCATTAAGACAAAAGTTAATCAGGTACATAGCAAGGTCATCGGGCGTTTTTGCAGTTCGTCGCAATTTTGACGGAACAATGCAGTTTTTTTTAGAAAAAAAAAAACTATTCGTTGAAATGTAGGCATATCGGGGTGACTCTGGGTGATATATAAAAGTCATGTAGTAGGCTCCAAAGTGCATCCATAGGGATAATGACAAGAAATAAGGTTAGGTCAATCAAAGAGAGAAAGTTGATGTGCCAAGACGATGAGCATTTAATAGGGGTAGTAAAAGACAAGATGGATTGTCATCAATGCTCAAATTGGAAGACTTCATTATGAAATTTAGATCACAATATGATTAACCCTGTTTGGACAAATGCAATGACATTAGTGTCAAGAGTTAAGAGGCCATTCAACTTTGCATTGAGTAAGTGTTCACAAGGTAGAAAAAGGACAGTCATATGATTGTTTAAAATATCAAACATGTCAGTTGTTGTGTTTAATTAGGCTTATAGAGATAGGGATTTATCAATTTTTGCATACAATATCTATAGTCCAAGCTCTAGGTCTACATTATTTGGTTACTAAGTATGAGAAATGAGAAATGAATAATTGTAGAATATGGGGGCTATGGATGATATTATGATGGCCACATTTGATGTTGATCAACAATTGGAGCAAAATATAATACCTATGATGAGTCATGAGATCAAAGGGATTGTCATGGACATCAAGCACAACCTACGAACTGGATTCTAATTTTGCTAAAAAAGAAAAAATCAAACTAGTGAATATTAAACTACACACTAGAATCTAAATTTGTGGAAAATAAGCAATTTGGTGAGAAAGAGTACCTGCAGTGCATCTTGGATACTTAGCTAGTGTATTAAAAAAATAGGATTGCAAACCCAAAATTATTCTCTCTGGAAATTCAATAGAAAAATACAGAATGTTATCCTGGATACTTAGCTCTTAGACAGTCAATAAAAAAATATGAGCATGATTATGAATGGTTTTACCTGGTCCCACTCTTGATCTCTCCATGTTTGAGAGCCTTCTCTTTAAGACCCCATGAATCCAATTTGATCCATTGCTGCCAAAAGAGATATTAATGTGTAAACAAGGAGCCACATTTAGACAAACTAGTTGTTGATTTATTCTAAGAAATTTAGAGACTACAAAAAGAAGATACCTGATGCGGATCATGTGGGCTTCCTAGAGAAAGCACTGCAATATGGCTTCGAACAACAATGAAAAACTTTGGATTAGCTTCACAGTAAATCCTAACAACATGACATTGAAAGTTGCTCAGGTACTGGGTCCTCTCCCCTAGATTAACTTAAGGAAAACATTATTGTAAACACAATATGTATAGAAGAATATGAATGTAAAGGAAAATGGATATTAGAAAAACATAACTGTAAATAAAAGTAGTGTGAGCATAAAATGAATCTAAATTGGTCTTGAACAAATAAAATCATACCCAATTAGCATTAAGTTATACTGACCTTGTACTCATTGCCATTGTCAATCTTGAAGGTTACTTTGATGCCTTCTGCAGAAACTCTCTGGCCACGAGGCAAGAGAAGGCGGGAAAACCAAGTGTATATTGATGACTTCCTGACAATCAAAAAGAAAGAAGCAACCAGCCAACCCTATTAGAACAAAAAAATCTTATGAATTGATTTTATTTGTTTTATTGGCTAATGGATAGTGGACCTAGTTCTCTTGAATTGAGATACTACTAAGATGTGTTGACTGGTGATTTTAGACTACCGATATTCTGCTTCAATCTCTATAAGTTACTTTTGTCTTAAATATATTCAAGATAACTCTGCAAAAAAATTCCCTGATCTGTTAGAAATTATGCAGATTAATTTGTTAATACTTCTCCATTTTGATATTTTCTTTCAAAAATTCATAGAAAGATATGTAATGCCATATTTTAATTTTATTACATATGCTGGATGAATGAAGTAAACTATGCAATTGGTAGGTGTAAAGCCAAATTCCTTAACCCTTGCCAGCATCCTTCTTTCCTGTTTTAAAACATGTGCTTTGGAACAGGGCATGAAAATCCATGTAAGTATAATGAACAGGAGATTTTTATAGGATCGTGGAGCATATATTACAAGAAGATAACGGTATAGGAGGATATTTTCTTAGTTAATTGTGATGGGTACCGTAAAATTTCATGGTTAAGTGGAAGCCTCCCATCAACAAAAGATCCAAATATTCGTGTATCTATCTCAATTGAGCCTCTTAACCCTTCAGAGCTGTCAAATTTTCCACTAACCTGTTATGCACAAAAGTCAAATTTTAGAGACCACTAGAATAAAAATAAAAAACATTACATTATGATCCAAATCCACACACAACACAATGTTCATAGTGAAAAGTTATCACTTTCTTTCATCTTTGCATATTGATTTGATGCTTTAAACGATGCATTTCTTATATTGAAAAGTGCATTTCTTACCTTATTGAGCTTCTCTTTGTTTTGAGAATAGTTTAATATTCTCTACTCAACAGGGCCAACCACATGAAGGTGGAAGCTCATTTGGCCCCTCCCTCTCCCCCCCCCCTCACATCACTCTCAATTCCCCATACCCGATCATATAACATTAATCATTCATTCATCCATTAATAACATATAACATTCATTCACTCATCCAACGCGATGCATCGATATCATTAATAAAATATTAAGATCATTCATTAACAATTCTATCCATTAACATATTCACATTCATTCATTAACATAACATTCATTTTTCTGCAATATATTATCAAAAATATGGTTGTCAACTGGTCGTATACAATTACAGATTGCATAAATCACTTCTTGTTTTGTGCCAAATAAAGCAAAGTGAGGTATCATTTCAAAATCATCCTTCGGGCTTCGTTCGGTACCGGCCATGACGTCCACGTATGCCTAGCCTGCTGTACCGCTGTAACGGGTCGCTATGGGGTCTTAAATAAAGCGTGTTTTCGAAATTTCAAATCATATGTTTTGTCATTATTGTTAAAGACGATTTCATTAATTAAAAAGCAAATCAATCGAAGTTTTTACCGACCATAATGCCTGCCATCATGTTCCTATATTTTGCCTTTATACCGCCATGCTAAAACATGCCAGTCAACACTTCCAAATCGATCCGAAGAAACAAAGAAAGATTACATTAATTAATCTTCGCACCAATCGTGTAAATTAAATAGGTTTTAAAGAACATTAGAGCGGTCCCTCTTTTTAATTGGAGCCAATCTTGTTCATTCTGGATCATGCTCAACATGTTGATCACACTCTACATGCTCTAAAGTTGAAACATGAAAGGTTACATTGATTAATACATCAAATGCAATTAAAGATGTTTTATTGTATTAATTCATACTGTGTTTTGTATAGCACATGAATACATCTAGTACCGGGATGCACACCATGGCCTTCATTGGCAGGTTGCGCTCCACCCTCACTAGGCTGCATTCCAGTGTCGTTCAGTATTATCATTGCTTATATGTGTAAAACAAATAGGCACATTATTATGGTAGAAATTAATATTGAACAAATTGCACAAGTATTCAATTTGAAATAAACTTTATTGAGTTTATTTACCTGCATGTTGGATGTAGTGGAAGATTGTGTTTGCCCAGTCAAGACTCTTAGCTATTCAGTTAGGGCTCCATAGCCTTGGTGGAAGGCAATCTCTAGGTCCTCTTCTGTGGGCACTCTGTTGAAATCAAAGCCCTACATTTTTGCATGCGATCACAAATTTTGCTTCCATGGTGTGATAAAACCAAAATTGTATGCAATTTATTATTTGGATGCAATATTTCATTTATTGATACTTACAAATCATGCGGTTGTTTTCATATAACCACCAGAGCCAAGTTTGTGCTGCCCGTGTTTTTCTAGTCTTGCCTTTGTTGCTTTCGATGTGTCGGGCAACCTATGAAAAAATTGAAATACATTAGATTATGTCAAAAGAAAGAATAATCAGTAGATAATTAAATTGTTGATAGTATCACATACCTTGCTTGGCCCAGTGGTGTCTTTCCTTTCTTCTTTTTAGCCTTCTCCTTTCCATCCGACACCAAGTCCTTCCACTCCCTTTCTAGAATCATGGGGGGATGCTCGTACTTTCTATTCTTCTCTAAATGTGACCTATATTGGTCCCTCACATACTTTAGATAGGTACCATCTTTCTTAAGGACCTTGGTTTGGTTGAATGTTTTATCACCGAACAACACAACTAAACGGTTAATGAGCTCATCCTTTAAATCTTGATTTTGGGCATTCCACCGTGTACGTATGGTGGGCCCGAAGAGCTCCAATGTAATATCACTTAGATGTTTATAAAAAACATCATTTCCTGCAAAATGATCATGGGATCATTAGTCTATAAAGAGTGATCAATAAGTAAATTTCAATTGGATTATATATAATAATAATTAAAACATTTCAAAGTACCTGGGACCTTCTCTATCCTTATGGGAAGGAAATCCTCGGTCACCACAAATGTGACCAGCAATGTTCCCATACTAGTAATACATGAAGATCCAGGAAATGCTGCTAAAACATCACCAGTACTAGCGGGCTTTGTATCCACAGGTACTAACACATGTGGTGGCATGTGTTCGCTGCCAGACAGTGGACTATCGAATGCCTGCATGGTATGTGTTGCCGACATTTCAGTTGAAAATATAGGCATGGATGATGGGGCTGGATAAAGTGTTGTATGCACAAGAAGATCAAGATTGACACTTGTACTATCCCCTACTTCCCGAGAAACACTTGTAGTACCTTGATCGTGGAAAATAGCATGGATGAGGATGCAAATAATCTTGTAAAAACAACACATATTTTAGTTCATGACATAAAAGAGTAAAAAATATAAAACCATGAATAAACTTATGTTATAATTAAAGATCTCATGACAACTTACTTGTAAGTTTTGTGCTCTCTCAGACAATAGTTTAACCTTTTCTCTTATCTCATTTGTTTGAGGCACTACGAATACCAACTTAAGGATTTCTTGATTGCATTTTTTTTGGGCCTTCCTCATCATATCCGCAGGGTTTGTGGAAAATGCGATGTCATCATCGCATAATAGTGACTCCACCTCTATATGGATGTTCTCTTGTACTGCTGGTGTCTTTCCCCGATCAGCCGACTGCAACAAGAATATTAAAAACATTATTGAAATTAACCCAATAAACTCATGAAAAAAAATAATAATAAAACATTTTGCTTGTATCTAATTTGTACAATTATAATGAGGTAAACCTATCGGATAGAAGTGCCTAAAGATAGATCACGATCTGCACTCTGGGTTGGAGCCTTCCTTGTATGATCAATGTCCCGTTGTGACAAAAATTAAATATAAAAAACATTACTGAAATGAAACCATTAGACTTACAAAAAAAAACATAGTAATAAAATGGTATATTGGAGTCATTAATTGGAGGTTGGGTAAAATGGTATATAGTACATACCACCCCCATAGTAATTATCTTTGTATCTAAGCGATTCAAATTGTAATTGATTAGCAACTCTTCCCCTACAGTTATTGATTTTATCGCACATACGAATACATGATTTCCCTCTCGCACCTCGAATATACAATTGGATTGCTTATTTGTTGACCTAGGTCGTGTACTATTTATAAACCCTGCAATATTCTTTGATGATTTTGGCCTCCCATCAATGTATCTAGCCACTCCTTTATTTCGATCCTTATCTTTTAGTTGTATATAATTTGCTAATAGTGCATACCTACGCATACTTCATGTATATCGAACCAGCTATATTCAGTCTTTGTAACTGTAATAGGGTCCAACATACTCCATCAACTCAGTAACTTTTTCGTAATAGACCTTTATGTCATCCATGCAAAATAGGCCCAAACCATGTAATGATGATGGTGCTATGCGATATATCCTCTCGTTGACACAAAGATCAGTGTTTATTGGAGGAACTTCCTTGGGTACCCATTGTTTCCATAGATGTTTGTACCTCAAGGGCACCTCGATGTTGCTTATGCTCTCATCATCATAAGAACATGACCCCCCTTGAGCAAGAAAAAATTCCATGCGTTTACAAAATTTTCTTCTAGTCTTTTGACCTCTAGTTGGTCTCCCTCTTTTAGACCTACTACATGTCTCACTTTCCTCTTCTCTTCCTGAATTTCCCTCGCTCGAGGAAGACAAATCCGACAAATACCTATTTGGTGGTACTTGCACTCATAAGGATGTTGGATGAAGTTCTTTCATGGTGATGTGATCCAAAGGTGACATTATGATTGATCTATCATTTCATCGCTAGAATTTGACAGGTTATAAGGTAATCAAGTCTTGATAAATTGCAAGTTATTGTTACTGCCGTCCAAATGTGTCCATCACAAATCAAATCTACTTAATGTTTTAACTCCCAAACTTTGTAACAAGTGTTAAATGTGACTATGGTCCACCAGTTACACAACCAAGGCCTCAAATGTATTCTCTAATTGTGATCAAAGGACTTTTGCTCTTCATTCAAGTAAATAAAGTTGAAGGGAAACACCACCAAGTGGTTTATTGGACACCTACATGACTAAAAATAGCAGAAAATTTACATTTAATTTCCATATATCTAAGTGGTGAACGGGGAGGGAGTGTGTACTAGGCTTGGTAAAGTCATCATAAGTTTATCAATGTTCTAATTCTCTATGACAAGGTTTCAACATCTTCAAATAGTGAAAGTTAGTGCTCATAGTCATTTGAAACAACAACATTTTGATTATGTATGATGGTAGGTTTTGATAACTTAAAAGAATTGGCTACCCAACAAACTTAAAGTTAAAAGAAACTTTTTTAGTTTAAGGGGTTAGCACTTCATCTTTGCATATTGGTTTGATGCTTCAAATGATGCATATTTTATCCCACTTCTAAACCTATTGTATTCCCATCCCATTGCAATTGTTGGAGGAGTTGATACCAAGATTTCATATTAGATACCACGTTCTTGAAACAATTTTCTGTGTTTTTACAATTTTTCTGAAGTTCTTTTGTGTTGTATGGATCCATACAAGCTTGAAATGCTCTGAGATCATTGGTGTAGATAAATATATGTCTTCCCTTTCATTTGCATTTGTTTTGAAGTTCTCAATCACTGTTTTGTGGGATTAAACAATCAAATACAGGGACTGCCCTGTTGTGCCTGTGTAAGGGTTTGAGGGCTAAATAGAAATGACATCCACCAATCCACCCACTGTCTTGGAACTATAACTTGGTGGATTGGTGTGCATCATGGTGGATTTGATGGAGTTTCAAATCTTGTTCTTTGAATTCCATTTATGTTTTTCCCTTGTTGTGGCTTGTTACATTGTTTGGGAGGAACCTAAGGTTGGGTACGTTTTACCTTGGCTTTCATAAATTAAAGGACATTTGATGTAATCATATGCCTTGTCAAACTTTTAACTTAATAGTAAGGGCATCATGAGTAGTTTGTTGGGCCCATTCAACAATCTCCAATGCAAGGATTGAATTGTCTAGAATGTATCTACTATCAAGAAAGCCAATTTGTTTACCTCTATGACTGTAACTCAAGCAATAGGTTTAATTGTGATGGCAATGATATTGACAAAGATTTTGTAATCTAGGTGTTGAGAAGCATAATTGGCCACCATCCTAGGAAAGATTCTTCATTCTCACTTTTAGGTGTTAAAATTTAACAATACGTAGATTGATGAAAGAGCCCAAAGAGCCTTTCCCCATGTTATCCAAGTACACATAGCAATGGTCTTCTCTTATACGGTTGGACATGATTTCAAGAACTTAGCTAGGAATTATTCATTTAACCTAAGGTTTACTCATAATGCCATCATTGGAAAAGTATGAACAATTTCTTCTATTATGAAGAATTGGTCTATGTGCCTCTAGTAATCACTATAAAAATGTGAAAGACTAAGCTATTTTGTTTTTTCTATCTTATCTTATACCATTTTACAAGAACTAGCGGGCCAATGTATGAGAAGATCTTTGGAAACTAGGAATGAAAATTGTAGGTTAAAGATAATGGGGGTGCCAAACTTACAATACTCATTGTCCCTTGGTCATCGATTTTCTCTTAGTGCCCTCAACCTCATCCTCGGTGTTGGTATTGACCTTGTTTTAGCTCCAAACTCTTTATCGACGCTAGTATTGACCTTGTTTTCACTCCTCCAAACTCTTCCTCAACACTGGTATTCACCTTTCACTTGTCCAATTTGATGAGCTACAACCTGGTTTAGTTAGGTTCTAGAGTATGTTAATTAAATTTAAAATTATGGTGCCATTGAGAGTAGTGAATATAAAGCAAGCAAATCCAATTATGGCACCATTTAGAGTAGTGAATATAAAGTAAGCCAAGCCTATTATAGTCATGAGGGAAATAATAAAACTCCCAGGATACTTTTTGAAACCATTTTCCTTGGTTAAAGGGAGGCCATAAAATATTCCTTTGGATTTTTTCAGTCTTCAAATATGAGGATTTGCAAGGTTGTTAGCAACATGAGTAATGGTACGTGTGCAACAAGAATTTTTGAACACACATGGAATCTCCCTATCAAAGAAAGATGCTTCATAATTTAATATGATAATTTTTCTCAGCTCTAGAAATGATATGTTTCCTTAAAGAGGAAGGAGATACCTAAAAGTTAAAAGAGATGCTTAGGAATCTCAACACTTCCTTGTGATCAACCCCCTTCTATCCATAGGAATTGAACCAATTGGACTTGGCAAAGAATTATTTCCTATAGCATTTAGTTTTATGCCACTATATATTTGACCTTAAATCTTTCCAAAAAATATCTAGGCATTGAATATCCTAAAGAATGTCACGTTTGTCCTCCAAGAGAGTGAGAAAGGAGTCATTAGAAAAATGACCATTGAATAGCTAGGCTAGTGATGGCAACATTAATAGTGAGATGGGTGGTCATAGAGGTGGCCTACAAGCTATATTTGGAAAAAAAGAAGGATAGAAGCCATTGATTGGTGTAGTGAATATTGACATTGGTGTTTCCTTGTCCAACAAAGTCTCACTATGAGAAATGGTTTTGGATTTGGCATTGGCATTTACTCTTTTCTTCTAAAAAAAAATGGTGATAGGCTAGATGTGTCTAATACTAGAAATATTCTCACCTTTCTCCCATGAAAACTTTTATGGGAGAAGGAATCCATGATACTTTGAATTGTAATGAAGAGTCAATGCAAAATAAACTACTCCCTCTACTGTCATACATGTTTTTGGGTTTGTTCTTCATGCTTGGAAAATTGCTCATTTGGAAATGGATTAAACAAGTGGAAAAACTTGGGCATGCATATGAGCTTATGAATTGGAACCTAATAGGTATGTCATCAAAGGAATATTTCCCATTTCTAACACTTTTTTGTTGAGGTGAGTTTAATAACACTATGGTTCATTGCACCATAGAATTTGTTAGAGGTTTCCTAATATGACATCTCTATATGATCCTTGCTTAATTAGTTGTTGGATTTTATCTTTTTCTTTTTCTATTAATGTCTTATTATATGATTGCATAGATGATATTTTTAATGTCATTGGGCCATATCAGTCTATACAAAGTTGCTTTACTTCTCAAAGTATTATCAATAACCTTATTAATGAAAATAAAGAAATTGTCATTTAATGGGTGCTTGGGGAAGGGTATTGAGTTTTACCCTAGTGATAATTGTTGGTGTCTATGTATCATATTTCTTTGGCTCAAGAGGGGTATTGTTATCCCTTGTGATTATATTTGAGGAAGTATTCAAATGCATGCTATTTTCTTCAACCAAATTGATGTCATTAAATAGTCTTGTTATGAACCCCTTGTAGGTTGCTTGGATAATGTTAGTATTGGTAATTCTTGTCCTTCTAATTATTATGCCCAAGATTCCATAAATATGCATTTACGTAAAAATAATGATATATTCACTTCAATCAAGTCACTTATGGTTGGGAGGTTTCTCCATGGTATGATCGTATGAACAAGTTAGTTTTGCATGATAGTGAATAAGCCTCAAATTTTTGCGAAGTCTATTCTCTTAGGTGAATGCTTGTGTTTTCTTTGTACTAAGTTCCAAATGTATAATATTTCTTAGTTTAATATTTTTTGCAAGGGTTTAGATACTATAGGGGATATATGATGCCACACTAAACTCACATCCCCTAAGGAGGTGAGAAATAATGCCATACTATGACATTTTTTTAAGAGGGTAGAATTGCTCCCTACTTTGAGTACCTATGTTGCTTTGGTCAAGTCCTCTAAAAATAATTTTATGCTTCATAAAAGGATAAAAAGGTTATTGTGGGTGGTGTTAGATTTCTTGTTTTAAAGGAAACCATCAGAGCTGCTACTAGGTTGAATATTGAAGGTAGGAAGGTCATTAATAGGGAAAAATGATGGACACAGAAACCATCAAACAAATTTTGAAAAGGGGAGAACTCGTCGAATTATAGAATGGTTTTGAATGATGAGTTTAGTAGAGTGCCAATTAAGTACTTCAGTGTTGAAGGTAGTTTTAAATGTGTTTTTCATTACCATTTCTTGCACGACCATCTTAAACATAATAAGATTGCTTGTTTTCCTTATTTTGTCCTAAGTTCTCTTAAGTGTTTAGGTAAGGAGGTCTTAATGGATGAATTTGTGATTCCTCTACATGAGGGGTTAATTTTGAGACTCCATAAGTCCACCTTGCTATGTTCTCTTAGAATTCTTTTAGCTCTCTTATTTCAAAGTCTAATCTATTCCCTACCCCTATTCTTATCAAAGCCAAAGGTGGGAATCTTAGTGATTTGCATGATCCCTCTCCTCCTAAGGGTAAGAGAAAACCTATCAAGCATTCCTCATTCCTTTTCAAGGAAAAAATTACATTTGATGATGTGCCTAGTAAAGTGGTGGAGGGAAATATTGAGCTCGGTAAAGTTGTGGCTGATTATGATGACTTAGGTTGCCCTAATATTTTTTCCATTGGTTCTCTATTGAAAGTTTCCTCTCATATCCATGTGGACATTCCTAGTGATGTTGACATCTCCAAGACTAAGATTAAAAACCCTAAATTTTAGTCCTCACTTGTGGGCAACAATGACTAAGGTTCTTATTGTTGCTACTGTTAATAATAAGATTGCTATAGGAAAACCTTTTAAGCGGAACCTTGTAAGAAGAACTAATAGGTTTGTGACCATAATTTCAACTACCCCTAGCACTACACCCAATGTAGAACTATTTGTTTCTAATTAACAACAAAGGATTTGTTGATCACAAGGACAATGACTGCATCAATCATGGGAACAAAGAGTTCAGTCACTCTCAAGACTTCATGTAAGAGGAAGATGTTTCTCTTTCCGATGATTTTGGTGTCAACCTTTTTCATAAATGAATGTTCTTTATGACACTAAGTCTTCTAACATAGGGGATGATTGAATTTATTCCCTAGAAATGATATGGTGGCCATGGATGATGTCAAGGGTAAAGGAATTTAGGTGGAAAATAAGTTTGAACTTGTGCATTTATGTTCTCATTGTGGCCATAACACCAACTCTATTAATTATTTGGAAAAAATTCTAGAAACTTTGGAAGAAAGAGTCAATAATATGCTTAATTTTATTAATAAGGTGATCCATAGGTTACTTCTATGCTTCTACTCTAGAATGTTGTGTGGGAGTTCTAGAAAAGAAGGTTGAAGGGTAATCTTCATAGTCTTGTTTTAAAGAAGGATAGAAAGAAATACCCTAAGCATGATATTTTTTCTTTCCCTTTTGAAGATTGGGGATATGTGACTCCCCAAAAGACATGCTACAACTTGTAGTTTTTTCTTGTTGTTTGTTAGTTATTTATGTGCTATTTTTCTTTGTTCTTCTATTAATTATTTATAGTTAGTTATTTTCTTGTTTTTCTTTCCATATCCTCCGGGCTTGCTAAGTAATAGGTTTGGGACCTTGGTTTCCCAATTTATATATAAAAAATAACCAAGTTGTTTATCTTTTGCAATTATTGTGATAAAGTGAGGATTTGGCATAGTTTAATAAGACACCTCACTATTTATTGATAAATCTATTGTATTTGCTCAAGATATCTTAGAAATAATTTATCCATGTGTAACACAATAGTTTACAAATATGGATAGTGATGCCTAGGTTAACTTAGATTTTCACTTGGAATCTGAAGTAGACCTTGAAGAATTAAATTTGGAATCTAATAGACTATGTCAAGGCTTCATTAATCACATTGAAGATCAGTATATGCCTTTTAAACTACCTTATAAGCTAAAATGAAGTGGCCACCATCGGCAATCGTGTTCGTTCATAGCAATCAGGATTACGGGGAATGGTCAGGATCAACTGATGGATGATCAACAGTCATTAAAAAATCATTCCAACATCTAGCTCCCTCGATGACATGTCTGGGAACTAACCCATGTTGGCCCTGTTACTGCATTCACAGGGTTCGGTACGTTGGGTTCACCGCAAAACCCTCAGTTCATAGCTAGGGAAAAATGATACTTCCTCACTCCTAAGATTATGATGAACACCCGAGTCAGTATCGGACTTGAGGCGGGAGCTACTTCTTTTCACTCCTGGAAGGAAGATTACTAGAACACCCTTTCCATTTGGTGTTTGGCTATGGACTCTCGGTGCAACCCGGTTGCACTCCTATGGTGTTCATTTCCTTGAACAACCATACCTCCCTATATAAGTTATTAGTCCAAATACTAGACATCGGTAGGATGACACCGTACTCTGGGCTGACTCCCCCATTTTTGACTTCTCATCACCAATAATAACCCATGCATAGGGACCTTCGACCCTTGATTTGTAGACTCTTCCTAGCCTAGCTAACATCTTGATGAGTCCAACTCACCTTGTAGAGTTGCCTTACCCTTGCAACCTACCTTAACTCGCCATGACTTGGCCTGACTTGGCACTTCTTTATGCTCCATGTTGCTATGCCCATGCTACCCCGAGTAACTCGGCTTCAAAATTAGAACCTTGTTGTCCCAACTCGCCTTAAGATTCAAACAAGAAAAAAGAAAAGAAAAATATGCCTCGAAAATGATAAATCTCGGCATATATTATATAGATTATATATAAGGTATATAAGCTAGTTAAATCATTATAATATTATTAAATCATTAATTATATTACAAATGAACACTTCTTTCAAATTATTCGTTCTTTGGTTCTTGCATTTGTTCTTGACACAAGCAACATCCAATCATCGATTGTGGGATTGACATCCTTAATGTTTGTTAGAATTTGATGAAATATTTTTGTTCTTCATTTTGTCCATCTTGTTGAAAAACACAACTTAATGTAATGACCATTTTGAATTCTTCCCATAGTAGCTTTTCTCACCTTTTTCCTTCATATGGAGCCATGTCATTTACTGGAGGTAATTGTGCCAAGTCTCCAACTAAAATCATGTAGATATGCCTGAATATAAAATATTTAATTAAATTGATAAGTATGAATTTGTATAGAAGGAACTATAATAGAATTGAATAAAAAATATTGTAATGTAAAGTTATCAAAGCTAGCAATTTCAATCCAGAACTCACCTCCAAAAATTTGGTTACTATTTTTTGGGAATGCTCGTCGAAGCCTGGAATTTATTTTTTCAAGCAACCTCTCCCCAAAGAAACTCATTTCATCTATCAATATGTATCTGACATGTGATATTTCTTCTTGGAAAGTTTTAAGTCTTGTCCCTTCTAGTTCATTGAAATCTCTTATTGGAATTATTCGCTTTGAATGAATGGTTGAAGCACCAATGTTGAATTTTGTAACTCCAATAGGCGTGAATAGAAGTAGAGGAGATTATTTGGGAGAAGAATTATTTTCTAGTGCTAAGTTATGTGTTAGGTTATATAAGGTTAGGTTATATAGTGTTTGAGCCTAGCCTCAAACACTAAAATTAGGTCCGAGTTAGGTTATGTGTTTTCTTTAGGGTTAGGTTTGGGATTAGGTTTATGGTTATGGTTAGAATTTAGGGTAATCTCTAAATTTAAGTTTAAGTCGTAGTTGATTATTTTCCCACAAAAGGAAATTAGATCCATTTTTTCCCATGTTCATTATAGCCAACTATGGCTTAATCTTAAATTTAGACCTTTTCTTTAAACCTAACATCATATCCCTAATCTAACCATAACCCTAACCATAATCATAAGATTTACTCATACCCCGACCTTAACCCTAGCCCTAACAATAAACCTAATCATAACCCTTACTTGTAAACTAAACCATCATTTTCTCATTAATGTAACCCTGACCATAACTTTAACCCTAACACTATTTTTCAAAACCATAATCTTAACCATAACCCAAATCCTTTTTATAACAACCCTAAACATAAACAAAGCTCTAACCCTAAACCCTAAACCATGATCCTAATTCTAATCAAACCCTAACAGTAACCAGTAACCTTAACTTCACCCTAACCTTAACCCTAATTGTAACCATAAACTAAAGAAAAATGCTACACCCTAAACTATAATCCAAATCTTAAACCTAGCCCTAACCCTTTTTCTCAAAACCTTAACATTGACCCTAACCCTCATCTTTATCCTATCTTTATAACCCTAACCACAACCAAAACTCTAACCCCAACCCTAACCCTAATTACCTAATCCTAAATGTTTTTTCTTTTATTAATTAGTTGCATTCACTCTAATAACCCTAAACCTATTCATAAACCTAACCCTAGCCTTATCCCTGGCCCTAATCCTAACCCCAACTCTAAGCCAAATATAAAAACAACCCTTAATCATAACAATAACCCTAAAACTTAATTCTAAATATAACCCTAATAATATAATCCCTAATTGTAATCCTAAACCCTAACCCTATTTTCATAACTAATCCGAACCATAACCAAAACTCTAAATATAACCCTAACCCTATTTTCATATTATGTTTTCCTTATGATTGGCTGACTCTTATACTAAATTTGAGTGTTGTTTGTGTTTTTACAAGAGTAGATTAATATTTTTTTAATTTTTTATATGAATATCAAAATTACATGCACATAGAATGAACCATAGTTTACTTACAACACTTTGCCTCTTCAAAATAATCAGAGAATATTAGGGAGAGGAAGAAATGCACACCAAACTACAAAATAGGGGTAGTTGTGGCTTTGTTAGTTTTCTTTATATAGTCTACATGTTTCCTATAGGGATAAATATTTAATCAATATACAAATGAAATATGGTTGATTATCTACTAAATATTGTTTTGTGTGTTTTGAAATGGAAGATATCTATATTGGAAAACAAGGATAGAAAACTAAGAGGGGGGGTGAATCGGTTACAAAATTGAAACTTATTTAACCTTATTAACCTTTAATCTCAAATCTGATAATTAACAGTGAAAGCATGAATCAACAACACATCAGAAACACACATAATACCAAGATTTTTGTGTACAAACCATGTTAGGGGAAAAACCACGATGGAGGTTAATCCACAATTTATACCCTTTTAAAAGTATAAAAGAAATGAATAAGGAATGCACATGCATTCAGGAACACTACCTAGAGCTCACTGCTCAAAGGGAAGGCTCACTACCTTACATAAGGTAATCAAATTAAATCCATCTGATGATGTTGAACTAAGAAATTGGCTTCTTCAAAAGCCTGATGATAGTTTCAGTTAGGCACATAAATACTTCTTCATACTTTGCTTAAACTTCTTCACACTCTACTCTGCATTTGAATGATCTAATCTTTATTCACACATATCGCGCATACACTTCACATACATTATCTCTAAATGAATAAAACAATTGCTCTTATATATCCACTTCATGAATTTACATTAACAACTTTTTTGGCCAAAAATAAATAATAGATGAATACAAACTCTCGGCCCAATTCATGAACAAATCTCAATGCGCACCAACCTAAATCAGTCACAACATGATGAAGAACTAAAGCAACATCCTCGAACATGCCAAGCATTCAAAAATTAATCCACAAGGATCTACAACATGCTACCACCATCATTTTAACCAAGAACATGAAAACTGGAAAATGGAAAGGAAAAATATTTGATCATGAGCACACTAATCAACATGGGCGTAACACAATGATAGAGTATGAGATCAAGAAATGTCAATGAACATCTCAAGAGCATACTTAACAATTAAATTCACCATAATTACATTCTCTTCTTTCAAAAACACCAACTATAGCAACAAAATAACTATAGGAACACAAAATCTCATAACTCGCTCCAATCTTGATGCACACCTCTGAAACTTCTGAAGGATATACTAGATAGGCTCAGAAATAAACCCTTTAATACATGACTTCAGAATACCAATGTACAAAAATTTTCACCACTCTGATCTTCACAACTTCATAGACTATCTGCAACATATTTATTCTAATTTTCTCAATATCCTCGACATATACAACCTTGAAGACATTAATGCTAATAGTGTTGACATCAATGACAACCACATATCATGAGCAACACAACCACAACATCCAACAATCTACATCTCTATAAAAATTGGTATATGCTAATAGTCAACTTATAATCTTATTTATAGCATTTCCTTAGCTTTTTATACTAAAAAATTCAAGGTAGAGGGTAACATGATTCTTTGAATTGGATACTTCATAAAAATTTATTTGTTATAGTCATTGCTTCCATTGTCTGGATTTTCACATTAGGATGCATATTTTTTGCAATCTATAGTCTTTTAGTGTCTTTCCAAAATTAATAGTATTAAAAATTTCAAACTTTTATAAACATGTATGGAAAATAAGTACATAAATAAGAAATATATTCTAATAGTTTCTTCAACAAAGGATAAAAAAATCATGTGGACCATACAAGGATTGTGGTGGGACTTAAAGTTTACTACCCATGTGGTATTAATGAGGGAGATCAATAATAATCCTTCCGTGTGGATCTCGCACCATCAGATTAAAGGCCCCTAAGGGTACTGCGAGGTTTGTGAAGAGGTGACATGTGGCCTAGTTCTTGAAGCGATAGGGCTAGGTGGGACGCATTGTCCAGTTGCAACCTCTTGTTTCCTTGGGTTGTGATTGGGCACGGTTCTCCTAGGGTGTTGATGTGGATTTTCAAACAATTTTTGACTCAATCTGAGTCGTCCGACTTTCCATGTTTGATCCACATTAACGGTTCAATTTTTCTTGGGTTCTTGTTCGTCTGCGTTGGGAGTTCCCTCTCTCTGCAAGTTGTTCTCATTAATGGCACAAATTTTTTCAGTGGATCGTCACTTGAATTTCTTGCGTATGAACACTGTTCTCCTGATAAATGCAATGATGGGTTGTATGCCATGCCTTCGCAAGCCAGGAATAATTTGTGGTGGCTACATTAGCCACTAAAATGCTCAAATTATTGTGCTACATTTGAGCAATTAATATTCTTACACCAATTAACTCTATAAATGCTCATTGTGTTATCTTGTATTATTATCGCATTTTGAGTTGTCTTGTTTGCAGGTGGTTGAGTCTCTCCTATATTTTGTGAGGTGTTCTTTGAAATGGACCATTCGGTTGTGCATAGAAGGACCAGACTCGAGGTGAGAAATTTACAGCCTGAAGGGGTACAACCTGTCCTTAGCAAGCCTGAGGTTGTCCATGATGCTAATTTTAAAGGGATGGGGAGTTCCAAGTCCCCACTGGTGTTGTCTTCTGGTTCTAATGGTGATAGGTCCAAAACTGACTCGAACTACCAACGTTACTTGGCATCCATGACCGAGCTGTTGGGGGTCAATGAAGAGCCCCTCACGATTTCCCCAATAACTACGATGGTGTTGTGCCATGCTACCAGATCATGTGTTAAAGTGGATAAAATGAAGTTGGTCTCTCTTCTTCCTGAAGTGAGGACCAGGAGCAGTCACCTCTACTGGGGCCGTGTGTCTTGCAAGTAGTTGTAGTTGATGGG
This sequence comes from Sequoiadendron giganteum, assembly GCA_007115665.2. NCBI lineage: Eukaryota > Viridiplantae > Streptophyta > Pinopsida > Cupressales > Cupressaceae > Sequoiadendron > Sequoiadendron giganteum. The sequence continues at coordinate 928,671,550 of CM021100.1, forward strand.
TGTGTTACTTTTGGGTGGTATGCTGATGTGCATGTACACGTGCCTACCACGCTCTTTTGTCTTTAGCTCCAGTTGGTTACAATGGTATAACTATTTTGATTCCTCAAACTGATTATGGTTTTTTCTAATGATGAGGAATGTCAATTTGAATTTCATTCTAAATGAAATTCAATTTTGGAATGAACAATGTAGCCTATTGCTTTGTGGCTCTCCTATCCTATAGAGGATATTTGACAGCTCATTGTTGAGGTTTGTTGTTTTTTTTGGGTCGAAAGGCTTAGAATAGGTGTAGTTAGTGGTAATGCAAGATTTTGAAGGTATTATGTAGGAAATCATGTTGGGTTGGGAATAGTATGAAATAAGTATACTATGCTTTTGTAATTACTGATATCGAAAGAAATCTAAAAAAATTAAGACATTTTGCTCTCTTATGTATGGGCCATGGATTATGAATGGATTTATCAAGGGTTTGTTCATTCAGTTTCAATGGTGTAGTTGAAAGTGTAATTTTTTCTCTTGCTTTGACTTAATGAGATAATAAAATGCTTGAACACAAATTGCATGTTTATGGTTATATGTGCAGGATTCACTAAGGAGTATTGTTTTAATACACTGAAAAATCTCATGGTAGCAAAGCACTATGGTGATAAGTTCAATTTCATCTTAATTACATTTTATATGACTCCCACCAATGGATGAGGCACTGGATAGTATTGGTAAATTCCTTTTAGGTATAGGACTGTGACTCTAAGCACAATGATTCAATACCTGAACATTTTAACAAATATCAACTGCTATCTCTTTTTGGGATATAGATCTTATGATAATTTTCAGTCTCCTTGCTTTGGGATATCTATTATTATTCTTTGGTTTTTCCACAACCAGACTACTGAATGTATGTTAGTGTTAGTGGGGACTGCATCTATAAGAAGAAGTGTTCTTACCAATCATGAAAAATTCTTATCAACACACTTGGGTTTACCCACCTTGGTTTGAGAGAGCCAAAAGTGTAGTAGATGTTAGTATTTGACTAAATTTTGTTAGTTGGCCACTAGCCTTTGTAATTCTTTATAGCGGAGGTTGGGTACCTCTTACAGAATTGAAAATCCTATGTGGGAAAAAACACCAATAGATTGTAATTAAGATATACACAAAATGGATCTACATTGAAAATTCGGTAGGAAAATTCAAGCAAATACAATTGGTAGATGCAAAACCAAATAAATGTGAAATTGTGGACTATAATGATTGTAAAATATACATAATGTATTTTTTTAAAAGGTTTTACAAACTTTCAATCAAATGCAATTGGTGGATGCATAGACAAATTTCACAACCTTCACCAAAATCCTTGTCGGTTTCCTTAATATGGGAGATTTGGAACAAGGTATAGACATCCATCAAAGCATAATGTGAAGATGAATTTTCTCAAATGTTGTGGTTGCAGACTCCATTTTCAAATCTATGTAAAATTTGGGAGGATAGAAAAATCTTGTGAACTATTTGACAAAATATCTCAAAGAATTGTAATCTCATGGAATACACTCTAATTAGAAAACTTGCATCACTACCCTCATAACAATCTCTGAATTTGTTTTAGTTTCTATTGTGTTACTCAATTTTAAACTTAATTGTGATACATTAAGTTCATTGTCAAATTGTCATTTGTGTGTCAAGTTTGTCAAAATCCAAAATGATCAATTATTAATAAAATCATGGATCATGTAATATTGGGATGGGTGACCTCCTAGGAAGGCCTAGTGCTTCATCGCTTTGAGAATCATTTAGATGTAATGAGTGCTAAGTGGACCATTCATTATCATGAGAGATGGGTTCTTGTGAAACACTACTCATGAAACATGGGTCAATGAGTTTGACTTGTAAAACCACATAATTGAATCCTGATAACAATATCAAAATTTGACACAATGTGAAAAATACTTCCTACTTGTCAATGGATCATGTTGTCAAAATCTAGAATTTCAAATTATGAATTCTTTGTAATTACTCAATAGTTCATGTTGTCAATTGAATCTATTGGCATTTTTTTACTGCAACCCACATGTGTTTCATAGAAGCTCCTATGAACTCCCCACATTCAATAATAAAAGACTAGAAATAGTATGGCCAACTTTACGATAATAGCAATAAGGCTAATTCTCCTACACTTCAGACTCTGTAAAATCCAAGAGGATATTCCCTAACATGTGCTCTTAACATACAACATTTAAACAATTCATTTAATTTGCACATAGGTAAGCAATAGATAGATCCCCAATTAATGTTAAACGATCAAATCCTTCAAGAAATTGGCTATTCCTTAAAAAAAACTCATGTCCATTTAATAGAGAATCACAAACTTCACATAAAGTAAATTGATAGGAAATGTTTGAGTAAAATATCCTGATGCCATAACACAAAACATATGAGAATAAAACGTAATCAGAATTCCAGTGCCATATCCCAGTGCAAGGAGTCAACAGAGAAAACTGAACTATAGGGTAAATTTCATTTTGAACACTTATGATCTATTATGAATTGCATTACAACCCATATATCTATACCTGAGTTTATTACTCCTTTATGAATCCTATTTGTTATATTGCATGAATTTATTGGTTAACTAAAGCATTTAATCGATCCTTTAAATGAGAGTTGTAGTTAAACATAATTCACAGTAAAGAACAAATGAAAATCAATGAAAATCATCTTTGAGTGATATTTCATTAATAATCCATGAAAGATAACACAATAGGAGACAAAATAAACTCCAAATATTCACGATTTTGATACAAACATGCTCAAAAACCCCATGATTAACAAAGTTCTCCAATCTGACTCAAAACTTTTTAAAACCTAGACTTACAATTCATACTCTCTATATTACTAGACTCTTATTTCTCATATCTTGGATATTTCAACCGACCACTCTCTTGGCCCAGAATTCTCTTTCATAAAACAAGGGAGTGAACAAGCTTCAGGTCAGAGAGTACACATGTCCATTTGTAATTGGACCGCTAACTCCTGATTCAGTTATAATTTTACTATGCGAGAGGAGAGCATAAGACAAAGATCATCATTAGTTGATAAGGAGGAAAGAAAATATAGCTCCAAAGGCCACTCCCCATACATCGAAGACATGCTTAGCCATTATAGTATTGACTCCACCTCAGCACCCTATACTTGGAGTCAAAAGGAGAATGAAATTTTAGAATATAATATCTAAGGCCAGACCTGTATTATACATGACCAAGTTGCAATTCTCGACTATAACACTCATAATTCCAGTTCATTAGTGAACATCTTTTTCCATACTTCAAACTCCTCCTCGGAATGCCACTGGAAAGCCACAATGTAATCAACCTTGTTTTGATAGGGAGCATACTTTACCATTATCGATGTGGCCTTTTTATCAAATTTCTCTAAGAAACTTATAATAAAAGACAACTTTTCTGATGTATTCTCTAGCATGCGGATGTAATAATTTTTGCATATCTCATTTGCTTGAGACATCATTATATTGTTCATTTTCTCCTTCCAAACTTGCAGGGGTTTGACTTCATCCTGACTATGTAAAATATGAGGCAATGGGGTCAGGTCCTTTCCATCATACACATCTTTCAGCAATTTAATCTTGGATTCCATTGGGGTAGAAAATCCTTGAAACTTCTACTCAACAATTCCCTTGACCCAATGATATGTTGCAATAATAGTAGGATATTTATCACCATGTTGTTTTTCCCCTACTGCCATGAATCTCAACTTCTCCATTCTAGGGCTCTATTTTTTTAGCAATGAGATGGCCAATTCTTTATCCCTTGGAAACATTTTTAGTGCTTGAAACATTAGGACATACTTTGCATGAACACTATTTAGCTTACTCTAGACCGTTCTGTTTAAATGTTTCAAAACAATGTCCATTGCATTTTTTCTCCCTATTGCATCCCAGATTTTCTTTACCATTTCCTTATATTCTTCAACCCGATGAATCTGTTTCTCCCTAGAAAGTCCCCCTCCAAGGCTAGTAGCCCTCTCAATAGAGATAGGCACTTGTCCCATATTATATGGAATAATAGCCAAAGACTATGCTTGTGCAGGAGGTTGAGACTGATCTACTGGTGGGTTCGGAATAGTGTGGCTAGAACTGGCTTGCTTTTGAGATCTCATGGTATCTATTTGTTGCCTCAATAAAGCCAATTCAATTTCTAACTCTGCTACCTTTTGTTGACTTTGATTATATTCAATAATAATTTCATTATATTGGCCTATCAGAGTATCCCACTCCTTGGCCAAATCTTGAATAGTTGCTCTAGTGAATTTGGCAACATTCATGACCATATTAGCAGCTTCCAACGCTGGGGTGTCAACAAATATCCTCACAACCAAGTGACCACTGAAGTCAAAAGGTTCTGCAATAATTGGCTTTTTAGAGCCAATAGATAGGGACTAGATTGCCAATGCATCCCATTCCTCACTAAAGGTTGATCCCTTGAGTGCCAATGTAGCCTCCTCTTCAGTAGCAAGAAGTGGCTTATTAGCCCTTCTTATTATGTCAAACACCACAGCATCAATGATATCCCATTTTGGGAGTAGCAATACTCCACTTTTTTGTACCAATTCCCAGCCTTGATCTGGTGTTATTGCTTTGAATCTTTCTCTCATTTGTTCCTTGACCTTATCTTGAATTACCTTCTCTGGGAGCTCTAGATGCAGAATTCTCTCATGTGCCACCTCAGCATATAATGCAGTATGTGCTCTCCACACAAAATCTTTAAAAGCACTGGTTTGAATAAAAGAGTCATCCATCATGAACTCTCTACAGGCTTCTATTCTCAAGTCATCATTGCTTGTTATTCCTTTGATTTCATCTTTTCCTAACCTCAAAGAAACTGTACCTGAACCTGTTGCAATGTCAACTGGGTCCAATGGCATCTCAGGATGCATTTCATCTAGAGTGACAATAATGCCATCATCCTTATCACCATCATAATCAACAATATTTACCCTTTCAACCCTCTGCCTCTTTGGTGATGGTGGGCAAGCCTATTCTGAAAAACTTGGAGGAGAATCCAAATCAACAACATTTGGTACTGACTGCCTTGAAGAAGATGGTGCAATATTTTTAGCAACATCTTTAGCCCCACTTCCATTTCTTCTAGAAAAAACTCTTATCTTGTTTTGGGGCTAATAAGTAGGCCTCTCCTCTTCCTTCGCCTCAGGGTACTCCTCAATGGTTTGTGATTTTCCCCTTTCTTCCACAACCCTTTCATCTTTCAAAACCCCAACCAAGCTCTCAAAATTATCAATAGCATTTATTTCCCTACTAAACTCATCTTTAGCATTAGGTATGGGATTGAAACCAAGTATTTTTCCTGCTTACTTTTTACCATTTTAGAGTAGGCAATGTACAATGCCTTTCTATCATCTTGTAATTCCAAATCAAAAATATTCCTGATGATGTCCTCAGGAAAGTAAAAGTTGTAGACAAAAGCTCCTGTCTGATGTTTTGCCTTCATTTGAGAGATAAAACCCTTAGCATCATGATTCTTGGGGTGCATAGTCCTTAGCCTATAAGGCCCAAGTAATTGATGGCACTCCTTCCATCCTCCCTTTGTCATAACAAAATCGACAAATGTTGTATATTCAGGGAAGAAAGAACCATTCTTCTATTTAGCTGGCAAGTATAGTTCCTGAGTGCCCCCCAACTGCCTCATGATTTCCAAAAATACAAGTCTAAGGGGCACCTCCCTTGGCAGAACCTTTGGATTGACATTAGTGTCAAAAGCCCTGAAAACTAGGTATTACGATAGGGGAAAATGTCTCCCCAATTGTGCATTATGTTCAATTCAGGCCTTCTCTCCATCGGCCTCAAGAAATCATGAATTTATTTTGGGACCCTTGGAGGGTCAAGAAATAATGCATGCCAAAAATCCTAAAAATCCTAGTCCAATATTGGATAGGCATTTCAATGTTTCCTTCCTTCTTCTTTAATTTCATAACTTTTTTGAACACAGCCTCACCCCTATACAGAAATATGTGGATTAACAAGGAATACCATATGAATCCAACCCAACTCTTCCCCTCCTTTAGGGCTAATAGACCCGTGTGCATATTCTCTACCAAATAAGTGGAAAAGTCATATATTACATTAAAACTTGGGTGCTAGAGATTTACTGCCATATACATAATAGCAGTAGGCAAGGTTTTCTTTAAGCTGACTCCTAGAACCTGACATAAAGCACAAATAGTCTTCTTGAAATAACTAGCGAAATAGCCCATAGGAAAAGGTTCCGGCTCATTCCTGCCAATTACTACCTTCTTCTAATTTTTTCCTCTTCCTAAGATTGTCAAATGAGGTATTAACAAGGATGTTCTGAAAAAGCCCCTAGTATTTCTATATTCTTGTCTGAAAACCTCCAAGTCGACAGGAACCATATCTTGACTCCATTCGTGAAATTTGAAAATCTCTACAATTTCTTCTTTGGTTATCTTAATCATCTGGACACCAGCATGTGTTTTGACAATTCGGACCACAAAGTCATATCTAGCAGCAATGTCCTTTAAAAGATCTACATCCATATAAACATTAGGAACCACCAATTTACCCAGGTCTAACCTCTAGGGGTTACACAAAGGAATCGACAAATTCCTATTCCAAAACCAATTGGAGAACAACTACCACCTGGTGTATGGTAACTCAGCATCTTGAATTGAACATTGCTTGTCTGTCAATCCTTCCAAGATTCAAGGCCCATAGAACAAAACCTTTCCCTCCTACTTCTTACTAGTAAAGGGTTGTAACAAATCAATAATATCTTGGGATAAAGACTTGGTAGTGGTTTCAGAACCTGAACTTCGAGCCTTGGGTACCATTTATACTAGACTAATGATAATTCGAACTAGGGTTTGCTTATTTTCAGATAGCAAATAATTACAATTTTCTCCTTTAGCCTTAACAGAAAATTCTTCAATATTCAAAAAACCCTAGCAATTATCTAGACAAGCTCTAAAAGCGAATCTATTTAATCAATTCTTCAAGAACAAAGATAGGAAACAATCACGAATTTCCCAGCAAGCAACCATAAAATATTTTCAATTTACAAGAAATGGCATACGTGCTACTTACGGTTTCAATTGCAGAACATCCAGGGTAGCGAAATTGAGAAATCGTAACCACAACTCACTTCACTCGATACCAAGCAATTCTTCCTCAATGCAAAGATACAGAGCATAAATAGTAATTCACAAATTTTAGCATTTAATTATGTAGGAAGAGTCGAACTTGGCCATTACTATTCACTCACATGAGATAAAACGACTATCGTACAATACCAGTTTATTTTTAAATACGAGTTGTTGATCAATCACAACGTTGGCCAAGAGAACGACTTAGATTTAGTCAAAATAGTTTGAAAATGCCATGTTCTCCCTCCAGTCACCAAACGGACAGGATATTCACCTACCGAGCACCACATCAGCATGAAAATGGACCCCACCTTTGTTATCAGTGCATAGCATCGGATTCCATGAGTGACCAAATCGCACACCTCACACCATTATTGAAACTACAGTTTTAATTGTGCAAGGTCAGTGAGGAATGATCATGATGCGTCAGTATGGAAACAGTTGTCGGCATCAGCCTTCATAATCGATCAGAGAGCAAAAATGGTCCCCACCATCAAATGTGACAAATGGAAAAATCTCGCACGCCTCACACCATATTTGTGACGTTAGCATAAACCTTGCGAGGTCTGTGAGCAACGGTCAAGATTGAAATCACTTCATCTGATGGTCGAGCAATATGCACATGCAAAAAGGTTATTTCGCCTGACTTTTTAATAGTTGTTTTATTTTGTAGGGGTTCTTTTTAATGACCATCGATCTTCCTACGATTGATCCTGACCGCTCCCCACGATCTCGCAATGACATCACCACTGGTTGTTTGGTGATTGCGATATCACGGGTGAGCGCCATGTGTCCCAAGCTACCGATGCCGAAAAGGAATTAATAAAGCATTTAATATTTGTGTCAGAATTAAATACGTTATAAAGTGGGTTACTAAAACAACTACGAGATGCATGTGCTCGAGATCGACGGTGATGCTATAATCTTGGTAAAAAGTTTCTCGATAGTTATGTTTGGTGTTACTGACTACTATGTTTTTAATGACCGTCGATCTTCCTACGATTGATCCTGACCACTCCCTGCGATCTTGCGATGACATCATAGCTCATTTTTTGGCAATTGTGATATCATGGGCAAGTGCCATGTGTCCCAAGCTGCCGATGCCGAAAAGGGATTAATAAAGCGTTTAATATTTGTGTTAGACTTAAATACATTATAAAGTGGGTTACTAAAACAGCTTCAAGATGCACATGCTCAAGATCGATGATGATGTTATAATATTGGTAAAAATTTTCTTAATGGTTATGTTTGGTGCTGCTAACTACTATGTTTTTAATGGCTATAGATCTTCCTACGATTGATCTTGACCACTCCCTACGATCTCGCAATGACATCACCGCTAGTTATTTCGAGATTGTGATATCATGGGCAAGTGCCATGTGTCCCAAGATGCCGATGCCGAAAAGGGATTAATAAAGCATTTAATATTTGTGTCAGACTTAAATACGTTATAAAGTGGGTTACTAAAATAGCTACGAGATGCACGTGCTCGAGATCGATGGTAATGTTATAATCTTGGTAAAAAAATTCTTGATGGTTATGTTTGGTGTTGCCGACTGCTATGTTTTTAATGACCGTTGATCTTCCTATGATTGATCTTGACCACTCCCCATGATCTCATGATCACATTACTGCTGATTGTTTGGTGATTGTGATATCATGGGCAAGCGCCACATGTCCCAAGATGTCGATGCTGAGAAGGGATTAATAAAGCATTTAATATTTGTGTTGGACTTAAATACATTATAAAGTGGGTTACTAAAACAGCTGTGAGATGCACATGCTCGAGATTGACGGTGATGTTATAATCTTGGTAAAAAAATTCTTGATGGTTATGTTTGGTGCTACTGATTGCTGTGAGTGAACATGATCACCGATGGTAGGAATCAATGGTTTCCTGCCATCATGTGATCCAAAGATGCAGGATGTTTAGTGATCCTGATATCACGGGTAGGTGCCACGTGTATTCCTTTGGAACTGCTTCTATGGTGGGCCCTCAATCCTGACATGGAGATTTCATCAGCCCTTTTGAAGATGGTCGTTTAATGATCTGACAAAAATAAAAGATCGACGGTTGAAGTTTAAATTCACATCGAATGCGATTGGAGTCATTGGGATGGCAAGAAAATGAGCTTTAATGGTGGACGAGATGTCTACTACCTCAATTCAATCGACATAAAGTATTTTCTCTTTTTCTATCTTCATCACAAAAGTATTCAAATATTTTCCAAGCAGTTCAGAGCAAAAGATAAAGTTTTTTGAGCAATCAGTGTGAAGTTTGGTTCTTTGCAAGGTGTGAAATCTCATGAGTTATTTTCTAAACTGCTTGGTTAATTTGACTATGTCTTTGCGAAGGGTTCTATTGTGTTGGTCAACGGGTTTGTTAATTATTGTCGTAGGGTTACTGGTTCCTTTGAATTATTGGAATTGCACAGTTGTGTTGTATTTTTGTGTTTTGGGTACCCCTAGTTTCTTTAAGGATTTGATTTTTTAAAAGAATCCCTAGTTGTTTAAGATGGCACCACCGAAGCAGCACTCTGGCCATGTTGATTATTTGAAGAGGAATTTGTATGATGACTTCCTGGATCAACTCCTGTTGTCAACAAATGACAGGAAGAGTGGTTTGGTTTTAATGAATGGAAAGACCCTAGGCGAAGGTCTACTGTGCAAAAATTATAACATTGCGGAAGTTAGGATTCCTATGACTAGTCTTGAAATGTTTAGGCTGTGGTATGGACAATGAAACTTACCTCACCCCTTCTCTAATGCCTAGAGATATGACATGTGGAAACTAACAGTGCCAAATGTGTTCCCTGATGTTGACTTGCACAGAGCAATGGCAGGATGGTATGATCCTATGGCAAGGGTCACAAGGGATAATTATGGTGGAATTCTGCTAAGCCTAAATGCAAATGAGATTAGACAGATTTTTGATTTCACTGAATATAGCCCTTTCTTAGTCCAAATAGATTTTGAGAAGATAAAGGAGTACAAAAGGTTAAAGCCTCTTTTCAGATTGAAGTTGCTTCCTCTTCACTTGGCTAGGGCAGGCAGTTCAACAATTCTTATCAGCCCAAATGACTAGGAGCCTTTCAAGCTGAGCTATTTTGCCAGTCACTTCCTGCCAACATTTTATTCATTGTGCTAGATTTTAGGGTTCAGCCCTAATACTGTGATAACAGTTGCGTAAATGTTTAATGGAGCCCAGATTCAGCATCCCAACTTCTTTGTGGTATATGACTTTGCATCATTGCATGTGGGGGATACTGGCACTCCTTTTTTATGGTACTCCCTATTGATGCATAAGTTCCTATAAAAGAATGTTATTTTCTTCTTAGAAAACATGGAGTTGAGGTAGGAGGTGAATGGAAAAAGGTTACCAGTACAGGTGTGGAGTGCAGATTTGTCTTACAACAAGGGAGGTGCCAGCTTTGTGCAGTTTGATAACTGCTTTGCCTCCAGACTCAGGGCTTGGTTGGTGGTAAATGTGCCAAGAGTCCCTGAATATTTGCATGAATTCCTCTGATCGAAGGTGAGGAAGCCTAATTTAAAAGTGTGTCAAAATTGGGGTGATATCATCTTGTACCCTATAAGAATTCTCTTGAGGGTGTATGATTTCTAGGGAACCCCTCATATCCTCCCCTTTAATGTACCATCAAGGATGTGGTTTGCTGAAGTAATATGGAAACTAGGTTGTATTCATGAGGACAACCTAAAAAAGAAAGGAAAAGGGACTTTGTTCCCTGACTAAACCGTTGTTTCTGATTTTGTCTGTTCCAAGGGAGGATGGGTCCACTTCGAAAGGTTTTTTGATGACTTCAATTTGAGGAATGGTCCTAGGAGACAACATGACCCTGAGGGATTCTTTGCATTGTTCAGACAACGAATTAAAGGTGGAAAATTTTCACATGAATTCAACTTTCTTGAGGACCTAATCAGAAATAAGTTTGATTTGAATAGGAAGGAGTTGAATAAAGAAAAATGGATTGCATATGAAAATTTGCTAGCTATAATACATAAAATGGATCCAAAATATGATACATTAATGGAGTTCACTCCATTTAACAAGAGAATAGACTTCTTAATGGCTAATTGAAAAAGTATCATGGGCACCTTGATGACCAAGAGGGTCAGTTTGGAATTAGATTTTGGTATAGAAAGACCGGATGTGAGGCCTGAATAAAGAAGGCCACCTTATCAGCCACCAGTTGATAGGCCTCTATACAAGAGAAAGAGAAATGCGAGCAATGATGAGGATGAAGGGTATAAGAAGGGAAAATAAGTCATGCAAGCATCATCATAGTTGGGTCCAAGGATCAGAGCACCCAGAGGGATAAGGATTGTGGATTTAGATTCACCACCAAGAGGTGATCCTACAGTGTTACCATCAGAGCCAAGCCCTAAGAGGTAGAGTTGAGAAAATGCAAGAAACTCTGATGGATGAGATAATTGTGACTGATCAAGACATGTAGGTTGGTATCCCTTCCCCTCCTAGATCAACACAATTGGTGCTTTCTAACATGGATGTAAAGGGGCAATGTGTACAAGATGCTAGGATCGAGGCCTGCAAGGCATTCTTGGATGATGATGCATTTGTAAAGACTCTTGTATTCTTGCAACTAGTTTGGAGGATGAAACTAGAAGAGTACGAGAACAAATACAAGAGTAGGAGAGAATCGAGACCTAATAGGTCTGAGTAGGAGAATGATGATCAGGCCAAGTCCAGATTAATTCAAGAATTCAAAGGCATCACTCCTAAGAAGGGAAGAAGACTTGTGACTCAGGCTGGTGTCTTACTTTTTCCTGAATGAGACATAGCTAATGCTGTTGCATTCAATGCTATCTTACAATCCAAGCACCCTATACAAAATAGTGAAGAAGAGATTAAGGCAGCTCTACAGGACTTTTCCTTCAGTGAGGAGTATGAAGCTCTGGCCATATGGGCATTGGCACCCAAGGACAGAAAGCCAAATGTAACTAATATTATCCCACACCTAAGGGGAGGGCTAATCATCAAGAGAGATTCTGAAACTTCAACAATAGAAGCTACAAGCTTGACAGTGAATGTGGCCAAATTGGCCCAAAAGACATCTGAGAGAGAAGAGGTTGAAAAGAAGAGTCTGATGGATAAATACAATATGATAATTGCGGAATATAGTAGGATGCAGCAAAGGAATGTTGAGATACAATCTAAAGTAGATAGGTTGAAATATGGGCAGGTGGGAGAATCCTCTACTGCTCATGGTATCAGAGCATTACCTTCTATTGCAGGATCAGTCCCCCATACTACTCCAATTGTTTCAACTCTGAGGTCCCCCATCCAGGCACCTGCTCTCAATCCTACACCAGGGCTAGTTGAAGAAGAAGTTGAATATTTTGTGGATCCCACCAAGAAGCAAATGTTGAATAGGATCACATAATTGCAAGTTGCCTTAAAGGCAAGTGAGGATGATGCAATTTCGAAACAAATTGAGGTGGTTGACACTATTTTGAGGCATCTTAATGAAAAATTTGATGGTAAATTACCATCTGTACATTCTTTGTATTCTTTATTCTTTGATGGAATAAAAAATATCAATAGGGATTGGTAAATAGTTTTGCCTTTGGTTGAGAAATGGATCCCTAGGGCCAACGATCTGGATATTATGTACAAAGCTTCTAGGTTTGATGCGGACAACAAGCCCCAGTCATTGAAGCCTAATCAAAACTTTGTAAAATCATTGAGCGGATTTTAGGCCCTACCTAATGATTTTAGTAGAAGAATTAGGGAGTTGATAAAGAGTTTCGATGACTGGAATGATATATTTTTGCCAGACATTATTGATGCACAAGGAAATGTTAAGACATTGCAATAGTGGGAGGATGGGGTAGAAGAAGTTATCAATACACAAATCAAATTGATTTGTGATGATTCAAACTATGATTTGTTGGTAAATAGTATGGATAAGATAATTAACACCAACACATTCTTAGAGTTTTTTGAAAGGGAAGCCAATCAGGTTGCAATGAAGTACACACCTTACAATACTAAGATGAATGAGGTCATGAATTTTTGCTGGCCAACGAATGAAGAGTATCAGAGATGGGTGGACAAGTACTTAACCAAAGAGGAGTAAAATAGTTTCTGTTACCATAGGATGGATGAAGGAATTCTAGACGATGATGCAAACAATTATGGAGATAGCCACAGGAAATGATTTAACAATGGACAGGGCATGTGAAAAGAATGAGAAGATGTTTGAAATGGAGATAGCCACAAGGAATGCACTGGAGGATGCTGATACACACAAGCGACCAACTTACTAATATTATCTATCTAAACATCTATTTATGGCTTAATAGATCATAATCTCTAGTTTGTTATTGTTGTTAAGCAAAAGTCATTTCTCAAAGGACGTGCCCTTTCACAATTTTGATATATTTTTATCTATTTCATAATGTAAAACAGATATAGGCGGATAGGAGAAAGATACAGTAGATATTTTGCAATGAAAATTTCGTTTAAAATACTCAGATGCATGTATGAATTTTGATGAAGTTAATGAAGATGTCTAAACTTGTGGCTTAATCTTGGTATCAGTTGTTTGTGGAATTATATAGTTATCTGGTTGTCCCCATTTTGATGCTTTTCTATTGTCTAAATTGATATATGAAGCATATAAATATATTCATTTTATCGATACACATTTGTTGTATTTATGTGATGTGATTATTTGGTTCTTTCAAGTAAAGATTAAACCCTTCTAGTCAATCACAGTAACAAAAGAGCATTAATCAGATCAATAAGAAGAATCACATAACTAGGATTGTCATTATATCTCAAGTAGAGTTTGTCAGTCATTTACTTGCACATTTATACAAGTTATAAACTACATTTGTGTGCCAAACACTTCGAATTATTGCCATCATAGATTACAATTTTATAGATCTTCGTTAGACTCCATACACCCAACAAGGCAGTGGTCTCACACTTTCATCTTTTGGTTTATCCATTTTATTTTTTACATCTGTTAACTAAAAATATTTTAATATAATTCAAATATAATTAAAATTAAAAACATCATAGATTAATTATGTAACCACATAAGTCAAATATAATTCTATTAAGAAATTAATATCAAATAAATAATACAATCACATAACTCATACATTTCAATGTCATTGATCTTCTTCTTCATCCAACTCTTTGTCTGTATCATCCGATCCAGATTCAACATTGTAAGGATTGGTCATATCATCATCATCATCGTTGATATCAGTTTTGATAATGTCATCATCCACATGGATATCAGCTTCATGAACATTAACTCCTACATCATCATGATCTAGTTCCTCCTCTTCGACATCTTCGTTAGGCACATCATCAACTAACTATTGATCCTGATCATCATCTACATCATCTTCTATTTCTTTAGTATCTTCTTCTTCCACCACATTATACTTTACCGACCTTCCTCTTGGATCATGTCTAACAACATATGACCAACCTGCTTTACCTGGAACCTTTGAGTAAAATACCTGCTCACATTGGCTTGGAAGAACATAGGGCTCAATTCCACCTCGCTCAAAATACCTTGTATTAACCATGGTAAATCCATTATCATGTTCAATAATAGTTCTCTCAGGATCATTTTCATTCAATTGTAGCCTATACCATAGGACAAAAAAGAGAACTAATTTGAAGGACTTAAAGTCACACTCAAGTATATTATCAAAAATCCCATAGTATTGATTTTCTGAGACTTCTGGATGTATGTCGCTTCTAGATGAAACATTAGTCACCTCGAAGACTACAACTATCCCAGAATCACAAGTTTTCTTCGTGTCATCCAACTTTTTGATTCAAAATTTATGACCATTGCACCACATAGCCTTGTGGTGTTTCACTTGCAATATGTCAAACATGTAAAATTTATTGCAATATCGTCAGTTAATAAACATATTTATTCTTGGCCGAATGTATGCAAAGAAAAAAAAATCTCAACATATATATACATCAATATAATTGAAAATAATTAAATAATATGGGTGATTAATATACTTATAAATACCTGTTTATCTCTTAAACCATATGCTAAATCAATTTCCCTATGTGTAACATTGGAATCTCCATTACGATGAGCTTCTTTAACCAATGAAGCCACACCTTCCCATGTTAATGCGCGACCAGATTGTTGACATCGTTCAATCCATACCGTCATCCAATCAAGATTTTTTGCGACATACAAATGTAGTGCATCCCACTCTCAACCAACTATATAAAAAAAATTGAAATTCACAAACGACGTATAATTAGATAATTACCATGGTATACGACCTTAATTTATAATTGATGAATATTGGAAGATTAATAATTAAATAAGTACAATATACATAAAAACCAAATTTAAAATGTATTCTAATCAATCTCCATGACCATCTTATAATTACCTGTCACTTTCCTCAATCTACGTTTCCCCATCAGGTACTCCCCTTTGAATTTTTTAATGGAGTTGGGATCCCAAATGCGATCTACATGGATCTTTGCTGCAAACTTAGGAAGATATTTAGTAATGTACACCAAGGTCTGGTATACCATGTATCCCTCCACCATAGAACCCTCGAGATGTGCTTTTTGTCTAACCAAATCCTTCAAAAATTTCAAGTGCCTCTCAACCATCCACATTAACCTTCTGTGTACAGGTCCACACAATTCAATTTTCTCAGCTTGGTGTATGAGGTAGTGTTCTTGTGCATTGAAAAATGTTGAAGGTAGACACTTTTTCATTTCACACATTAGATGAGGAATTTTTCTCTCCCAATAATTTATCTTCTTTATGGATTTCTTTAGATGACAACCATCTACAAGTGATTCAAGGCACAAGTATATTAACGAGATTTAACAAAAATATATAATGAATTGAACAAATATCGCTACTTACCTCATGTATTTTCCAAGATCATATATAACTTGCTTAACATTGTTGTCAAAGTTGTCTGGGAGAGATAGAGGTAGAATGTACTGCAACAATTATAAAATAATCTATTCATTAATATTTTTCCAAAATTAGTAAACATAATACACTGAAAAGTACATGCAATATACATATATATATATATATATATAATATACCAGAATAATTACCTCAATGAAGGTATACCAATCATGCGTTTCATTCCTGACCCAAATTCACCTTTCTTTGTTATGATATTGTTTATGTTCGCAGAAAATACTATGGGAAATTGAATTTTTTCGTATGACTTGTTTTATAGCATTGCTTTGCTGCTCCGTTAATAACCAAGGAAGGGCACTTATATTAATTTGGTCTTCATCGCTATTTAATTGAATGAAATTTTTCATTGCATGACTGGCTTCCTGAATGTCACTACAAATTTTGACAATTTTTTCTTTGTCATGCCTTCCATCCAATATTTTCCATAACGTTTTTGTCATATTTTTTCTGATATGCATTGTATCAAAAAAATTCACAATTCATAGCTACTCATAGTAGGGCAACCTACTAAATTGTCTGGGATAACTTTTCAGTCCCTGTGGAAGCCGGCCATTAATGCCTTGATGACCTTCATGAAGCATATAAGTTAAACAAATTAACAATGACAATTATTGTCAATTACAACATGAGTAAACACAACGCATTATAAAAATATAAATTCAAAACATATCATAAATGATAGATAAAAAAATTGATCTGATGTATAACCTTGATGATTAATTCTATTATATTCCATCTTCCATAGGCGAGGTTTCATTCTTCGTGGTTTTGATGCAGTCTCTTCTTTCCCATTGAAAAGATGTTTTTCAGTAGTTTGATACTTATGATTTCTATGGAGGACGTGCCTATACTCATCAAACACCTGCTTTCCTAAACTTATTGAATGATGAGATTTCATCTTCGGACCATAAATTGGACATGCAAATTTTCCCTTTGTTTAAAGACCTACAAATCATATATAATTGGATTAAATATGTCAATATTTATAATTATATATAATGAATAGATTACTTAAAAAACATGCATGATATCTACTTCATAAAATTAAATATTGTTAAAGTCATGCAGTCGAATGCTATAACATACCAGAAAAATGTGTTAGCCCTGGGGCATCATGAATTTTCCATACAAGCATTGCATGAAATTGAAATTGTCTTTGTCCTATTGGTCTAGTTACGTCATACATAGTGACACCATTCCATAAATTTAGTAACTAATTGATAAGAGGCTCAATATATACATTCATATCTTTAACTTGGTACTTACTTAGTTGAATGAACATAAACATTACATCATTATTATAACCATTTTACTGCAATATATATAAATTCATGTACATGACTATTAAATGAAAAAAATATAAGTCATTATGCAACAAATAAGACAAATGAGATGCTACTATGTTAAAGAAAATCGATGTAAACAAATACCTAGAACAATCATTGCCAACATTATGTGCTCCCTCTTTATTGACATCCATGGAGGAATGCTATTGTTGATAACAAAAATAGGCCACACTGAGTAAATAGATCTCAGCTCTCCAAATGGATTGACATTGTCCACTGCCAATGAAAGCCTGAGATTATGAGGTTCTTCTTTAAAGTGTGGAAATTTTTACTCCATGTCCCTAAATGTAGAACCATCTGTAGGCATTCAAAGAATCTCATCTCCACTTCTATTACGTGCATGGTAATCCATAAATTACGCTAAGCTTTCACACCTAAATAATTGTTGCATACCTGGAATAATGAGAATATAACGAAGAACCTTGCGAGACACCTTTTTTGTTAGTTGATATGTTCGATATCTACTGATATGACATTGTAGGCATTCTGTTGCAAATTCATGTTGTTTATGATATATAATATGATCATTGGGAGATGCATCTATTGCTTGATACTCCATTCCAATATCTTTCATAATGCCAGATAAATCTCAGTATGAGCGAGGTAAAATATTTGATGGTGGTAACAAAAATTCACCTATCAATCTACAACAAAAAATATTTTTTTAATATAAAGAATATTAATGGTACATACTTCATCCTTTATTTACTAGCGATGAACTAACAACAATTAAAATAGATGAAAAAAGATGACATATATGACATACCTTAACATCTGTGAGATTGCCATGCTGGATAAACCATTCATAACCTTCAAGTTCACCAGCAACAATACAGGAGAGAGAAGAGTTGTTTGGGAGCCTTCATAAAGGGGCCCATATGCCTTCTCAAGTACAGGTAATTCATGAACATCATCAAAGTCATCTCGATCAACATGATCAGATGTGCCACTACATGTGTCATGGATCAATGTATTTGTACCATCATCTTCAATTGTGTTTTCTGGCGCATGATCATCTTCTTCCATAGGATCATTAACTGCATCTTTGATATTCACAGCTCCATGTTCCTCCGCTTGCAAAACCACATTCTCTGGGTCATGATAATTCATATCATGTGTCCTAGGGCACCCCACCTTTATAATAATGATAGACACAAATAAACCATGATCATGATCAAGTGATTTTATATATATATATATGAAATTTTAAAACAATATAAACATTTACAAACTCAATCAATATAAACACAAATAATGAACAACTTACCAATGGATGATAACCATGCCCCCCTTCAATGTGACCATGCTTCCTACAATGTTTCTCAGTTGTTGTGATTAAAATTCTTCGTGTCTTTAAGCCCTTGCAATTATTGTAAGGACAATAACATTTCCCATCACCCTTTCTTTTCAATATAGCCCATAATCTAGCAACTATCTCTTCATTTTCTTCTGGACTAATATTATCTGACATGATTTTTCTTTACCAAGTTTGAATATTTAGATCATCAAAAAATATCAAACTCACACTCCAATAATTTTTAATCATACACAAGTAAAAATAATAATAATTATGATATTTAACACCAAAAAAAATCAGCATGCAACCACCCGTGCAAAAGAGAAGATAGTTTGAAGTTAATGACCCCAAAAAAGACTTTCAAATGCTAACTCCAAAAATTATTAAATTCTGATTTTACTATGATTTCCAACTATTAGAATCCTAAAATCAGAATATTGAACTTGCACAACAAAATCTGGAAATGAAATTCTCAAAATGCAACTAATAGGCCTCAACAATTAAGGCCTACTCAAGACTTTGTGAAGTCGTTGCAAGGTTTCCAGGCCTTACCTGATGATTTCAGCAGGAGGATGAAAGAGTTGGTAAAGAGTTTTGATGACTAGAGTGACACATCTTTACCAGATATTGTAGATGCCCAAGGAAATGTTAGATCATTGTATGCCCAAGGAAATGTTAGATCATTGTAGCAATGGTAGGACAGGGTAGATGAAATCATGAATGCACAAATCAAATTGATTTGTGATGACTCGGATTATGACATGTTGATGAGTAGTATGGATAAAATCATTAAAACTAGCACATTTTTTGAATCTTTTGAAAGGGAGGTGAATCAAGTAGCAGTAAAGTATACACCTTACAGTGCCAAGGTAAATGAGGTGGTAAATTTTAATTGGCCAATAGATGAGGAATATCAAGGATGGGTAGAAAAGTACTTAACTGAACAAGAATAGGACAGAGTCTACAACCAGCAGTTAACAACTCAACCCTTATGGTTATAAAAATATTTAGCTATGTCTTGGTGGTAGTTTTGGTGCAAGATTTCAAAGTTTGGAAAATGCACTAGTTATTCTCCAGTGGACGGGATGAACAAGAAGATTCTCTAGAGACTTGGCTATTGTAACCAATTTTTGAAATGTCATAAGGTGGTCCAAGTGACCAGTGACAAGTGTATTTCTGGTCTGATGCTTGATGCTCCTTCATTTTCTCTATAAGAAGGATTTCTGGACTAGAAATACAGGTTAGCAAGTTAGATATCTTTAGGTCGAGTTTAACTGAAGTTGCAGAGCAAATTTGTAAAGAGCCTAATATTATAGTGAAAATACTATTCTTAGGTTTGTTGTCATTTTGTTGTAGGTTTTAGTTTCAAAGGTACTTAATTTTCAAGAAAGTACTAGCATCTGAATAAAAATTACTCATTTCAAGGTCATGTATCTCCATTGTATGAATATATTATTATCTTGAATAAAATGATCAAGGGTTATTCTATTCATCTCACTGTTATGGTGTGTGTAATTCTAATTTTGGCTTTAATTCAAGGAATTAATTAAAATGTTTGAGTGAGGTTATAGGTGACTATGTTCATATAAGGATTTGATAAGTAGTATTGGGTTAGAATATAGATTGATGGTATTGTAAGGCAGTATTATCTCGGATTTTATATGCTATGTGTCTAGAAGATAAACTTGGTTACAATAAAAAACAACCAACACCTCTGATATTATCTAGCTATTGCTCCCAAATCTATTGCAAATTGATCATTAGGGTTAAAATTGAAACCTTGCAAATATAATCTTTGTCCAAATCCATCAAGAATTTTGCATCAGTTATAAAAAATTCCCTTGTAAATAATTTGTGAAGCTAGGTCTAAAATTTGGGAATGAAATTCTAAAAATGCACAAGACTAAAAATGAAATCTGATGAGATGTTTCTTTAAAATATGATTTTCAAACCTGGAAGTATAAATCTGACTTCACAAATGAATTCTCGAAAAAGAAAATGACTACCCTCAACCTGGCGATGTCTTCTTGAGTTTCTTCTAATTTTCCCCAAGAAAACCATCGAGCAAAACACTGTCGCAATAAATAGTCAAGCTCATTTCAATTTATGCCCACCACAATTAAACTTTGCAGGTCCATCATAATTTCTGGGTAAGATCTTCGTCGAAATGTAGATGAAACAAAGGTTCATCAAAATTCTAATGAACGTCGGGGATAAAAATTAACAAAAATAAAAATTCGCACAAGTTCCCGATGATACATCTGATTATATAGCTTTCGTTGGAAGGTTTCGTCAAAAATTGGGGTCAAATGAGTTAGTGAAAAACATAAAAGACATTGTTGGCACAAAGGGCATGAATGCAAAAGCATCGTGCTAAGACAATTTCAAATACCATAGTTGGAGACACACCCTCTACTGCAAGTGAATATGAAGGGATTCCATTAAGCACAAGTGAATATGGAGGGACACCATTTACCACAAGTGAATATGGAGGGACACCATCTACCATAAGTGAATATGGAAGGACAAGATCTACCACACCTTAAGTTGGGATTACTTCATCACTCAGATTTGATGAAGAAGGTACACCATCATCCCCATGTCAGCCTCAAGGTATGTTATCTATTCCACCCTCGATCGCAGGTACACAATCTATTCCACCTCACTTAAATATTGATAAAATTCCTAATGTTGAGGCGTATGTGCCTAGGAGAACACCACCTAGAATTTTGCGTAGAAAGCCAAAGTATTTGATTAGTACTGATGAGGATATTTTGCAGCACATGGAAGGTAAGATTTCAGCATGTACATGTAGAAGATACATTGATAAGATTTGGAAATCATTCTTTGAAAGGCTAAATGAGACCACAAGATTTCAACTATTTGTTGAAATGATGTGGGGTATAAAGTATAGAAACATAATGAAGACTCTTGGGTTGAGAACATCGAATGCTTCAAGTGAAAACACTATTGTGAAGAATCTAATGGATGCTTATGAGAGTGTGGGTTAGACCTCATGCTCAAAGGATAGTAATGTCACTCGATGTGTCATTAAATCAACTTTGGCAAGTATTCAAACAAAGAGAGCTCATCTAATTAGAAAGACGATTGAACAAATGAGAATTAATGGGAATTATCGAGGAGATTGCCACAAAAGGATAAAAAGGTTATTGAAGCATTGACAACAATAATTGAATATTATTGGAAGAATAACAAAATACCATCTCTGAATCAAAGGGATGTGGTAAGAAGGAGAATCAGTAGTCAAAACCTTGAGCCACATCCAAAGGATTTTTTAGATATGACTAAAACCCAATTTTTTCATAAATTTCAACAAGATTAATCTTCAAATTATTATTTGTCAAAGATATTTTGAAATGACTAAACTATTTTATGTCAAGAAAAATCACACATGCACTACTTGTTGTTGTAGACTACATATTGAATTCTCTAACCATTATGATGTTTATCATTCTATATGTTTAGTATTGCATAGTAACAATGTCTTGCAGGATTATGGCATACAAGCCCCACCAAAATTTTCAAGAGAGTTCTTATAAAAAAATTTATATGAAATAGAGGATGGCCAAATATTCTACAGGACACTATGCTTGGAGGGTTATGTCAGTGTTGTAGTTGCTTGCAGCATATGCAAGTATGTCAAACTATGGAAAACACAAATGAGGTGGGACAAAAACTAGTAGAGTTTAGGAAGTATAGAATAGTGGGAAATGTTACAAAAGATGGTAATCAAGAAAAAATATGTGATTTGGTTATTCAGAATATTCCAGTGTATCATTTTATGCACATGTTTCATGACAATATAGTGTATGAGTATGCAAGGCATACCCATAGATCTCGATGACTGGACACACAATTTAATCTATGCAAGGACACCTTTCTAGTTGGAAGCATAGTTCCGGTGGTCAAATTTGTCGAGAACTACACTCTATAGCCACAGCATGAGGTGCAGTCACAATATTACAACTCCACATAGGTTTTGATATTTGTCAACATAGCATTCATTCATGTAGCTGATAGTATAGAGGACCAAAAGAAGGTTGAGGGATTATCACTTTTATATTCATGATGATCACAAATATTCTCTAGAGTTCATGCAATTTTGCTTTCAAATGTTCTACAGTGATTTTGATCAAAGGGGCATAGCATACGATTTGCATATAATATGGTCGGATAACTATGTGGCATAGTTAAAGAACTCACTCATGTTCTACTAGTTGTGCAAGATGCATGTCATTAATGGTGTTTAGCATATGTGCAAATTTTGTGAGCTCAAGCATGGAAAGGGGGAGCATGATGGTACAGGATCATGTGTGAAAAAGAATTAGCACGTGAAAAGTTAAAGGATAAAGACAATGCAAAGTTGGAAAATGCAAAATCAATCGTCGAGTGGTGTAATTCTTTGATGGGTCTAGGTAATCAAGATACACCTTTAGTTCATATATATTTTTGGTTGATGGATGATACTAACATTACACCATATGAGGATTATTGTACACTAATAGGATCGAGTGAGATGCACTCTTTCCTTAGCTCAAATGTAGGTTAATGGAGTATCAATAAACAAAAGATGGCATGATTTTGTTCTTCATGTACAATGCAAGCCTGTAATGATTGTGAGTCAAAGGAGTGGGTTGAGAAATGGTCGTTAAGTTATCTTAGCCCACTTCACACATATCACCCTTCGATGATATTGGAACTAACATAGATGGATTCATCAGTTGACTTTGACCACATATTAGATCTAGTTCAACTAGGTAATATATCTACTTACTTAGTTTTTGAATTTCCTATTGTTATCTTACTTTGTAATTTATTTGTAATGTTGACTAATTTCAAGAGATTTATTGCACATATCAATGCAGCGCTTGTTTATACAGTTATTGCAGATGAAGACAATGAAGAGGGAATAGACTATTAATTGCATCATTTTTTTGAGGGCAAAAAGAAATTGGAGGCCCCACTTATAGATGGAGAAAACATCCAATACCCTACAGGTTTAGTTGTTGTTACTAGAACATGGCTTAGAAGGTACCCACATAAGAGTGTTAAATATTGGCTATTTCGAGACTTTGACACGCATTGAAAGATTCTTCATTACTCGAACCTTGTCATGGAATCCAATATTCATTTGACCAAATATGGGGGTAGACATTTGAACAAGACCTTGTAGAAGGTCTGTGAGTCTAACCACGAGGCAATACTTGACATAATAAAGAGTAGAGAAGACCTGAATGGTTTGTTGGATTAATTTGTAAGTATGCACAATGGTTCTTATTAATTTATACTTGTACACACATTCATTTATATGATTCCAATGATATGATGCAAATGCTATCATATAATGTTTATATCATGTATGTAGGTGATTGATGAAGTTAGCAGACTTGCAAATATAGCACACTTTATGTTTAGAACTGTGGAAAAGGATATAGAGTTCAATGGTGTTTTATTTTTTCTCAAAAATATGCAAAAAATAATTTTATGTAGGATATTCTCAATAGATAAGTAAACTAGGTGGAAGATTAAATAGGTTACATTATTAGGTTACAAGTCTCCAAAAGGTTGGAAAGTAATATTTTGGTTACATTCTATTCATGTTCTCTTCATGAGAGGTTGTTGTGTGCAATAGGTATCTTCAAACTCAATATGAAGATGTATGGCCAAGAGTGACTAATTTGAGAGTGTCATGCCTATCCTCAATGGAAGCATCTAGATGTAAGCCTTGCTATTCCTGAGTTGGAACCAAATGGTGTGGATTTTTTGTTTGTAAGTGCCTTCCATCTATTTTTATTTCATTTCCATTTTGGATGCTCTTTCTTTTTCTTCTTTTACTTTACCTATTTGTAAGTAACCTACTAAAAATTGATTAGTGTCCCCTTGTAGAAAATGTTGATTTATTAGCCATCCAAGAGAATCTCAGCAAAAAATGAAATTCAACATCCTTATTTTGATGATCTTGACAAATCTCAATTCTGATTTGAAGCCATTATAAAAGAGTGTGTGAATATTAGCAAGGGAATCTCAAGTTATTCATTTGAAGTTAACCTCATAATGAGCACCTATGATGTAAAAATTATAAGAGAATCTTGAATGTATGAGTGACATTGTAAAAATATGTGAAAAAAGAGTACCTAAGGCATTGGGCCTACAAGTACAAGAACTTGGGTTTCAAAATGGTGTATGAAGCATATTAGACAATAGAAGCACAAAGAAAAGAATTATGACAACCAAATAGATCTCATTTTATTGTAAACATCATAATATTAATATAGTGAGTGTAATAACCATCGATGGTTACTAATAATTATTTTCCTTCTTTTATTCTCTCCCTATTATAACTAGCACCAATTGACTAACTTATTATAAAAACTTCATTTATTAAAAAAAATATAAAATTATGATTATATATTAATATCAATATAGCATAAAATCTATTCAAATAAACACTTGTACTGATATTTACTCAAATTTTGAAATATATTACTTCCCTAAAACATTTGTAATTCATGCAACGTAGTCCCTTAACAGTCTAAATTGCAAAAGGGCAGCAATCTTTGACAACCTATTATCCAGATACCATGTCTATTATGGGCATTCCATCCAAGGGATCAGGATCATGTAGGGCACCTCTACAATAACCTCTCTCATTTTTTGTTATCTCAGAGTCATTTTTCTATGGTGTCTAGTTTTGACTTGATGGAAAAAGTGTCAATTGCAAGCAATGTAAAGTTGCAAAGTGGTGCAACTTCCGTTCTGCAACTTGAATGACCAAAAAAATTGTTCTAACACATTCAGATGGGTGGGTTTATGCTAGGCATGGATTTATTTCACACCCAAACATGTTGAATAGCTTCAAGCTACGTTCAATCGACTCGATCCCTTAAGGGTCCAAAGTGAAAAAGGGTGGCAATTTTTGATAGGATATTCCTTAGAAACCATGAATTTTATGAGCTCTTTGTTTGAGCCTATGAATTTTTTTGGGCCCCTCTACAATAACCTCTCTCAATTTTTATTATCTCAAAGTTGTTTTCCTGTGGTGTCTAGTTTTCACTTGATGGAAAAAGTGTCAAATCCAAGCAGTGTAAAGATGCAAAGTGGTGCAACTTTCATTTTACAAATCAAGTGGCCAAACAAACTATTCCAACACATCCATATGGGTACCTTTATGCTAGGAATGGTCCTCTTTCAAACCCAAACACATTGAATCACATTGAGCTACATTCAACCGACAGAATCCCTTATGAGTCCAAAGTGCAAAATGGCTGCAATCTTTAGCATGTTGTTACTCGAACACTGTGACACTTAGAAACTTCTCGTCTAAGCCTATGGGATCATGTTGGGCCCTTATACAATAATATCTCTCGGTTTTCACTATCTCGAAGGTGTTTTCCCGTGGTGGCAAATTTTCGCTTGAGGAAAAAGTTGTCAAATGCAAGTTGTGCAAAGTTGCAAAGTGGTGCAACTTTCTTTCTGCAACTCGAGTGACCAAACGGATTGTTCCAGCGTGTCTGGGTGGGTATGTTTACACTAGGAATGGTCCTTTTTTTCACCCAAACATGTTGAATCGCTTTGAGGTCCGTTCAACCAGCTCGATCCCTTAAGGGTCCAAAGTGCAAAAGGGCAGCAATATTTGATGGAATATTACTTGGAAATCATGACACTTACAAACTCTACATCTAAGCCTACAGGATCACCTTGGGTCCCTCTACCATAACCTCTCTCAGTTTTTGTTATCTCGGAGTCGTTTTCCCGTGGTATCCAGTTTTCACTTGATGGAAAAAGTGTCAAATGCAAGCAGTGTAAAATTGCAAAATGGTGCAACTTTCATTTTGTAACTCAAGTGACCAAATGAACTATTCCAATGCATTCTGGTGGCTATTTTTATGCTACACATGGTCCTCTTTTTCACCCAAACACGTCGAATTGCTCTGAGCTACATTCAACCGTCAAAATCCCTTATGAGTCCAAAGTAAAAACTGGCTGCAATCTTCAACATGTTGTTACTCAGACACCACGATTCTTAGAAACTTCTCATTTGAGCCTATAGGATAATGTTGAGCCCCTCTACAATAACCTCTTTTTATTTTCACTATTTTAGAGGCATTTTCCTGTGGTGAGTACTTTTTTCTTAGGGAAAAAGTTGTCAAATGCAAGTTGTGCAAAGTTGCAAAGTGGTGCAAATTTTTCTCTACAATTTGAGTGACCAAATAGACGTTTTCCTCTTTTTACCCAAACATGACTAATCGCTTTGATCTACATTTAACCGACTCAATCAGTTAAGGGTCCAAATTCCATAAGGGCATCAATCTTTGACGGGCTATTACTCAAAAACCATGATGCTTATGAACTCTCTGACTGATCCTATGAGATTATGTTGGGCCCCTCTACAATAACCTCTCTCAATTTTTTGTATCTCGGAGTCATTTTCCCATGGTGTCCAATTTTCACTTGATGGAAAAAGTTTCAAATGTAAGTAGTGTAAAGTTACAAAGTGGCAACTTTTGTTCTGCATTTCGAGTGACCAAACACACTATTCCAATGTATCTGGGTGGGTACATTTACGCTATGCATGGTCCTCTTTCACACCCAAACACATCGAATCACTCTGAGCTACATTCAACCGACATAATCCCTTATGAGTCTAAAATGCAAAATGGTTGGAATATTTAGCATGTTGTTACTCAGACATCGTGACGCTTAGAAAATTATTGTGTGAGCCTATGGGATCATGTTGGGCCCCTTTATAATAACTGCTATGGGTTTCACTATCTCAAAGGCGTTTTCCCATGGTGGAAAATTTTTGCTTGGGGAAAAAGTTGTCAAATGCAAGTTGTGCAAAGTTGCAAAGTGGTGTAACTTTCATTTTGCAACTCGAGTGACCAAGAAAACTATTCTAATGCATCCAAGTGGGTACGTTTATGATAGACATTGTCCTTTTTCACACCCAAACACGTTGAATCGCTCTGAGTTACATTCAACCGGCTCGATCCCTTAAGGGTCCAAACTACAAAAGGGTAGCAATCTTTGACAAGCTATTACTCAGAAAGCGTGATGCTCATGATCTCTTCATATGAGCCTATAGGATTGCATAGGTCCCCTCTACAGTAACCTCTCTTAGTTTTTGTTATCTTGGATTCTTCTTCCTGTGGTGTCCAATTTTCACTTGATGGAAACAGTGTCAAATGAAAGCAGTGTAAAGATGCAAAGTGTTGCAACTTTTGTTCTGCAACTCGAGTAACCAAAAAAATTGTTCCAACACATTTGGGTGGGTACGTTTACACTATGCATGGTCCTCTTTCACACCCAAACACGTTGAATCTCTTTGGGCTACACTCAACCGACAAAATCCCTTATGAGTCCAAAGTACAAAATGGATGCAATCTTCAACATGCTATTACTCAAACACCATGATTCTTAGAAACTTATCATCTAATCCTATGGGATTATGTTTGGCCCCTATATGGAAAAAGTGCCTAATGCAAGTAGTGTAAAGTTGCAAAGTGATGCAACTTTCATTCTACAAGTTGTGTGACCAAACAAACTATTCCAACGTGTCTCGATAGGTACATTTATGCTAGACATGGTCATCTTTCATACCCAAACATTCTGAATCACTCTAAACTATGTTCAATATGCTCGATCCCTTATGATGGCATGCAAAAAAATTGAAAAGAGAAACATTCACACAATAGTTGAGAAGTCTGATTTTTCCACACAAAAAACATATGATCATCCTCAAGTCTAGTAAGTGCAAGATGTTTTTTAATTATCCTCCTTTCAATTAAAACAATATAAAACCAATTATAAATGCACACAATAGTGGAACTTGGAAACATTTTATTTTTCCTCAATTAACAACTTTTGTTGTGAAGCATTTTGTCATTTTCATTTGAAATGTTTTTCTATGCTTGAAAATTGGAGTCTAAGACAAACAAATGATGCTATCATGTAAATTTATTATTTGGTGTGGTAAATAAATTTTTCACCCTTGAATCCATTTTCTATTAACATATTATAAATTATAAAGCTTTCTCCCAAGTCCATTTCCTATACAAAAAATAATATTGTAAAAAGTTGACATATACATCTTTTGACATATTTATATGGTGATGTATCAAGAAAATTAAAATTCATTTTGTACTATGAGGATTATGTTGTGAAAATATTTAAAGACTATTCAAGATAAGTGTTTGTATGATAATGTGTCAAGAAGTTAACTACTCATCATCTACTATGAATATTATGTATTGTAAGTGTTGTGAAGATTATGTATTCTTTGACTAATTGAGTTGTTCCAATCAAAAGATTAAATATATTGTAATCTTTTTATGAAACATCTCATGAAATACCAATTTAAAACGTTTTTTTTGCTTTTAGATAAAGCATTCGATGGAACTCTTTGGCTTAAACTGAATTGAGATATGTAAGAACAAGGGAGCATTAAAAAATACATTACTCAAGCATCTTAAATAATCCTTCTCTCTCATTTCAATTTTGGGTGGATTATTGCTTTCAAAGTATTGTGAATTCTTTTCCTATTTTCTAGTTGGCAGTTGCCATTATAGAAGGCTCAACTCTTGATATATATTATACTCATTCTTAATCAATTATCAAGTTAATAATCAGTGTATTTATTTAAAGTTAATATTTTCTTTTCAATTTGTTCAATTTTGTAATTTGTAACTCTACTAGTATTCCTAGAAATATTGAATTTGTTCAGCATCAATCAATAAATATTCAAGAAAAACCATGAAGGACAAAAATGATCAATGCTAGGGCTAACCAATTAATACATATACACGTCAATAATTCAAGCATACATGTGAATAAGGGAAGCACAAGTACTCAAAAACACATAAGCCTTGAAGTATACACATGAATACATTTTATACATAAATTAATACAAAGTATATGCATCAATACAAGGTATACACATGAAAACACGTAATTCACAAAGTATACATTTTTATACACGTAAGCCACAAAGTATACATGTAAGTTGTAAAGTATACACTTGAAAGTACACGTAACTCATATCTATTGAACCATGGATTTATAATGCAAATATGGACACCATCGATAAAAAAGATTTGTATTAACCAAATAGCCATGTAGACATACATCAATATATGTCAATATAAGTATAAAATATATATAAAATAGCCATATAGGTATACGATGTCCAATATATCGAATACAAAATATGTACAAAAATGTCATATAGGCATACCACAAAGGGCTTTAAAATCAAAAGTCATTGCTTTACATGCCCTGGAAACAAATTATTGCCCCTTTCTTGTCGACTGAATGGTGATAGGTCTCACTCATTTGTTCTGAGGCTGAGGAGTGCTCCTAGTGCTCCTCTTAAGGTTTAGTTCCTGGTCAAGCTTTACCTATTACAATAAGAAGTAAAGAAATTAATATATAGAGATTACATTATAAAAAATGATATATTTAACAAAATAATCACTTGCCTCCATCTAATGATTAGTCTCCTCGAGGGAAATATTCAAATGCCCATGCTGAGGTGTGTTCAAACCCTGTAAAAACCATCCAAAAAATTAAACTACAAATCAATAATGGTTTCATTTTTCACTAACTAACAATTATAACAATGAATATAAATTAAAATTTAGTAATCTCCCTCATACCTCTATGAGGGGCATCAAGGAGTCTATAGCAGATGAAACACCAATCTCCATTGCCCTATGAACATTTAGAGGTGTATCTGATTCCAACATCTAAAAGTAAAATAACAAATTATTCAACCACAAAAACTATAATAGCGATGCATGTCATGGCTTATAATATATGAGATAATGAACAAAATTTTGAGTACTTATTAAGCTAAATATTTCTGACTATCATGCTTCTTATTTGCCCTATCCATAGCTTGTTTGAAATCACCTATTTTTAGGCTTTTATCCATAGTAGCAAGGCAGTGAACCATTTGATAAAATGCTTTGGTAGACATGTACAATAACTACGGTACCACAGAGAAGGCAGTGAATTGTTTAAAAAAATTCCCTAAAGAATGGGGTTTCATGGTGATGGAATGCCATTACAAACAAATGTGTCATGGAATTCCATCACCATGAGACCACATTTATTCAAGGCATTTTTTCAAACTACTCACTACCTTGACTATGATATTGCTTACTATTATGCTTTGATAGATTTTTTCCAAGCATCCATAGTTTGTTGGAAAGCACCTATTTTAGGCTTTTAGGCATAGCAGCAAGGAAGTGAGTAATCTGATAAAATAATTTGGTAGAAATGTATGCAAAATTGGTAGCATAGAAA
This sequence comes from Sequoiadendron giganteum, assembly GCA_007115665.2. NCBI lineage: Eukaryota > Viridiplantae > Streptophyta > Pinopsida > Cupressales > Cupressaceae > Sequoiadendron > Sequoiadendron giganteum. The sequence goes on from CM021100.1 coordinate 928,702,698, forward strand.
AGGCAATGAGTTGCTTGAAAAAATGCCTCAAATAAATGTGGTCTCATGGTGATAGAATGGAATTCAATCACCATGAGATCACATTTCTTTGAGGTATTTTTTCAAACTACTCACTACCTTTTCTTTGCTATTTCTTGTTGTTATTCTTTGATAGATTTTTTCCAAGCATCCATAGTTTGTTGGAAAGCACCTTTTTTAAGCTTTTATCCATAGCAACAAGGAACTTCAAGTAGTTTGATAAAATTATTTGGTAGACATGTATGGAAAATGTGGTAGCATAGAAAAAGGCGGTGAGTTGTTTGAAAAAATACCTCAAAGAAATGTGGTCTCATGGTGATGGAATGGCATTCCATCACCATGAGACCACATTTCTTCGAGGAATTTTTCAAACTACTCACTACCTTGTCTATGTTATTGCTTACTATTATGCTTTGATAGATTTTTTCCAAGCATCTGTAGTTTGATGGAAAGCACCTAATTTAGGATTTTAGCCATAGCAGCAAGGAAGTGAGTAGATTGATTCAATTCTTTGGTAGACGTGTATGGAGAATTTGGTAGCATACAAAAGGTGGTAAGCTATTTGAAAAATGCCTCAAGGACATCTGGTCTCATGGTGATGGAAAGGCATTCCATCACCATGAGACCACATTTCTTCAAGGAATTTTTTCAAACTACTCAGTGCCTTGTCCATTCTATTGCTTACTACTATTCTTTGATAGATTTTTTTCCATGAACCCATAGATTTTTAGAAAGCACCTTTTTTTAGGATTTTAGCCAGACCAGCAAGGAAGTGAACTGTTTGATAAAATTCTTTCATAGACATGTATGGAAGATGTGGTAGCATAGAAAAGGCGATGAATTTTTTGAGAATGCCTCAAATAAATTAGATCTCATGGTGATGTAAATCACCATGAGACCACATTTCTTTGAGGCATATTTTCAAACAACTCATTGCCCTGTCTATGTTATTGCTTACTATTGTTCTTTCATAGATTTCTTCCAAGCATCCATAACATAGACAAGGAAGTGAATTGTTTGAAAAGATGCCTCAATAAAAAGTGGTTGCATGGAATTCCATGACAAGAAAATATAATTGGCAACTGCTCCTAGTTATTACTTATGCTATGTGAAGTTATTTGATCACTACTTATGTTGAATTTCTAAACTTGACTATATTCTAGTTGAAATTTTGTCATCTATCAACATCTAGTTATTAGTTATAGAATGTGAAGTAATGCTTTGAATTTGAAAGATGTGCAATGCAATGTAATCAATGATATGAATATAAGCTACACAAATCTCTTAAGTACAATCCATTAGTTAAAATCTCCATTTTATTACTTGCATGAAGGTTTGTTCAACTCCACTGGCACTCGGAGGTGTTCCCATGCAATCTCCAATATTAGCCTATTCAACATCCAAAATCAAATATTAGAATCCCATTCATATAACATATAACAATTGTCAGCTGCTCCTAGTTATGGAATGCCATGACAAGCAAATACAATTGGCAGCTACTCCTAGTTATTACTTATAACATATAACATATTCATTCAACATCCAAAATCAATTATTAGTTATGGAATTCCATGACAAGAAAATACAATTGGCAACTACTCCTAGTTATTACTTATGCTATGTGAAGTAATTGCATCATTGATTATGTTGACTTTCTACACTTTACTATATTGTAGTTGAAATTTTGTCATCTATCAACATCTAGTTATTATTTATGGAATGTGAAATAATGCTTTGGCTTTGAAAGATGTGCAATGCAATGTAATCAATGATATGAATATAAGCTACACAAATCTCTTAAGTATAATTCATTAGTTAAACTCTTCATTTTATTACTTGTGTGAAGGTTTGTCCAACTCCACTAGCACTCAGAGGTGTTCCCATGAAACCTCCAATATTAGCCTATTCAACATCCAAAATCAGATATTAGAATACCATTCACATAACAATGATATTAACATGTATCAAGTTTATAATTATTTACTAGTTTCATACATCAATGGTACATGCAATGGAGTAATAAGTAGGTGCAGTGCTGGTGTATCTAGTATCAACATTGTGACCCTAAATTTTTATTAGAATCATAAAAGTAAATTAGTTAATCTTGCATTTCAAAAATGAAATTTAATAAATTAAATTCAATGAAAATTCTAACATTTACTTGAGTATTGATGCCCTAAGCCTAATTCAAAATTTCAGTTGCCCTTGCCATCTCCATAGCTGCAAACATATCCTGTGTAGCAGCCTCCTCAATGTCAATGGGGTCATATGTACAATTCTCCCCACAAACCTAACACGAATGGGGTGGAATCTTATCACTCGAAGACTCCCCTCGATGGCCATGTATTATAGGACTGGCATGCTGAATGACACTCTAGGTCAAAGAGGTTATAGCCTACAAATTTTATACCTCGACACTCTCCTTCATAATAGAAGGGATAACAATGTGCTCATGATCCATACTAGTGAGAGCTCATCTCACTTTGTCACCTAGGATCCAGTTGTGTGTTGGGTCTATCTTGAGTCAAATCCCTACCTCTCCCCAGGAAGTCCCTCAAATCAAAATAATTCAGGATTTTGTTTAGGATGAACTCACAGTATAGTTTCCTTAGGAAATATTATGGGACTTCACAATTGTTGCATGGTGGGTAATAAAAAACAATGTACCACATATCCCAAAAATGAATCATAATCCCTTGGTGGTGGAACCAATGGATAGGAAACCTCTTCACATTGAGGCCAAGATTTTAATTTGTGCATGGGTTGGTGAATAATGTGTTGGGAATTATGCCTCAACTTTCTGGTGACCCCCTTTGAAGACTTAGGCGAATTCTCTTGTTTCCTTGGCAAAGTCTTTTGTTCTAGTGGAGGCAGAACTGGGATGGAACTTGGCATTGTTCTGTTTGCCTTGTTCCGGGTCTTGTTCCCATTCTATCTCCTGCTCTGCTCCCCGCTTTCTTGGTTCTTCGAGTTTTGTTCTGGTAGAGGTAGAACCAGATTGGAACTTGGCATTGTTCCTTTTGTCATGTTTCGGGTTTGGCTTTGGATCTAGCTCTGGTAGTCTATTGCTCTCCGCTTGGTTCTGGCGGAGGCGGAACCAGTTTTGGAAGTTGGCAATGTCTATTTGCCATGTTCTTGTTTTTGTTCCTGTTTCAACTCTGGGTCTGACTCCTGCTTTTGTGATCTAGTTCCTCTGGATGTTTGGATTCTCCTCGGGGAGTTTTCCTCTGCTTTATCCATGTTTTGGATTATTGTTTCTTGTTGTTGGCGGAGGCGGAACCGGAACTGGTTTGGTTCCTGATCTTGGACTTTTGGCAAAGTCTTATTTCTATTCCTGTTCTGTCTCCGACTCTAACTTCAGCAGTGTGTTTTTTTGATGGAGTCCTATTTCGATTCCTGTTCCGACTCTGGCTCTGATAGTGTTAGGTTTGGCATGAAGCCTTGGATGCGCCTGATGTTTGTTTGACCGTTTTGGTTGCTCTGTTAGCTACGATTGTTGATGGGTCTTGGACACGTGGCACCTGGTTGAATAGTGATTGGATGGTTACCTAACTTGTTGTGCTGCATGTTTAGTCAACGAAGGTTGGTGGAGATGAACCCATTTTTGGAATGCTCATTACAGGGAGATCTGTTAGATCCGACTAGATGCATGATTTGCGGATGGTCTTCTTTGCTCTTGTTGACTCGGTTACATATTGGATGAGAGATGTATTATTTCTCAAGCAAGGAAGTTTGATGAGTCTACAAGAGTCGTGGGTTGCAGAGCAAGTGCGAGATGTGCGAGTTGAATGCGTGACCATGAGACTGCGAGCAGGATGTGCCAGCATGTGAATGTGTGAGCATGGGGCTGCAAGCATAATGCATGATGCATGATGCGAGATTGCAGATGTTAGACTTGCAAGTTCGAGAGCCGAAGCTGTGAAGAGATTTGTAGAGAGATGGAGAGGGTGTTCGAGCAGTTTGCTTAGGCAATGTAACTGTGAACACTCTATCTCTCAGATCTGGGCATGGGAATCATTGGAGGCCAAATGACTGGGCTGGCCATGAGGCTGGTTGTGATAGTCATCTGAGGAGCTAAGAGGAATCTTGCAGGTACCTGTTACTTCTCCAGTAGAACAAGATGTAACTCTTGTATTGGCTTTGAGCCTGATATTGTATTGTAACTAGTTTTGTTGCTAAATAATACAATGGCTCAAAATTTTGGAGTGTGGGGTTTTTACCTGAAAGGGTTTTCCCCATGTATATATTTGTGTCTTCCTTTTTTGTCTTTCATGGTATCTGGTTATGTTGAATCTATTTCTTGTTGTATTCATTTCTCTCAAAGGATCAATGGGGGATCAATTGTGCTTGTTTCCACTTTATAGCATAGTTGGTTGTGTCTTTGTTGTGATTTTGAATTGAAATCACTAAGGCACTACTATCTTAGATACCTATCTTGATGACAGATTGAATCCATATCCCCGACAAGTGGTATCAGAGCTGGTAGCTTGTTGCTCGTGATACCAACAAGTGGTATCAGAGCATGTTTAAGGGAATTCATGGCTTGATGATACCGACAGTGGTATCAGAGCCTTCACCTGGTTGCTGAAGTTCTGGGTTTTCTCCTATGGTGATTTCTTAACCTGGCAAGCTTGAGGAAGTCTGGAGAAATCGGTTGGTGATTGGTCCTTCGGTGAGTGGAAGTGTGTGCTTCATTTATTCAACATATAGTTTGAAAGGTGCTGGGAAAGTATGGAGTGGGTCATGTTGTGGCAACATGATCTAGAGCTCCTGACTAGTAACATTGTTCCTGATGCAAAGGGCATGAGATGTGTTCATGGTTGTGTTGCAGCAAAGCGTGGTGTTCATACTGGGTGTCTGTGTGAGAGGCTCTTTGGTGGTATGGACTAGCTTGTGTCATTGTTCAGCTATGGATTGTTGTGCTTGTGTTGGGTGTTTCTGACTTAGCACTTAAGGCATTTTCTCTGGTGCTCTGATTGCATGGAGGCTATGAGGTGACCTTGGTGGTCTACAGCTTCTGGATAGCCTGGCTCTTCCTTGCGCTTGTGCATGACTGTGGCATTGGAACTGGTCTAAAACGGACCTGTTGTTCCTATGTGCCTCTTTCTTGCACTTGTATGGTTCAGATTCATGTCTTTGGCTCTAAAGGTTTTGTGTAGATTTTCCTAAAAATTCTACGGTGCATTCTCTTGTCCTTTCATTGTTCTAGTTTACTGTGATGGTTGTGTGTAGACTCCTGAGTTGTCTAGATGAGCAGTGAATATGGAGGTGCGTGGGTGTTTTGGAAACACTGTGGTTTTTTGTAGGTTTTGTACGGTCAAGGAAAACTTGTGTTTTGTGGAACTGTTGTTTGTTATTTTTTCTAGATCTTGGTTTTTGGGGTGTGACTGGATGAGATAGCTGCAGTTCGACTGGTTTTGAGGAGTGGTGTCTTCTCTGCATGGGAGTGTTGGTATGTTTCTCTTTCAACATTATTGTGGTATGCTTTGATGGTTTTCTAAACTTTGGTGCTTGGGTTGTGAACGTGACTAGCAAATCAGATATGTTGTTGATCTAGTGTTTGAGTCATGATTGTTTGCTTTGGCTGTTCTCTTTGATTATCTTAGTTTTGTAGTTTCTAGTGCAATGATAGATTTGCAGGTTTACTTTTGGTTGCATCCATGGGTTGTGCAATATTGTAGGATGTCCTTACCTACATGCTTGTTGTGAGACAACTCAGAAGTGGACTGTCTATATCCATGAGGGTGTAACCATGTTGTACAGATCTATTAGCTGACCTTGTCTATGGTCACTTGTGCATTGGTGTGGCTGTTTTGAGATGAGAGGCGGAATGGCGTTTGAGTACCTAAATAGTTAGTGATGGGGACCTAAAGCATGTGGATCATGATGTCATGGAAAGTTGGGTACACTAGCATAGTGTAAGCTTTTGATAGTGATGGTGTGGTCAGTCATGGTGCTTGGAAAGTTCAGTGTCACGTTTCAGTGGGAGCTTTAGCAATGACTGGTGTCTTCTTTGGTGTTGAAGAATTTGCATCTGCATGTTCACTATTTGAAGATGTGTAGCACTTTGGAGCCATGAAGGACCTTGGTAGTCTTTGGCTAAGTTTCTGGTGGTGCTTGATAGGTGATGTTGGTTTAGAGTTGTTTGCTTTATGTCATGGTATACTCTTGCTTATGCATTAGAGTTTTGGCATGTTGTTTTTCTCTTGAAGACCATGGACAGTTCACTTGAAGCATGATATCTCCCTTGGAGATGTGTAGATCATGGTGTCATGATAAGTTCCCGTTCTAGGTTATGGAACTTTGACAGTGGTCTGGGGGTTCTTTTTACTTTGAGTACATTGGTCATATGCTGGAGGACTTCATGGTTATTGCAATGCTGTAGTTTGGAGTTAGCATGAGATGACAGGTGTTGATACTCATGGATGCATGGAGAATAAAGGTGAGGCTTGAATTCTTAAGTGAATGTTGTTACAACTGAAAGTCAAAGAAGCCTGCACTTTGGTTGAATGTAAATTCAACAGAGATCTTGAAGGAGAATGCTCTTAGGTTAGCCATGGTGGCTTGTATATCTTGGATGAGCATGTTTCTTTTTTCTTCTTGATCTGCTCGGCAGTGGTGACATTGTGAAAGGTATTTACCCATTATATTTTTCAAGTGCTTTATGTTTTATCTTTCATGTTATGAATCTTGAGTTGGTTTAGATTTTGGAGGATTCATAATGAAAGGTTGGAAAACATAGTTTATCTCCTTGTGCTTTTGAGGACTGAAAGTAGATGGTTATATGGGTAGTTTGATCTTCTTTGAGGAGCTTACATCCATGTTTTGTTGCATTTTGTCAAGGCTTTTCCCTTTGGGATGTAAAGAAGATCATTCTTGACACAGCTAGCATTTAGAAGTGTTTGTAGAAGGACATGTTTCTTATTGATTTGATATTTCTCTCTTATCTAGTCTTGTTATTCCTTATTGCTCTTGTGACTTTAGATGTGAGTTGCCTTTGTGGTCATGTGTTGTCACCTGGGTGATGACACGAAGGTGCCTATGCTTCTTTCTTCAGTCAACTTTGGAGGGGTTTGGAAGAACTGTGGAAGACAGTTGAGAGAAAATTTTTTTTGCAGCAGGTGGTTATAGATGTTGCAGATCAGTATGGATGTTCCTTGGAACTACATGGTTACATTTTTTTATGCTGGGTTTGGTGGACTTGGTATGCCTGGATCATTTGTGATGGTGCTCTATTTGCACTCATCTAGATAGTGCCCTTGCAGTGAGAGTACTTGGATGTGTTTGGTCTATGACTGGTTGACACAGGGTGCTTGTTTGCTGCTGAGATGGGTGGGTTTCTTTTGATGGCATCATTTCACTTTTAGGTCATACCTTTAAGGTATGGGTGGTTGGATGTTTCAGCATGAGCTGTGGGTGCTATTTTTCAGTCATGTGGATTTGATTAGTTGGATGAGGGCAGACTGTTCATGGTTGCCTTTCTAGCTAGTCAATTTTTTCTTGTTCTGGAGTTTGGTTGGAGTGGTGCTTTGCTGGTTTTTTTTTGCCTTTGCCATCTGGAGGATCTTTTGCTTTCATTCCTGAGACTATTGCTGTTTCACTTTGGTGTGTTCCTATGTTTGGAGCTATTGCTTAAGGTGGTGGACATCTTTCTGATGTTGTTGTAGTGGTCTTGATTGGAGTGTGAGAGCATGTGTTGGTCCTTGTTCGGGCTGGTTTAGAGGATGCCTAAAAGTCTTCGGCAAGTGGGAGATTGTGGGGAATTATGCCTCAACTTTCTGGTTACCCCCTTTGAAGACTTAGGCGAATTCTCTTGTTTCCTTGGCAAAGTCTTTTGTTTTGGCAAAGGCAGAACCGAGATGGAACTTGGCATTGTTCTGTTTGCCTTGTTCCAGGTCTTGTTCCCATTCCATCTCCTGCTCCACTCCACACTTTCTTGGTTCTTCGAGTTTTGTTATGGTAGAGGCATAACCAAATTGGAACTTGGCATTGTTCCTTTTGTCATGTTCCAGGTTTGGCTCTCGATCCAGCTCTGATAGTTTGTTGCTCTCCGCTTGGTTTTGGCGGAGGCAGAACCAGTTTTGGAAGCTGGCAATGTCTGTTTACCATGTTCCTATTTCTGTTCCTGTTCTGACTCCAGGTCCAACTCCTGCTTTTGTGATCTAGTTCCTCTGGATGTGTGGATTCTCCTCGGGGAGTTTTCCTCCGCTTTGTCCATGTTCTGGATTGTTGTTTCTTGCTGTTGGCGGAGGCGGAACCGAAACCGTTTTGGTTCTTGATCTTGGACTTTTGGTAAGGTCCTATTTTTGTTCCTGTTCCGTCTCTGACTTTGACTCCAGCAGTGTGTTTTTTTGATGGAGTCCTGTTTTGACTCATGTTCCGACTCCGGCTCCGGCAGTGTTAGGTTTGGCTTGAAGCCTTGGATGTGCCCGATGTCTGTTTGACCATTTTGGTTGCTTTATCAGCTGCGATTGTTGATGGGTCTTGGATGCATGGCACCTGGTTGAATAGTGATTGGATGGTTACCTAGCTTGTTATGCTGAATGTTTAGTCAACGAAGGTTGGCGGAGCTGAACCCGTTTTTGGAATGCTCATTGCAGGGAGATCTGTTAGATCCGACCAGATGTGTGATTTGTGGATGGTCTTCTTTGCTCTTGTTGACTCGATTACATATTGGATGAGAGATGTATTATTTCTCAAGCAAGGAAGTTCGACGAGTCTGCAAGAGTCATGGGTTGCAAAGCAAGTGCGAGATGTGCGAGATGAATGGGCAACCATGAGACTGCAAGCAGGATGCATGGGCATGTGAATGTGTGAGCATGGGGCTGCAAGCATAATGCATGATGCATGATGTGAGATTGCAGATGTTGGACTTGCAGGTTGGAGAGCCGAAGCTGTGAAGAGATTTGTACAGAGATGGAGAGGGTGTTCGAGCAGTTTGCTTAGGCAATGTAATTGTGAACACTCTATCTCTTAGATCTAGGCATGGGAATCATTGGAGGCCAAATGACTGGGCTGGCCATGAGGCTAGCTATGACAGTCATCTAAGGAGCTGAGAGGAATCTTGCGGGTACCTTTTTCTTCTCCAGTAGAACAAGATGTAACTCCTGTATTGGCTTTGAGCCTGATATTGTATTGTAACTGGTTTTGTTGCTGAATAATACAATGGCTCAAAATTTTGGAGTGTGGGGTTTTTACCTGAAAGGGTTTTCCCCACGTATATCTTTGTGTGTTCCTTTTTTGTCTTTCATGGTATCTGGTTATGTTGAATTTGTTTCTTGTTGCATTCATTTCTCTCAGAGGATCAATGGGGGACCAATTGTGCTTGTTTCCGCTTTATAGCATAGTTGGTTGTCTTTGTTGTGATTTTGAATTGAAATCACTAAGGCACCACTGTCTTAGATGCCTATCTTGATGATAACGACATAATGAGTACAAATCTAATTTTGTAATGTTTTCATTTTTTACATCTTTATATGATAATTTATCCCAGTAAAAATTCCTAGCCATCTGCTTCCTATCTTGCCAACCCCTTAATTGTTTGTTGATTCCATCTACATGTTTTAACAATTCTTTAAGAGAATTTGCAAGTGTTCTTCTCTCCATGGTTGAACCTACTAGAGTGTTCAACCTTGTGGTTAACTACTCAATTTTTTATTTTTTTTTCAATTTCACTCATTAAATTTTGTTGAGTGCCAAGAGGATGTTGAGGGATTGGTGGAGTAGACTATTTTTGTGGTTGTTGAACTTGAGGATTTTATTGATGTTTTTATTGCTCTACTTTTTGAGGATTTTGAGGAGGGTTTGTAGGTTCATTAACATCTCCTACAAATTCAACAAATAAATATAAAAAACAACCTAAAACTAACAAATTCAGAACAAAAAATAAATAATCCTTACCTCTTAGACCTCCTCGTCAACGTGGTGGTACCCTGGCGATGAAACAACAACAATTTTATGAAAAAAATTGCAATATGACTCCTCCTAGAATGCGAGTGCACAAATGAAGGGTTTTGGCCATGGGTAGAAAAAAAAATAGTCACGGTGAAAATTAATTTGGTTTCCTTTTTTATGCTCTTAATGGCTCATAACACGAGCACATTATAGGCTCAATGTGGCTGAGCCTTAGGCTCAACACACCAAGCCATAATTTGAGTGTATTATAACACAATCATGTTATGAGCTATCAAAATGGTTTTTTAATTTTTGCCACAAATTGCCCCCCATCTTTTTGCACCCACCCAGAAGGCTCTTACTCAACCATAGGGGTTTCCATCACAACTATTTTTGGTTGAGCGATAGAATTCTAAATGGGAGTAGTAGGAAGATACTAAGAGATAGCATGGGGAGTCGGCTCTAACACCTCGGTGATGGGCCTCTTCACATAAACTGCTTTAGAAGAAAGAGCAGTGGGAGGCTTCAAAGGCCGAGAGATAGAGGATTCCTTGTGGGGGCCTTTCCTTCTACCATATGAACAGGCCCAAGATCCATGGGTAGAATAGGAAGCTCGAATGCAGGGCACTTAGGCTTTCACCAAGTTGGAACCACGGGATTTTCTCGCAAACTTGAAAAGAAATTTGATAGCGTCATAGCGGGGTGAGAGAAAATGTTAGGTTGGATAGTGGAAGAGGAAGAAGAGGAATCTTGAGAGCACTTCTCTTCCTCCCTTCTTCGTTCCTGGGAAAAATCATTTTCAACTTTTAAATAAGACCTACGCGAGAAAACATAGGGGGATGGAGGGTCCCTCACTTTAGGCATCAAGCGCCCCTTCTTGTACCTCTCATATATTTGGTACAAGAGGTCCTTCCTAGGTGGGAGCAAACCAACGGGTGCAGGCCAGAAGTGATCTAAGGAATAGCTACCACATTCGACTAGCAGTTTATAGCCAGTGTCTTGGATCACATGTATCGAACACTCATGAATAAACTTTGAACATTTATGCACAATCGAGGGAACTACATTCATAACTACTAGTCAAGGGATGCCCAGCTTCACTTTGAAGAGTTCATACCCCAAGATTATTTCAACCAATAGGTTTATAGACTTAGGTCCAATGAGGAATGACAAAGCAATTCTTTTAAGGGGAGGTTCCAAAAGTCCATTATGTGTAGGGATGGTGCTTACAAGTGCATCGTACCCATTTTTATGCAAGAAGATAATTAGCATGATATCCTCGGTGATCACATTCACCTAGCATGTCGAGTCAATGAGGATACCTACCATGGTGTTTTTGTTGATTCACACAAGGATGTAAAGAGGATATGGTTTTGTATTAAAACCCATCGACTGGTCCTACGAGGTGAAGGTTATTCTCAGACCACTACTCGTAGGATGCATAGAGGGGATAGGTAGATGCAGGAAAGAGTCCATCATGTACACTAAATGAAACTCTCACAAAGCCCCCCAAAGGTTTGCAATCAGATAGTGACCCAACTAAGGCTTCATTTTGTAATGCCTATGGAACCTTCCAACCATGCCTACTAGGAGTCACATATTGGGTTGTAAGGCGAAAGGCTTCACAATAGTCATACCTATAATTCTCCTAGGACAAGAGGAAAGGAGCCCTCAACACTGCTAAATGGAACCAAAATAGTTCACGTCGGGTTCACCAAAAATGTAAGAGAGGGGGACCAACCACGTCAAGGCTCCAAGTCATGGAGAGCCGAGAGCAAAGGGCTTGATGGGATTTTAAAATTTTGTTACATTTTTTGCCTAGTTCTAGGCATGTCTATTCACCTTTCATGGCTAGGGGTCTAATATTTAGGGTTTAGGGTTTTGTTACCCTTGTTTCATATTCATCTTTCATCAAGAAAATCCTCATATTATAATTTTTTGTTGACCTATTATTATGGGTTGTCAGTCTTTTAAGTCATTTGGTTGAGCGTTGTCTATCGTGTTGTTACTGACCCCTTTTACCTGACCTGTCGATTTTCTCCACGTTTGGGTTTTAATATTAACTTTGCCTAAAATGGGTGGGTTTTTACCAATGTTTAGACTTTGGCCTAAAATTTTGTGCCTCCAAGGGTCTTTTCCCCATTTTCCTAGGCAGCCCCATTATTATGAATAACCTTTTTTCCATTTACAGATTAGCGGGCCATCGGATCAGAGGATTCAGATCTGTACCATTCCTCGCAGACCTCGCAAGGTTTCCTGGTGACATCACTAAAGTGGTGCCAGGTATGGGAGATGCTACCATCTTTTGCATACAATGGAGTGGATCCTATCCTGATGTGCTAGCAGTGATAAATGGGTGTCAAATCAATGATGGTTCTTTCATGACGGGGATTAATTATGACCTCACCAACCTCGTACTATCAAATTAATTTTTTTGAAAGTGTTGCGAGGTGTGCGAACTTGTGACACGTTGCCTAGCTCCATGGTACAAGGTGGCTGGATGGGGCCCGTTGCTGGTTCGGGTGTCTTTGACTTTGAGGTATGTGATTGGTTGTCAGGTTTTCCAGGTGGTGATGTGGGGTTTCAACAATCTTTGACTCGATTTGAGTCATCCGACATGCGAGGTCCTTATCTCATCAACGGTCTAAATTTAAAATTTTAATCCACCCATGTGATGATTATTTGTGCTCTGCAAGTTACATTCATTAATGGCACAAGTTTTTTGATGGATCTCATCCTGTTTTCCATGTGTGCGAGCGGTATTCACCTGGTAATCATGATGGGTTGTATATATATCTCCATGAGCTTGGAGATATTCTATGATGACAACGTCAACCATTAATCGCTTGCTTGCTCGTACTGCAATTGGAGCAATTAATGTTTTATGCACTGGCTTGCTCAATAAATGCCTATTAACTGCTCATTAGCATCATTGCTTTTTTGAGTCTGTGTTTGTTTGCAGGTATTTCTTGTTGTTGTTGTGTTTTGAATCTGTGAATAGGATGGGTGTCATGACCTCTATTTTCACTAAGTAATTTATAATTCAATAATACTATTTTAATGACTTTTGCATCTTAATTTATTTAATAAGGATAATTATTGTTATGGTTGCTAAGTTAATTAAATGTTAGTTAATGCTTTAAATCATTTATTGATTTTATTTGAAAAAAAGAATTAATATTTACTTTTTAAAGATAATTGTGATGCAAAATTAATTAATCATATATGTTATTTAATATTAGTTTTAATTGCAATTATTAAATGGTCTTTCATTATTATTACCGAGGATAAAAATGATGCGTGAAAATAAATCTTGAATTTATCTAACATTGAGTTATTTAGAAAATTTGAGGGAGAAAATAAAAGGGGGGAAATAATAATGGAAAACACACAATTGTTTTCATGATCTTTCTTGTTTTCTTTGTACAAACATAACTGAAACCTCTACTTGGAGTCAAATGCAAGAGTCTAAAATAGTAACTCAAATAAAAGGGATGGAGGTGGAGTTAGAGCCTAGAGTGAAGGAACTGCCCTAAAAAATTATGGGCATGTTCCACGAATCCCCCACGTAGAAGGCACTTATTGTTTGGACCCTGGTCTTCACACACATTGGTCTACCGCCACCAACACTAAAGAATGGATTTTTCTCGAATTGGAGGTACAATCTATTGTCTTCTTTGCTCATTACTATAGGATCTTTCCTTGTAATATTAGTGCATCAGTGCAATGCTCACACCTTTAATTCAATGGTAGTTTTATAACTTGTGCATTATTTTTTGAATGAATGGTTATCATTTCTAAACCCATGTCTCAGAGTCATCCACCTCGATCATCTTGTAGTTTTTATATGATAGAATACTATCCCTCTTTTTATCCCGAGAGGAAGGCAAAACCCTCGACTATACATTGCAATTGTATCATGCAATCGTTTTCACCCTGGTTTTCACCATAACCAACTGCTACCTCCATTTTTCCATAATCTAGGCAAGAGGGTGTACCTGAAGGTTTTGAATTTGGACATCACTCACTATAGCTAGTGTGATGTCGTTGCTTCCCTACTTTGAACCCTTCGCATTTCAGTATGTCGGGGGACCAAACTCATAATTTTGAAGTTGTATCATTGTCATGTTAGGTGTCCTTGCCTACTACTTAGTCAAAGACTTGCGGATGTTTGTATCCTTTTAAGATTGAAAGTATTGCACCTAGCACATAATTGTTGGAATAAAATCCATAATCAATATCAAGAAGGATCGTATGAAAATAATAAACCAATTATCTGATGAATACATATATGTTTACTCAAACAATGGTTTTAAGTCCTACATACTCAACAATGGTAAACCATGATACTGACTGACAAGATTGAGAATCTCTTATTTGGAGCAAAATGGTATGACAGTATATACCCTTATGCGTAGATGCAATCTTGCATGCCTATAATCAGATTGGGTATATAATTAAGAAATAATCAATTAATCATTCACCATGTTTATTTGACCATATAGTTTACAACGATCAAACATTTTAAGCCTAATATAAGTAAAATGGAAACCAACATAAAAGTACTAATAGGGAATGATTTTATTCAGTTTCAACCTAGCGGTTATTAAGTTTCATAGAGCTATCGAATTTAGAAACACTTTTATTTTCTTTACCATTGGCATTTTGAATGTGATCTGAAACTCACAACTTGCATCATCCATTTTGAAGTGGGCTATTAACTTGTGGGTGATCCCACAAAGCTGGTTTACAATTTCTGAGAGGAACTGATTTTTGCTGAAATCACATATTTTTAGAAAATATAATGATTTAAGCCTTTAAAAGTTCCATTTTAAGGATTCCAATTGAAGAGGGTTTGATCAAACCACCTCAGATCAAACCCCCTTGGATATAACCTCGCTTGTTTTAAACCATACCTATAAATGAGTCTCCTTTACAACTATCAAAATGCTGATAAAAAATCACTTTTGATTTACCTTTTGGGGGATCAAATGAATTCATTTAAAATTTATTTCAAATTATTATGGTATTCCTCAAAATGAGCTATCCCATAAATATAATTTTAATATGTTTTGGTTTTATTATCTATGTGTTTTTTTAGTTTTATTAAACATAGGCTTTTCACCGAAAATCTATCTCTCTGTTTTGCACATGTGGAAAAATAGGAAATTATCAAAATAATTTTTTAAAAAATATGTTTTTGCTGGGTATTGATGTCCTTGATTCATTAAAAAAAAAAAATTGAATTTTGATACATACAGAAAAAGTTATGTTGTATACAGTCTGCCTATGTTTGAATTGCAATTGGTTTGACTTCGAAACTCTATTAAGGAAAAAATATTCAATAAAAAACTATGAGACCAAATGAAAGTGCTAGATATCATAGTTAAAAATCTAAATTTGAAAAAAGTAGAATTTTATCCTTTATACAAAAAAATTTATGTTGTATACGGTGAGCGTCACTTTTTAAAAATGTTGTTTTCTGAAAAAAACCAGTTTTTTTGGGAGATGGAAAAGGAAGTGCAATATTATTCCAAAAAAATTGAAAAAAATATTTTTAGAATCTACAGACAAAATTTGATGAGACTCTAGTTTACATCATCTTCAAATTCCTCGCGGTTTAGCCGCTATAGGTGTCCGAATGTGAAGATTTAGTTAAAAATAATAATTTCAGTGTCTAGTTTGGCCAAAAATTGTAAACCACTATTGTGGGATCACCCTTGTGTGAAAGTTTATTTTGAGTATATAGTTTTACCATTACCACTACACTAAGATGCACATATTCATTCTCTAACTTATGAATTCATTGCTGACTTTGTTGGCTCTTTCACTACCTTGTGATGTAATGTTGTATGTTTAGTTGTAATATCTTTTGGTCATAATCCCTTGACTTGTAAAATTAAGGATGGTTCTTTTGTATTAAATTCTTCAATAAATCCTTTCTTCTTCAGTGGAACCATTGTTCCAGGTCACTTTCCCTCTCATATGGAGAACAAGTAGGACATCCTACTTCATATTTGTTTGAAAATACTTACTTTCTAAAATGTACACAATGGCTCTTTCAAACTCCAGATCTAACCTCGTCTAGAGCTTTAGATAAATAATTGGCATTCAGGTGAGTGGTGGCCAGTTGTGTAGCTTTTAGTATTCCAAAAAATTGAATCTTAAACATAGAAATTGAGATCAGATTTTGTAACTTTAAAGAAAATTATTTTTAGTCTTAAAATGTTGATATTCTGACTTTCAATGTTCTGCATTTGAAAACTTTATTATAGTTAGTACATGTTTACTTTTAAGATAGATAGTCATTTTCTTTAAATCAATTATAATAAAAAGAACATGCACAATGATGGTAATCTTATGAAATTTACTAACATTTACTTTTAAGATAGATAGTCTTATTTCTTGGATATTATCTTATGGATAGATCTTATTAGAATTTAGGAAGATAATAGTCTTCCAATTAAGTTAAATAGAAAGAAGGTTTTGTCAACATTTTAACTTGTCATATGAGAAACAATAAAGGTCTATAATTGAAGTTGTGAATTTGAATTAAGTAAGAGTTTGGAGAATTAATGTTTTCTTAGGAGGGAATTCTTGATTTAAGTCCTCTTGGCTATTGATTTAGCTAGATAAGTATCTCATTATATTCTTGGTAATCTTTTGAGAGACCCTTGATGGGTACATCAAGTCAATTGTGTGGAGTTAATTTCCTAAATTCCAAATATGATTATGAGAAGGTGGATCAAACTTTTCCATTATTTATCTTAACAAGTGCGGTATTGAATATGTTTTCTTTACAATAGTACAAACTACAACCTTATGATCATGACTTATAAGATCTTAGGAATGTCTCTTAAAAGTGTTGTGAAATAGATAGACCTCAAATTCCTATCAGCATCTATTATGGAATAAAGTAGTAATTTGAACCTTTGGTTTTATATAGACTTTCATATTGTTTCTGAATTGGATGTTCTTGGGATGAAGTACATTTTAGAAGTTATATATGCACTTTATTTTTCTCTATTGCTAGAGGATGAGACCTAGGTTAATCTTGATACCTAAAAGTAATGTGCAGCAACAGAATGACCCTTTGTAGTTGATGACTCTATTAATCAAAATCATGTAATCAATTTGTAAATGATCATGTGAGTGAGACAGTATGATCATTGCGAGTGAGGAATCTTGTAATTAGTGAGACAATTCATTAAGCCAGTGGGGCATTTTTACAAGTGGTTTTTCATCCCTACGAGGGTTTTCCACTCATGAAAATTCTTGTGTCATGGGTCTATTGTGGTTGCATTTATGATCTTTCTATTTCTTTAATTGTGTTACAATATTTGAATTTAAATGTATTGTTGAGATGATAATTCATGTGTAAGCCTACATGGCTAAAAGTAATGAAGGTACATCCCTATGTAGATATACTTTGATTCATTAATGTATGCTATTCCGTTCGAATTTAGTGATGAAAATAATTTAATTATTCCTCTTAATCCATGCCCGTTTTCTTTATAATTTGTTCTATTAAATTATTTTGTCAATTATGGGTTTTAATTACTAAGTGAAATTCTCGAACCTTACAATGGGTAAATTATTTTTTCCTGTTTCCCCATTATGAAGAAGCACAAGAATGGGCACGAAGAATTTGTAGCTGGAGGAGAAGCCAATTGAACAAAGTATCATTCCTTGTGCTTCTGGGGCAATTGTTGGAGGTGTTGGGTTTGTCCCAACTCGAGCTAGAAATAGTCCCCGCCTCAAGGGAAAGGTCATACAAGCTAAAGTGGCAGATTATCCAATAATGAGGGAATTCGAGGATGACTACAAGTTGGCTGGGGTTGAGACAAGGTCTGGACGTTACGAGTCACCTATTGAGCTTTCTGTTGGCTCTAGTGGTGAAGGTTCTGAAACTGATTTGGAATACTATGATTACCTTGTGGCCCTGACTGAGCTGGTGGGAGCAAATGAGGAGGTCCTCATAGCTTCTCCTATTGCTACGGTGGCACCATATGCTAATTTTGGGTCTGGTGTTGGTCCTAACAAAGGTAAAATGATGGTCTTTCTTCGTACTAAAGTGAGGACAAGGAGCGGTCTCCTGTATTGGGGTCGTGTGCTTGTTCGTGGTGCGAAGTGATGATATGGTCACCAGGGTTGTTCATTTTTGTTTTTGGTGTTGTTTATGTTGTTCGGGTGAGATGTGGACATGAACATGGGTGATGCGGTGGCTTTTTGTTTTGTTTCACTAGTTACAAGGGTGTAACCATTTTGATTCCTCTACTCGTAGTATGATTACATCCGATGGTGAGGAATTTTGAAGTGTAATTAAAATTTCATTTAGTTAGAATGAAATTCAATTGAAATCAACAATTGAACGCAATACTTGTTGCTCTACTGGTCTATAAAGGAGATTTCAAGGCTCATTGTTGAGGTCAGATTTTTTGAGTCCTTAAGTTTAGACGATGTACAGTTAGAAAATTAATGTAGTATCTTGAAGGTTTTAGCTAGCAAGTCATTCTAGCTTGGGTATGTACATGAGATAAGCATACTATTCTTTTTGTAATTATTGATATCAAAAGAAATCTAAAAATTTAAACAATTGGTCTCCTGTGTATGTATGACAGATTGTGAATGAAGTTATTAATGGTTTTTCATTCATCTTCAATGGTTTATTTGTATGCGTGATTCATTTTCTTGCTTTAACTTAATGAGTTAATCAAATGCTTGAGAATGAATTATAGATCTATGGTAATGTGCTTAGGATATGCTAAGGAGTATTGTCTTGAATGTTGGAAAACCTTATAGTGTAAGGCATTATAAAGATAGTTCAAGGATATCAAAGTTATATCTTGTGTGACTCCTGCCCAATTGAATGAGGCATTGGTTAATTCATTAAAGATATTTTAAGAATAAAAAATAGTAGCCCTAAACATGAAGATTCAAATTCAAAACATCTTAAAATTAAATTCTATCTCTATTGAGATGCAAATCTCACATTATATCAATTTTTCTTACTCTGTGGTTTGCCAAAACCCTGGTAGATGGTATCTATTTGAATTGATAGAAATGTATCTGTGTATGGAAGTGTTCTTGAGGCATGAATCATTTTATGAACACATATAGGAACACCCTCCTTGGTTTCAAAGAGCCAAAAGTGTAGGAGTTCTTAGTCTTTGACTAAATCTTGTTAGTTGGCCACTAACTTTGTGAATTCTTGAGTATAGAGGTTGGCAACCTCTTAGAGAATTATGAAGCCTAGTTGGAAAAATAAAACACCAACATAATGGTGACTCCACTGGGGAACTAAGAACTCAGAAGTGATGGTTGTAGATCGTGTTGTTATAGGGTCAGTTATCATCATTTTTGTAACCAAATATTGACAGTTTTTTTATTATTTTCTTACCTAAGTCATTAGTTGAATAGCGATTTCATTAGTGAGAACTTCTAAGAAATTTAAAGAAAAAAGAAACCATAGAAGTAGGTGGTAGTATTCCAAAGTCATTTTTTTGGTGGATCTAAACTTTAAGTTTAGATGTTAGAAGGTTATGGATTTGGAAAGGATTGGTAGCAACATAATCTCAAAGCATCTGAGTGTGACTTTGTTGTGGAAGAAGACCTAGAACGTGATCAGTTCTTGGAAAGGAATTTCATATTCATTTGAAATTCAATCCTGTTTTAAAGAGGTGGCGACTCTGTCTGAAGAACTAGTTGACAAGCAAGTAAAAGCCCCAAATCTATAAAAAATTTCAATGAGGGAGAGAAGGTTAACAAGTGCTGCTTAATTTCAATGTATTCTCATTAATCTAAACAAATCGGTATTTTGTTCACGAGAAGTATTCATAACTAGGGGTGATGAATGGTTCTTAATTAAATGATTTAGCATTAAGAAGGGAACAGTGGTTGGTCTTTTCATACTTCTACAAGTATAATGTGTAATATGATTCGAGAAGTATGTTTATTTTGAATTATGCCTCTAAAAATCTTAAGGAATAAGTATTTAGTCAATATTTTAGAATCATGGTTGGATTAATAAATCATGTAATTGATAGCCATGTATGAAGTTGATACTGATTAAATGGGTATAAGAAGGTTTCCCTGTGGAATGTAAAATACAAGTATTCAAAGGAAACAAGTTTCACCAAGCCCTCCAGGGGATTTTATGATTCAAAGGTATATGCCATTTATTTTCAATGGTATTAAAGGTTTCCCTAATTTGATGCCTAAGAAGGTTAGGAAATATTTGCCCAAATTCACATGGAAAAGTTTAGAATTTTCCTCAAAGCATCTACAAAATTTCATGGATGTGATGGGGGATTATGAATTCAGTCATGAGGATGTTGTCATGAAGCTTTTTGTGCAATCCTTGAAGGATGATGCCAGGAATTGGTTCTCATATTTTATTGCATGTTCTATTAACTTATGGAATTAGTTGGTGATGGTTTTTATTGATAAATTTTGTGAAAGATTAAACCCAAGTATGGTAAGGAAGGGTTTTATGGGAATCCACATAAGAAAAGATGAGTTAGTCCCATTTTTCAGTCTGAGGTTTTCAAAAGCTATAAGAGAAATTCCTGAAGAAATAAGACTAAATGAGGCTGAGTGTCAGGTTGAATACATTGGTGAATTTGATAAAAAGATGAGTTACTTATTAAGAGATAAGGAGCCTACAACCTTATATTAGGCATATCAAATGGCTATGGACATTGATAACAACATAAAATACTCAATGATGAAATGTATCTAGCTGCAAGCATTGGTTACTCTAGCATATCCCATACTAGAAGAATTCAAGAGTTAGCTAGAAAAGACAATTTTCATGATAGAAATGCTTTGGCAATAGTGATGTATCCATCATTATAGTATGAAGATAATGATGAAAACCAAGTTGAATACTAGCTAGAATTGAGTAGTGATGATCAAAACTCTTTTATGCAAGAGTTGTATGAGATGAAGAGACAAGAGGGAGAATCACCATACAAGCTATTTTTGAGATTTTTGGATGCTTTGATAGAAGTTAGCAAATATTTCAGACCTGATGATTCTATGTGCATTGATTTGTTTTGTGAGATTTACAAACCCGGGTTGAGTTCTTTGCCAAAATAATTGAAACCTGCTTGCCAAAGTTCCTAAATGGATAGAGATTGCAAAATCAGCCAAGTATGTATATGCACAAAATGTAGATGGCACTTTCCATTTTGAGGAATTTTGGATAACTCTGCAAAAGCTTGAGGATCAGGATGATGTAGGAATAAGTGAGACACAAAGTGTTTTTCCATGTCATGATTGCAATGCACATGTTATTGAGGTTTTGTTACAAGCTAGTGATTGTGGACTTACAAGTAATGATTTCCTCTTCAAAGATGATGTGGAAACTGTAGACACATAAAAATGGCCTAGACTTGCAAACCACATTCTTCTATATCATGCCTCATCTCAACATAATTAAAATATTTAATTATGTCCTATAGTCCAATGTCAACTATTAATTAAATAATTCTTAATTATTTAATTAATTCACCTCTGTTATTCCTCCTGGCTATTTAAATAAATAAATTATATTTATTACTTAAATACGTCACTAATTACTTATGTCACTCTATAATTAATAAATTCCTAAATTTATTTAATTATTACTTCCTCATGATTATTAAATAAATAGATCTTATTTATTTATTTAATACATCATTAATTATTTATGTCTTCTCATAATTAAATAAATTCTTATTATTTATATAATTATTATCCTCTCCAACTTTCTTTCTAATTTTAAATAAAACCATTTATTTAAAACTACCCACTTGTCTAATTTCCTCCAAAATTGAATAATTTGAATTATTAAATTGTCTTATTGATTTTCTTTCTAAATTTAAATAAAAGCATTTTATTTCAATTGACAACTTCCCTCTTTCCAAGTAAATAATTTTAAATAATTATTATTTATTGTCACATGAATTCACCATTTTGGAATTAATTTAAAATATTAATTTCAAAATAGCATTTTCTCTCCACAAAGTAAGTTATTTCTAAAATAACTTGATTTTCTAAATATCTTCTTCTTGTTCAATCTTTATCTTCTTGATTTTTACTAATTTCATCCCAATGCCACATTTATTCTCCACCGTTGATTTAATTTATTAAATTAAATCTTGTCCACACATTTGGGGATTATTGCCCTAACCCTAATTGAGAGTTGTCACCTTGAATCTTAACCATTGATTCTAGGGTATTTCTCACTATCTCATCTAATTCATCCGTTCAAGATTGCATTTTCTATAAAATGACAATCTTGATCTCATTTTCAGGATCGATCGTTGTTTAATCTATTATTATTTTGGCATTCTCATATCTTAGACATACATTACTATTTGCATAATAGGAGTAAAATTCTAGTTTGCATATAGAGTCATTTCATAAATCCTTCAAAAGGCTTTGTCAAGACTAGACATTTTAGAGTGTTGCTCACACACAATCTAAGGGCATCCATTTATCATACCAAAGCTTGAGGAGGTACAATGAAAGTGAACCATGGAGGAGAGAAGATTGGGTGAGGCTATTCTATTTTCATTCATTTTTCCCTTATTTTCTAATATATTTCATTGTTGATGTTTTTAGTAACATGTAGGAATTACTAATCCTTTGTTGATCTTGCAGGAAAAATAACGTCATTACAGAAACACATTCCCTATCCGAGGTTTGTGGAGGTACAAAGACTCATGATTTCATTTGCTTATTGAGGGGAAAAATTACATGTGATGAAAAATTGGAGTGTACTCCAGGTTTACTATCAATGGAGCATTTTTATTGTGTGAATGATGAGGAATCTGAAGAAAATGAGGTGTGTGTTCAATACTGTGATCTAAAGAACAATAATCAAGGTGACCAATGCATTGATGAATGTATTGGTGTTATTGATACTCTTGATTGTTTGTATGAAGCTGAGATGGAATTGTTGTCATCCTTTGAGGTGAGCTTTGATGAGGCTAGTAATGAAAATGTCACTGATATTGTTGGTGAAAAGTTTTCAGCTTATAATGAAAATGTCATTGATATTGCTGGTCAAAAGTTTTCAACTTGTGCTGAAATTTTTACTTATAAATTAACACATACAATAGGTGATGTTGAACATGAGGGGGCCAGTGCACATAGCTATTTTTCTATTTCCCTTGTTGAAATTGGTTTGCTAGAGCCTATTTTTGAGGTGTTTCATTTGGAGTTGAATGATGGGATACAAGAGGAAATTTATTGTGAGGAGCCTAAGAATAATGTATTCATAGATTTCCTGGAGGAAGATGTGACCTATGATTCCCATTTATATGATATCAGGAAGTGTTCTAGAACATATAAACACAGATGTTGGCAACTAGACTCATGTTGTAACCATCAAAGTGAGGATTCCCCAAAATATGCATCTTTTGTTTTGGAAGTTCCTAGATATGAGATGCATGACACACAATAGGTTGATTATGAGAGTTTCCACTTTAAGGTGCACAATGATTTGAATGTCAAATGTCAGATGGATTTTGAGATTTTTTACCTCTCAACTCATGATAGTGAGCAACTTGCCCAAGGAAAGTGTCATAATGGTCATGAGTTGCAGTTAGTGTCTAAATGCAGATTGTTGATTGATGGAATGGATAGTAATATTGGAAAGCATAATGATGCTTTGGGGCATGCTGATTACTTGAATAATATATGGGCACTTAATTAAGGGAAAAATTTGTAGATTCGGTCTACTCTAGGTAGTAGAGGATTTTGTTATTGACAGGGGTAAACTATGGTTTATCTTGTTTAAGGGCTTGGGGCAACCAATTTGGGTGTAAAGAAAGTTTTAATTGCAGCATAGTGG
Organism: Sequoiadendron giganteum; assembly: GCA_007115665.2. Classification (NCBI taxonomy): domain Eukaryota; kingdom Viridiplantae; phylum Streptophyta; class Pinopsida; order Cupressales; family Cupressaceae; genus Sequoiadendron; species Sequoiadendron giganteum. The sequence continues at coordinate 928,726,453 of CM021100.1, forward strand.
AGCATTCTTCAGGGCACCTATTTGATTCAATGTTGTCTCTACTCCCCAGAGATCTAGGTTCTTGTTATGCCCACAAGGGGCATACATCCCCAACCAGAGCCATTGATGGGATTTTAAAATTTTGTCATATTTTATGCCTAGTTTTGGGTGTGTCTATTCATCTTTCATGGCTAGGGGTCTAATGTTTAGTGTTTAAGGTTTTGTTACCCTTGTTTCAAATTGATCTTTCATCAAGCAAATTCTCACATTATAATTTTGTTTTGACCTATTATTATGGGTTACCAGTATTTTAAGTCGTTCGATTGATTTGGTTGAGCCTTGTCTGTCGTTTTGTTACCGACCCCTTTTACCCAACCTGTCAGTTTTCTCCATGTTCGGGTTTTAATATTAATTTTTCCTAAAACGGGTGGGTTTTTCCCAATGTTTATAATTTGGCCTAAAATTTTGTGCCTCCGAGGCTCTTTTCCTCATTTTCTTAGGTGATCCCATTATTATGAATAAACTTTTTTCCATGTGCAGATTGGCAGGCTGTCAGATCAGAGGGTTCAAATCTGGACCGTTCCTCGCAGACCTTGCAAGGTTTCCTAGTGACATCACTCAAGTGGTGCAAGGTATGTGAGATGCTGCCATCTGTCATGTACATCGGATTGGGGCTTGTCCTAATGTGCCAGTGATGATAAATGGGTGTCAAATCAACAGTGGTTGTTTCATGATGGGGATTAATTATGACCATCCCTTGCCAACCTCGCACGATCGAATTAATGTTTTTGAAAGTGTTGCGAGGTGTGCAAACTGGTGACATGCTGCTTGGCTCCGTGGTATAAGGTGGATGGATGGGGATCGCTACTAGTTCACGTGTCTCTAACTGTGAGGTATGTGATTCGCTGCCAGGTTTTCCAAAATGGTGACATGGGTTTTCAACGATCTTTGACTCGATCTGAGTCATCTGACATGCTAGGTCCTTATCTCATCTACAATTTGAATTCAAAATTTTAATCCACCCATCTGATGACTATTTGCGCTTTGCAATTTACATTCATTAATGGCACAAGTTTTTGATGGATCTCATCCTGATTTCCATGTGTGTGAGTGGTATTCACCTAGTAATCATGATGGGTTGTATGTAGTTTTCCATGAGCTTGGAGATATTTTTTGATGACAACATCAACCACTAATCGCTCACTTGCTCGCACTGTAATTGGAGCAATTAATGTTTTTGTGCATCAGCTTGCTCGATAAATGCTTGCTAATTTCTCATTAGCATCATTTATTTTTTGAGTCTGTGTTTGTTTATAGGTAGTTGTTGTTCTTGTTGTGTTTTGAATTTGTGAATAGGATGGGTAAATTAGTTGTTCATGTTTCCCCATTATGAAGAAGCACAAGAATGGGTGTGAAGAATTTGCAGCTGGAGGAGAAGCCAATTGGACAGAGTATTGTTCCTTGTGCTTCTGGGGCAATTGTTGAAGGTGTTGGATCTATCCCAACTCGAGCCAGAAGCAGTCCCCGCCTCAAGGGAAAGGTCATACAAGCTAAAGTGGTGGATTATCCAATAATGAGGGAATTCAAGGATGACTATAGGTTAGCTGGGGTTGAGACGAGGTCTCGACGTTATGAGTCACCTATTGAGCTTTTAGCTAGCTCTAGTGGTGAAGGGTCTGAAACTGATTCAGACTACCATGATTACTTTGTGGCCCTGACTGAGCTGGTGGGAGTGAATGAGGAGGTCCTCATAGCTTCTCCTATTGTTGCAGTGGCACTGTGTGTTGATTTTGGGTCTGGTGTTGGTGCTAACAAAGGTAAAACGATGGTCTTGCTTCATATTGAAGTGAAGACAAGGAGCAGTTGCCTATATCAGGGCCATGTTTTTGTTTGTGGTGTGAAATGATGATATGGTCATTGGGGTTGTGCACTTTTTTTTTGGTTTTGTTTCTGTTGTTTGGGTCAGATGTGCATGTGCACATGGGTGATGCAGTGGATTTTTGTTTTGTTCAACCAATTAGAGGGGTGTAACCATTTTCATCCCTCTACTCGTAGTATGACTACATCTGATGATGGGGAATTTTGAAGTGTAATCAAAATTTCATTTGGTTAGAATGAAATTCAATTGAAATCAACAATTGAGCCTGATGCTTGTTTCTCTCCTAGTCTATAAAGGATATTTCAAGGCTCATTACTGAGGTCAGATTTTTTGAGTCCTTAAGTTTAGAAAGTGTACAATTAGAAAATATAATGCAATATCTTGAAGGTTTTAGCTAGCGAGTCATTCTATATTGGGTATGTACATGAGATAAGCATACTATTCTTTTTGTAATTATTGATATCGAAAGAAATCTAAAAATTTAAGACAATTGCTCTCTTGCATATGTATGATAGATTGTGAATGAAGTTATCAATGGTTTTTTCATTAATCTTCAATGGTTTATCTATATGTGTGATTCATTTTCTTGCTTTAACTTAATGAGTTAATCAAATTCTTGAAAAGGAATTATAGTTCTGTGTTAATGTGCTTAGGATATGCTAAGGAGTATTGTCTTGAATGCTAGAAAACCTTATAGTGTAAGACATTATAAAGATAGTTCAAGGATATCAGGGTTATATCTTTTGTGACTCCCGCCCAATTGAATGAGGCACTGGTTATTTCATTCAAGATCTTTTAAGAATACAAAATGGTAGCCCTAAAAATGAAGATTCAAATTCAAAACATCTTAAAATTAAATTCTATCTCATTTGAGATGAAAATCTCACATTATATCAGTTTTTCCTAGCTCTAGATAGTTGTTCTTACTTTGTGGTTTGCCAAAACCATGGTAGATGGTATATATTTGAATTGATAGGAATGTATCTGTGTATGGAAGGGTTCTTGAGGCATGAAGAATTTTATGAACACATATAGGAACACCCTCCTTGGTTTCACAAAGCCAAAAGTACAGGAGAACTCAATCTTTTACTGAATCTTGTTAGTTGGCCACTAACTTTGTGAATTCTTAAGTATAGAGGTTAGGAACCTCTTAGAGAACTATGAAGCCTAGCTAGAAAAATAAAACACCAATAGGGCTACCCTAAATTATCTCACTCTAAAGGATGTTTTGAGGTGAAGATCAAGAATGAAGTTCACTATGTAGTACTCCTATCACTCTATAGATTCAAAATTTTGTTTGAGGCTAGGTGAGCTAGTTTTGGAGTCAATACTACACCTCATAAAACTCTTTGTATAAGGACGAAAACATGGTTCTAGAATGAAAGAATGGTGCATTGGTGTCTCTCTGGTGTGCAGGCATTTGTATAGCCAAAAAACATAGAATATAGTAAAAACAACCTAAATACTTACTGACAGCCTAGCTAGTTGATTTTGATGGAAAGAACAAAATAAGAAAGTAAAAAAAATGACGACGAAGATGATAAAGAAAGTAAATGAAATCTAGGGTGATGAAGATAATTTTAAAAAGCTATCACTTTTCTAGCTAGCTTCACGCATACGTCCACCTACGCACAAGCAAGAAGGGGAAAATTGTTGGGGACGTATATGTAGAAGTTTTCAAAACCAACTTCAGACTCCAAGAACACCTGCATGCAAATGGATACCTGTCACAAGGAAGAGAATGGATGAAGAAAACAAACAAGGGTTTGAAGCTCTGAAAAATGGACAAATTATCTTATCAAAACAAAAAGGAATTAGCAATATACAATGGATCAATCCTTAAGAAGGAGATCATGTAAACCCTAATAGGGAAAACATTTAATAATTAATATAATTATTAAATGTCACTTAATGTAAACTAAAGTGAAATCTTAAGAAGGGAATAAAGGTAACCTAATTAACATAATTAAGTTAAAACCTTTACTCTAATAGTATAGGGGTTTTCCTCAGTCAGACCCCCATTTTGGTGTTTCCATCTCCACAAACAGCCAAAAAGCGACGAAGTAGAATATGCAATAAAGAAAGTAGAAAGTAAGATTGCAATGAATGCTACAAAATAATACTATGCAACTTTATCAAATCACAAAGGAGAGAAGAGAAGCGTTACCACATCCACCCAAAATATCACTAGCCAATGGAAGGAGAATGCAAGGTATGGACTTGGCAAAGTCACCACAGCTGTAGCTGTGATGAAGGGAGGTCTTGCAAGACTCTAAAACCACACTTCTATGGCCTCACACTTGCAATGTGGAGTTGATGGAGCTTCAAATTTGTCGCAATGCTCATAATGGAGTGTTGGAATGTTGCTTGAGAGTTTGAAGATGTGAAGAAAAGATGGAGTAATCGCTTAGAGGATGAAATGGATGAATGAATAATGTTTTTGAAGGTGGGATGGGAAAGAATAAGCCATTTTTCAGGTTGGTTGGTCGAAGAGGTATGTTACAATTTGACCCCAATTGGGTTTTTAATGCCTCTGCCAACTTTAGATACAAGAATCCATCAGGGACGACACTGCACCGCATAGATGTTCGCGCACCACGCTTGCATCCCCAACAAATATTCTCTCACCAACACACAAGATAGGTGCCAAGTGGATGGAAGGAAGGTAGGTAATATGGAATTTTTCCTTCGGACTTGGTTTTCTAAGCTGAGGGTATGTGAAAGGGGAATTTGCCTAAGGGGTGCAAATTCGCTCCTATACAGATTGATTGTGAGAAAATTTGAACTTGAGCTTGGGAGGGAGAAGATATTGACTTTTAGTGGTTGAAAGATGGATGGCTATGATTGGGATTAAAAGCTACTTTAAACTTATAGTGGAAGTAGTCAAAAATGGGTGTCTAGAATTAGTTTTGTAAACTTGGTGGATAGGATTGAATGTTACTATGACTTTGGATTGGTTACCAGTATTTATTTTAATTTAAATTCATCGATTTGACATGATTGTCCCATACTAAGGGATTAAATAATTTAAGAGTTTACAATAGTTAATCAAATAATTATATATTAAATGTAATCAATTATTGGAAGTAGATGTAGGATGTTAGGTTATTTAAATGCATATGATTTATTTAATTCATTTTATAATGGAGGGAATATTAGAGGATACGTCCTAACTAATTGAATAAATATAATTTATCTGGTTAGTTAGTGCTAATATAGTGAAAATTTTATTACACTAGGCTTAGTATGGTGTCAAATGTTGTGATGTTAGTTGTGTTAGGACATAATCAATTGTAGGTGTCTATAACATGCATAACCTTTATTATGATGTCAAATTTATGAAAGCTTGGAAACTAAAGAATTTTTTTTGATACAAAAAAGTAGGTTTTGAAGGGACCCTAAAACCCTTTACAAAGGAAAAAAGCTACAAGAAAGACTAAATCATAAGAGCGTTCAATGCAAAAAGACCAAAAAGTTGACAACAAAAATTAACCAAGAAAATCGTCAACAACCGAGAAGTAAAACATCAGCAACAAAGTTGACTGAGCAAAAAATACAACAAAGCTACAACATTTTTTCCAGATCATTAACCATGGCCAAATATTCCTCAATGAACCCCTCATGCATTTCCATCACATCCTTGAGCTCCTCAAATGAGATAGCAACCCGTTTCTTAGTTTTACTCCTCATTCTCAAACACGGGCCAACACCCATAGCCTTCTGCATAACATGAGCTAAAGCGTCATTCTTCTCCATCAAGTTCTTGGGACAAACCTCCTCCATGGTCGTCTTAATATAGCCTAGCTCCAAGGGATTACCAGTCCATTTCAAGGCAATCTCATTCTAAAAAGAGAGGCCCTTAGTAGTCAACTTGAGAGAATTCTTTATAATATTAACTAGAGTCTTCAGATCATCAAACAACTTAGTAATTTTATCCTCAATGTTAACAAATCTCTCCTCAAAGGTCTTTTGGACCACCAATTCCAAGGAAGTAATCCTCTCCTCATGTGTAGTGCCAAGACGATCATAATTCACAACCAGTTTATCAAGCATAACATTCATCGCTTTAACCTTACCTTTAAATGCCCATTCCTTCTAATTACTATGCACCAAAGCCACACGCACATCCTACCAATTCTTAAGCTGAGCATTAAGCTCCTTAACCTCTGAGAAAATCCACTTAACCAGAGAAAGCAAGTTGTGAGCACCATCCTCAACCATCCTACAAAACATACTCATATTAACCTCATCCCAATTGATAGGTGGCAGAGCTTTAGAACCCACATTATTAATAGGGACCTCCTAATCCTCCTCTTTATCCTTCATTTCATCCTCCACTTCAATCAGATCAACTTTAACTCAACTCTTATCTAGTAAGTTCACTAAGTCAGCCAAAATTTCCATCCACTCTGACTTCACAACACTCCCTTTAACCTGCTCAGAACCGAGAGGAGAGACATGGGTAACCCAAAAAGGGTGAACCCCCTTAGAACATTCCAAACCCTCACTCCCCTATACAATACCCTCCATCGAATACATAGACCCAGAGAGGCCTTTACCACCACCTAGACCATCCTTCTGAATAGGGGACTCCAAATCACCCACCTTACTTGCACTTGTAGAAAGATTAATATCAGAAGAAGGGGTTTCCTCCATGAATTTAGACACCTCCACCTTATTCTTAACAAACTTCTTCTCTTTCCCTATACATTTTTTCTTCCCCTTCGCACTCTTATTCCTAGAGGGCACCACTGCTTCTTTAACCTTAATGTCTATTTCATAGCCCTTCGACCAAGATTCAGAAGCCTCAGAATCCTCCACAGAGTCACTGATTTCCTCTGACAACTCCTCAAAGTCCGAATCATCATCATCATAATTTCCTTCCCACTCCACTGCCAAATCACCAGTCTCATAGCCAAAAAAATTTCCAACCTTCTTATGGGCTTGAAACTTATGAGAAATAGGGATCAACTTAAGCTTAATGTGTTCAAACATTAAAACCATAAGGCCTTCATGGAGAATGACCTTCTTGGGGTTCCTACAATGATCCTCAATACTATTCTCCATCAACAACAAAAGATAAAAAGGAAATGAAACCAAAGCGTTATGCCAAAAATGATTCAAAAAAATGATATGATAGCTATAAATCATAAAAAATGTACCCTCCAAAGTGAAGTAATGCATAATGGCCAGAGCAATATCCCTCCATAGCGGCTTGAGAGATTTATGGGAATACCCACCACTACCAACCGACATGATATTCTTCTTCTCATCATGTTTAAAGAAATTAGCAAGGGCCTTCTTAGCTGCACCTCTATCTCTATAAAATTTCCTTTTAGAGGTAGGAAGACCAGTCACCTCCCTGACAAAATCCTTATTGATATTAAATTCCACTCCTTTATAATGCAGAATCCTACTGCTTCACCCCTTAACAAAGACCTTCATCGCATCAGGATTTAGAACTTGGAGATTTAGCAAATATGGGCTAACCCCACCCTTTTCTAGGTGCTCCCACACAGATTCATTAGTCTTAAACTCCTCACAAGATCTCGGCTCCACTCTGCAATGAGCACCACCCATGGCGGCATGCAAAAAACAATACTCCACCAATACCTTAATTTTTTGCATATAAAGAATTAAGCAAACCGACCACAGAACAATGCAATAGAGACCCACAAAGCGTGTAAGACTACTATACAAAGTACCACCCCACCTAAGTTTCTAGACCATAATATCACAGATACCAAGGAGGCAATAATGAGAAGAGCGGGTCCAAAACTCGACATGCAAGAACCAACTCATAACAAAATAAAAGAGCCTTTCCCCAAACTTAATAAGCTTAATGAAAAGACACTTGGTCATTATTAGAGATAAACTTAAGGTTGAGTGGAAAGGATTCAAAATCATTCCAATTATTATGAGACACCACGCCCTAGCAAACCGATTAGCCAACGAGTTAGCTTCCCTAAACACATGCAAAATTTTAATCTCATCAAAAGAATTGATGATAGACAATGAATCATTAATAAGACGGGCAATTGACTAGGAAGATGAACTAATCAACAAAAGACACTTAATGATATTGAGGGAGTCCCCTTCAAGCCAAAGTTTGGAGACCCCAATTTTTTTTTCCAAAACAAGGCCATGATACGTTGCAAACTATAGAAATGTTACTTGTACATTTTATTGCTCTTTTATTTGTATATGTATTATTATCCTTCCTTTAATATATATTTGTTTATTATATATTTTATGACAATTTAAAAGAACATAGTCAAAGATGTTGAAATAAAATAAGATTTTACATATTTAAGAAAAATAAAAATTAGGTTAATAATAAATGTATGTAATGAACGATGTTGGAATAAGTGTCACATAATAGTATAATACTTATTTTTGAAATATTAGAATGCTAGTTTGTTTTACAATAGAATTAATTTTATCTTGTAATGTTGTATTGTTAAATAAGAATTATAAAAAATAAAATAGTTTTAAATTGATTTTGTACATAACCCAACCAATATATATTTGACAAAAGAAACTAAGCTATAAGATAGCTCTTAGGTAAATAAAAAATAAAATAATTCCTCGATAAATGTGTTGATTGCATTTTAATTTTTAAGTCCATAATTATAACATGAAACTTTGTGTACACATCTAAAAATGGTCATGGTTAATCGAACCTGTTAATTAATTAAATATGAATTATTTAATTAATGTTCTTAAGTCATCTACATATAAATAAATTTAATTATTTATTTATATTGTTCATTTTCTAATTCTTCTAATTTAATTAAATAAATAAAAATTTATTTAATTAATGCTACCTTCCTCTTAATTAATTAAATAGATGTTACAATTTATTTACATTAATTATCACAAGTTTAAATTCTAAATTTAAATGATATTCTTCATTCCACATTTAATTAAATATTTTCGATATTTAATTAACCCCTTTCTAAATTTCCCACTCTTCTCACATAATTAAATATTTTCAATATTTAATTAAAAAGTCTTTTCATTTCTCACACATAATTGAATATTTATTTATTTAATTATGAGAGACACCTTTCAATTGTCTCTTTATTTCTCCATCTGTCTCTTAGAATTCCATCTTCTTTTTGAATTCTCGATCTCTCACCATTCATTTTAACAAGTTTGAACTCAACCGTTGATCTTGGCCAATTGAATTCCTACCTTCAAAAATCTATAAATATAGCCCTCTTATGAGTGAAAAAGGACCTCAAATCTCATATTCTCATGCATAGTTACTATAGTCACATTTTAGCATTTAATTAGCATTTCAAATTCATAGCTTAATCTTTTAGCAATGCACATACATTTTTATTAATCTCATTCTCTCAAGTTGCCATTCTATAAGCTATTGTTTTAAACAACTGAGAGCAAGCATCTTGAAACGAATCCTTGGAGATGGAGGACAATGGGATGAATTTGAAGAAGTTGTGGTTTAGAGTTTACATTTTGCTTTCCTTAATTAGTTTCTTTAATCTAATGTTTCATTGGTGTATTAGTTTAGATTCAATTTTATTTACACATTCTAACGTACACATTTCTGGCACCCACCGTGGGGCCTAGCCCCGCATTTAAATTTTCTTTTTGCAGATTTTTCTTGCAAGTGACGGACAAAAATCACGTTTTGGCGCATACGAGTCTCAGTTCAATGCATACGGGGACTGTTTCGATGCATTCATGAGATCTTTTGGTGCATACATGACCTGTTTCGGCACATACATGACCTGTTTCAGCGCATAGACGCTCTGTTTCGGCGCATAGACGACCTGTTTCGGTGCATATAGTTGTAAAAATTTAAAATTCTGATTCTGACGCAATCCACGGATAGGATTTTCCAAATGTTATTTTTAACAGAATGAACCAATCCTAGGATAGTCACCAAACATAAATTTTTTATTGGTTGAAATGAACTCCATGTTTTTAGTGAAGCAACATATTCACTTAGAATAGAGAATTTGTCAATTTGGGGATTTAAAATTGAACCATTATTGTTTGTTGTGATTGTGGATAATAGGCTTATGCTCTCCCCTTAATTGGGTGATTAGAATACTAGACTTACCTTTTATTTTCTGCAATTTAATACTTTATTACATCCTTTAGAAGGCCTGTTCTTGTGGGAAAAAGTACTCACCTAAGATGAACGACCTAAGTGGGAACACCTAAAGCCAAGGTTTCCAACCCACTTTAATCAAAAGTAAGTTGTTGATGAAAATCCAACTTGACAGTAGTGCGTAGGATAACCATCCCCAAAACTTTTTTTCTAAAGGTTGGGAGGTCTCTCGAGGGAGTATATCTATTTGCCACACTAAATGGATTCCCTTACTACAAACCATAGTGTAGAAAGCTAGCCGTGTCAGTATCCAAACATCATCTTAATCACGGTGCAAGGGGAGGGAAGAATCTGCCCCCAAGACACTCACCATATAGTCGCCACAGATTTTTTGCTCAAGGGATTTGGTATCCACTTTTGTCACTTTAAGTATGCACCTAGAAAAGACAAAAACACGGGTGCCCTCTAGGGGGTGACAAGGTTGTGTGAGTCGACGTGATTTTAAGCTGTGGGTTGTGATTACTATGATGACCTATTTGACAAATTAAGAGTGAGTCTGACTGAAGTTCTTATCTTGTTTAAAACCTGTGGAAATCTCAAGAACATACACTCTTTGTTTAGATTTTAGGATTAACAAAACAACTATCTGCTTCTATGTTGTGTTTTTCACATTTAAATCAGATTAAGATCATCCAAAACAAGAAATTTTTATCAAACTATCGAAACATGTCAGTCTCAGAGGTAATTTAGCGCATATGTGCTCTATTTCAGTGCATCTGTGCTCTATTTTAGCGTATCTGTGCTTTGTTTTGGTGCATCTGTGCTCTGTTTTGGCGCATCTGTGCTTTGTTTCGGTGCATTTGTGCTCTGTTTTCGTGTATTTGTGCTCTATTTCGGTGCATCTGTGCTCTATTTTGGCGCATCCAATCTCTGTTTTGGCGCATCTGTTTTCCAAGCCTAGGTGATTTTTTTACTTTTAGAAATCAAGTCTTATCGGTCTAGTCTTTCCCATGCTTTGAGTTTGGAAGTCTACAACATTTGCTAAGAGGTCCTTTGAAAGAAAGATCAGAAAGCCCAAGAAGTTTCTCAATTATAAGAAAGTATTGAAGAAGAGGAAATTTCTATATCAAATTCGAAAGGTCCTGCTTGAACACAGAACCTTTATTCATCGATATCACGACTATATTAGAGGTTTCACTAACGATTATGTTGTAGAACCTTTATACTCAAGAGCTTTTTTTCAAAGAAGAGCCCTTTCTCAAAGGCATAACCATAGTCAACGTATTCGTCCATCTTATATTCCCCAACCTGCTATCACATACGCTACTCATCCAAATCAAATTATGCAATAGAGAACTCAAACACATTAGGCATCTATTAAATTTATCTATCTACAAAGCTAAGATCAAACTTCCCAAAGTGCAAAATCATCTTTATTTTCGATCTTTGGTTTAATTCCCGCAAACAGGATTTTCATCCTTTCACTCAGGGAATCACGAGCTAAAGATTAAAAATCTTTTAAGTCATAGAATCTTCATTCTATCTTGAATTACATCACCATTGCACTATTTCATTCCTTTGATCAAAGTTAGTAGGATTTGAGTAAAGCTTATGCCTATTACCACAAGATCCCGAAAGCACATAGAAAAAGATGAAAGTACAACGAGAAAAATGGGGGATAGTGAGAGGGAGGAAAATCCCTTTAACACTTCAAATACTGAGAAATTAACGGAAGAAAAAATTCAAGAAGCAGAACAGGATCCTCAATTCCATACTCTTATGGAAAGGATTTTAGAAAGAAACAAGGAAAGATACTTTCTCTCTTTATCTATTCAAGGATCTAGGTTACTTGCTGATTTTGACACAGAAGGGATTAAAGAAAATCTTGAAACTCCTCTTGATGATTTTAGTGCCCTTACTCAATAGATCAAGGAATTACAAGGGAAAATACAAGAAATGCAAGGGGGAGCAACAAAGAAGTATGTTTTGGAGGAAATATTTCCTTATCCATTCGATAGAAATCTTCGAATGATTCCTTTTCCAAAACATTACAAAATTCCTAAGTTTGATAGGTATAATGGGAAAATGGACCCAATTGAGCATGTAAGGGATTTCCAGAATATGAGCCTAGAATTTGCTCATGAAGATACCTATCTATTGCGATTGTTTCCATGAAGTCTGGGTGGACAATCCATGGAGTGGCTTTCAAAGATCACTCCCCCCATCAGAACCTTTGAAGAGTTGATAAATAAGTTTATATCACAATACTCTTACAACATTCAACACTAGATAACCATGCTTGATCTTTGTAAGATAAAACAAAAAGTAGGGGAATCTTTCACTACATTTTTGCACAGGTGGAGAAGAGTGTTTGCTAGATACTCTCGTCCTATTCCTGAAAATGAAAAGATTGAGATCTTCATCGATAGTCTTAATCAAGAAAGAGTTATAGACTAAACCTTCACTGTCCCCAATCATTTGAAAAATTGATTGAAAATGCAATTACTATTATAGGTGGATTGATCAAGCGTGGAGTTCTAAAAATTGATAAAGAAGGTTCAAATTCGTACAACAACAACAACAACCATAATAATAACAATGACAAGTCACGATTTTGGACTTGAAATAAAAATGTTGTGAATGATGGGGTAGTAGGTGCTAACAATGTGAATACGAAGCCCACCATCCTTAATGTGTCAAGTGTTCAACGTAACAATAATACCGGAAATTCTAGCACCCAAGGCAATGTTTCTAATCAAGGAAACACAACTAACGCTCATGGAAATAATGTTGGGAATAATCAAAATTCAAATGTGCCCAGATCATCATATTTTTCAAGTCGGTGGAGTTTCACTCCCTTGGGCCAATCTTTGGAATCCATTCTCAAAGAGTTATTGAATCAAAACGCTATTACATTGCCACCACAAAGAGACTATGAGCCTCGAGTTAAGCCACCATCATGGAATGACTCACAATTTTGTGATTATCATAGATGTAAAGGTCATAAGACAAACAGTTGCCAAGGGTTGAAGAATATCATCCAAGATTTGATTGATAATCATACCATCACAGTGGAGGGACATAATGCAATAATGATCATCAAGCATTCAAGAACCCGCTCCCTAATTATCACAAAGGGGAATCCTCGAATGACAAGGGAAAGAATGTTAATAACATCCACGACATTATTATCAATCATATCTATACTGATGATCCTCAAATCAATGCTATCTGAATCAAAGGTAAGCCAGAATATCGAGAGGTCAATGTTATGACAAGGGGACAAGCCAAGATCATTGTCAAAGGCAGCTCATCTAAAGTAGAAATTCCCCCTCCAAATCAATACAATTTGGTTGATCAACTATGAAAAACATGAGCCCAAATTTCTATCTTGGAACTTTTAAAGTTGTCACCTGCACATAAGGACATTCTAGAAAAGGCTCTTGTTGATACAACTGTATCTCCTGATCTAGATACTGATAAATTTCAAGCCATGGTGAGACACTTGTCCTCCAACACATGTTTATCTTTTTTTGAAAAAGATGATTCATCCATTACCCATCCGCATAATTCATCTCTCTATTTAGAAGTCATGGTTCATAAAGCCCACATTAGACGTGTTCTTATAGATGGGGGAGCTGGATTGAATATTTGTACTATAAAATTGGTCCTAGCTTTGGGATATTCAGTAGACTCTATAGATCCACCAAGGAAAATTACAATCAAAGCCTATGATGATGAGGAAAGGACTTCCAAAGGTCTCGTCATGCTACCAATCAGAGTGGGACTTGTTGTGAAGAATACCTTTTGTCAAGTTCTCGATCGGGACCTAACCTATTACATACTATTGGGTCGTCCATGGATTCATGACATGCAAGCTGTTCCATCTACTTATCATCAATGTTTGAAGTTTCCATATGATGGACATGAAGTAACAATACCTGCTGATCACATTAGCAGTCAAACTTGTTCTAACCTAAGAGCAACTCAGGACACATTTGTCCCACATAATAGAGAGGCTTTGGCCATCTCTACCTCCAAAAACAAAGAACAAGTGCAAGAAATGATAAGAAATTTTGGCACCAAGTTAAAATTGAAATATAATGGGGTGGGAGAATATTCTTTGTCTCTCTCTAATCTACCCCTATCCCCAAGATCCCATGGTCAGCCCTGAACATCTACACAACAGGCTGCAGCAGTTTTAGCCTCAACTTCAACCCCCATCACCAAGTTTAATGGGATGTTTATCAAAGAAAATGAAGGAGAAGATAGAGCTATTCTTGATTGGCTCTATAAAGATGAAGAAGAATCCGTACAACATATCAAGATACCCACACAACAATATGGAAAGGGTTATGTTATCATGCAACAGATGGGTTATGAAGGAAATGGCCCTCTAGGTAAAAGCAAAGAAGGTATTGTTGAACCTGTTCAATTAAAAATAGTGCACCCAAAAGATTAGACTAGGCCAGGATATGGTGAGGATACTAAGGAAAAAGTAACACAAAGGCCATCAAATGAGGAATTAGCAAAATCAATTTTGAGAATTCATGTAGATAATTTTGAAACAAACTCGAATGAATATGAATGGGATGACTTATCAGATGATACTTTCATCTCAAAGAAAAGGGTGGATGTCATACACAAATTCTCGACTACATTCTTACAAGGAGAAAGCTCAAGACCTCTGTTTGAATATGTCATACAAAGCGATTAGGATTTTAGTGAGACCAATTCGATTCAAAGTGAGATAGATCATTTTGAGGAAGATACCATCTTAGACTTCTCCCATAATAACATTGGCAATAACATCATGACCCTCATAGCCAATGACCTTACTCATCCTAATGATCCACTACCTTTGGTTCATCCTGAACTCATTGATTGGGAACAAATTGCGCCCATTGATGTTCCAAGTTTTCCAAATGACGAAACCATAATAAACTTTCTTTGTTCATCCCATCCCGAAACAAGTTCCACTGGAGAATCACAAAATCGGAGTTTTTGATAGGAAAGTGCCACGTTTCTCAGCTACGAAATAAATAATATAAAAGAAATACCTAATAGTGAAAACCTAATAAAGGCAGTATTAGGTCAAGAAAAAAGAAAAATGAAAGAAATATCTAATGGTGAAAACCTAACAAAGGTAGTGTTAGATAAAGAAAGAGGAGAATAAAAAGCGTATCCAATGGTGAAAACCTTTCAAAAGCGCCAGAGGATGGGAAACTTGACACTCTTCTGGAGTATTATCAGGAAAGATATTCCATTCTAATTGAACCAATGTAGGCACTCAATATAGGTACTACAGAAAAGCCTAAAGTTCTACAATTGGTTGCATCTCTAACAGATGAAGAAGTACCTAGATTCACATAATTTCTCAAAGATAATCAAATTACTTTTGCATGGTCCTACATAGATATGCCTGGATTGGATCCAGATCTCATCATGCATCATCTATCTATTACACTGGGGGCAAAGCCTGTAAAACAAAAACTCAAAACAATGCATCCACATGTTGCATTTTTGGTTAACGAGGAATTAAAGAAACTTTTAGACGTTGGATTCATCTAGTTCATAGATTATGCGGAATGGATCTCCAATATCATGCCTGTTTCAAAGCCAGATGGAAGGATTAGAATTTGTACAGATTTCAGGGATTTGAACAAAGCATGTCCTAAAGATGACTTTCCCTTGCCAAACATTGATATGATTGTGTATTTAACTGCTGGACATGCAATGTATTCATTGACGGATGGATTCTCAGGATACAACCAGATAAAGATTGCACCATAAGATCAAGATAAAACAACATTCACATGTCTTTGGGGTACCTATTGTTGGAATGCAATGCCATTTGGATTGAAAAATACAGGAGCTACATACCAATGAGCAATGACAACAATTTTTCACGATATGATGCATACATTCATGGAGGATTATGTTGATGATCTTCTTGCCAAGTCTACCACTAGAGAAGGACACATCGATATCTTATCTAAAATTTTCAAAAGAATGTGACAATTCAAAGTAAGACTTAATCCAAAGAAATGCATCTTTGGAGTGAAATCTGGAAAGTTACTAGGTTATATTGTGTCAGAAAAGGGAATTGAAGTGGATCCGGCTAAGGTACAAGCAATTCGTGATATGCCACCACCAAGGAACATTAGTCAACTATGCTCTTTACAGGGATGGTTACAATCCATTCGAAGATTCATTGCTCAATTGGTAGATAAAAGTTTATCGTTTACACATCTCTTGCACAAGAATGTTCCATTCAAGTGGGAGCACAAATGTGAAGCAACATTTGATCAGATAAAGTAATATCTCATGAATCCACTAGTATTGATTCCACGAATACAAGGTGTGCCTCTCATATTATATATTGTTGCCACGAAAGTATCTTTAGGAGCATTATTGGCATAGGAAGATTACTCAGGAAAAGAACAGGCCATTTATTACATCAGTTGAACCTTAACGAGTCACGAGCTAAATTATACCTTCATTGAAAAAGCTTGTTTAGTAGTGGTATTCACTTCTCAAAAGTTACGACACTACATGTTAACTGATACAGTGAAGCTTGTGGCTAAGATTGACCCACTCAAATATCTTCTAAGTAAGGCAACCTTAACTGGCAGGTTGGCTAAATGGGTTATGATCTTAAGCGAGTTTGATATTCAGTATGTGG
Organism: Sequoiadendron giganteum; assembly: GCA_007115665.2. Classification (NCBI taxonomy): domain Eukaryota; kingdom Viridiplantae; phylum Streptophyta; class Pinopsida; order Cupressales; family Cupressaceae; genus Sequoiadendron; species Sequoiadendron giganteum. Next base: position 928,743,079 of record CM021100.1, read on the forward strand.
ATCAAAAAGCTATAAAGGGACAAGTAATTGCAGATCAATTAGCAGAAGCACCAATGCCAGCAGAACACCCAATAAGTGTTGATTTTCCTGATGTCGATGTGTTCACAACAGATATCCAGCAATCATGGTCACTCTACTTTGATGATTCTTACACTCAACATGGTTTAGGAGCAGGAATTCTTTTTATTACACCTCAAGGACATACAATCCCAAAATCTTATCGGCTAATGTTTCCTTGCACAAACAACATAGCTAAATATGAGGCATTGATAATCAGTATGAGAATCACAGTAGAATGGAAAATCGCAAAACTTCAATTTTTTGGTGATTCACAACTTGTTATAAATCAAATCAATGATGAATATCACACTAAAGATGACAAGTTGATATCTTACGAAATAATGGTGGAAGATCTCAAGAAATAATTTGGTAATATCCAGTTCATACAGATTCTGTACATTGATAACAAAGCAGCAGACGCTATGGCTACAATCACCTCTCTACTCCAATTGTCAGAGAATAAAAAATGGTATGATTTCCTAGTGGAACAATTGTTTTTTCCTGCCTATGACAATCCTGAAACTCAAATCATTTGCCATCTGACAAGTTATGACTCTTCCTTATATGGCCAAATTTACACTTACCTGAAAGATACTACTTTACCCTTAGGCTTGTCTAGGAATCAAAAATGAAATTTCATTCGTCAATCATCCTATTACACCTTAATTACTGATGTCTTATACCAGCATGGTCTAGATGGTACACTCCTTAGATGTCTTGAACGCGATGAATCAGAAAAGGCCTTACAAGAGGTCCATGGTGGAATTAGTGGGACACATTCAAGTGGACTAACCTTAGCAAAGAAACTTGAAAGATTAGGGTACTATTGGCCAACCATGGAGAAAGAATCATTCGCCTTTGTAAAAAAATGTGCAAAATGTCAGATTCATGGGAATCTCATTCACGCTCCTGCTCAGGAATTACAACCCTTCACCACAACATGGCCTTTCACTCAGTGGGGATTGGACTTGGTTGGCAAGATACATCCATCATCTTCAAATGGACATAAATTTAACATTATAGCCACCAAGTATTTCACTAAGTGGATTGAATTTGTTCCTCTAACAATAGTTATGGGCAAACAAATCTCTTCATTCATCTTGAATTATATCATTTGCAGATATGGCATTCCTAACTCCATTATCATAGATAATGGTAGACCCTTTAAAAATTAGGATGTTGATGAACTATGTGAAAGATTTCACATCCAACACATGTTCTCTACACCTTATTATCCGCAAGGGAATGGTCAAGCCGAAGCTTCAAACAAAACAATTCTAAATATTTTGAAGAAAACGATAAATGAAGCAGGTCGTGATTGGCATGTCCAATTGAATCCAGCATTATGGGCTTACAGAACAAGCATTCGCACACTGACGGGAGATACTCCTTATGCGTTGGTCTATGGAGCAGAGGCTATTCTACCACTGGAAGTTGAGATTCCTTCACTTCGAGTATCACTCAAAGGGCTAATCAATGACAAAGACTACAGAGTATCAAGGTTACAAGAGCTAGAACTACTTGATGAATAGTGTAAAACTGTGGTTAATCACTTGAAGGCGTATCAACAAATTATGTCTCGCAACTATAATCACAAAGTCAAACCATGAAATTTTCAAGTGGGTGATTTGATTCTCAGAGAAAACCCTCGAAATCAACAAGATCAAGAAAAGAAAGGCAAGTTTGAACCAAATTGGCTGGGCCCGTTTGTTATTGTTGCAGCATATGGATCGGGGGCATATCAGTTGTTAATAGTAGAAGGGGATCTGTTCAAAGATCTGATCAACAACATTCATCTGAAGAGGTTCTACACCTGAGAAAAAATAAAAAACAATATAAAAAGTCCTGAAAAAAAAAATCATCAAAAAAAGATTGACTTGATAAAAACCTGGCAAACAGGCATCTTGGTAATAGCAAAAAAATCATAAAATTAGGAAAAAGTGCAATAAAAACAAATAGTGAAAGCTTGGAAAACAGGCATTGTTTATGATTTTATTTGGCTCTCTCATCTATTAGGATTCATTCTGCATATGCATCCTTTCATCAGCATCGTGCACACACCTCACCATCACATTCACATTGCATCATTTTCCTTGGAAGGCCAAGGATCTCATCATGGCTTGATGATTTGAGGGTTATCCATCACAATAGTTGTGTCTAGCAAGAGTCAGAGAACAAGGTCACTTGGGGGTAGTTCGCTTCTTGAAGCTTTTCTCGCAGATAGTTGGTAGTGTGTGTCTAGCAGCAGAATATCAGAAACAACAGTTTTGTCCAATTAAACTGAGCTTACATAACTATTTTGACAGATAATTTAAAACAAATTGGATGATCTTAATCTGAATAAAATGAATGACAAACTTAAAATAAAAAGTTGCAAATTATTGTTTTGATACTTGATGACATCATATCTTTGGAGTGGTTCAATGATGTACTAAACTAGAATCACAAGGAAGAAGTATGATTTTTTTTTGCTTGTTGTGTGTAAGTTAATCATTAGTATTGTGCAAATTGGTCGCGGGACATGCTCTACAACGTATCATTGATAACATTTCAGAATTTGCATAGGAAAATGGTTAACTTTTGTCTATTTATGCAAACAATACTCAGGTCATCTTGGTTCAATTATACCTCGATGCTTGTATTAACTTGCTACATTAAACATTATGAAAAACATTACTCAGGTCATCATTGGTGCTAACATACCCTTTGATGCTTGTACTAACTTTCAACATATCAAAAGACTCAATGATGACAACTAAAACACAACAGGAAATGGCAACAAGGAGAATGGTTTATTATTTCATGTAGGATTGCATAATTCATTATTAGAACTGCATAATTCATTTGCATTTTGAGGGCCTTTTTAAATAAATTTTTGAGGCTGGATCACATTCTTGAATATCTTTTTCAGACAATGGTTGAGTATGACTGGACATTTGTTACATCTCATTTTCATTATCATTCACATGCATTTTACATCATTTTCCATTATCATTATCATTGCACTTGCATACTTACATTATCATTTCATTTCATTATCATATTCATTTTCATATTCATTATCATTATTCATCATTTCACATCATATGCATGGTCGTTATCTTAATCATTCATTAACATATACATTTTCATATTTCACACACATTCATAAATAAAATTGCATACATTTCATTTCACATCATCATTATTATCATGTTCATTTGCATCATATATCATAAGTTCATTACATAAAGTGCATTTCCATTACATCATTATTATTATTCATATTACATCATAAATCATGTCACGTGAACATATCATTCATTACATATTACATCAACATAAATCATATTCTCTCAGTTCATCATAAAACATTTACATCCTCCATCACACATTAATTGCATACATCATAAAGGAAAAGAAAAATTCATTTAGATCATATCATATCACTATTGCATCATCATACACGACATAGCATATAAAAGTAAAAATAAATCATCCATAACACATGCATAATCAAATCACCACTGCAAATCATAGATCTCATCAAAACAAATGTCCAGGGATACAAGGATATCAAATATTTCAAAAAGATATATCGCATATAATGGCATAAAGGTGTACAACAAAATGCTTATCACTAAGGGGCATCTGGCCATGGATCATGACTGCTGCTGCCTCCGGAGGTAGTAGGTCTCAATGGATCTCTGCTCCCAGAAGCTTTGATCTTTCGTCTGACCGGCTGACCCACACTCCTGGTCACACTCCTATAGTGACTATGTGAATGGGTTCGAGTCCGAGTACCTGACTGAGTAAATGCTATCCGCTGCTCAGGTGGTATTGCCTCAAAGTACCGCATCCTATAGTACTCATCCTCCTGAACAGTCTCTAGCCGCTCTGCTACAACCTCTCCAATAGAGGTGCTCTCAACTGATCTTAGTAGTCTCTCGGCTACCCCCTTAGCTTGTATGCATCGCTCTCAGAAGCTATCTCTCTTGGTTGTGAGTTGAGCTATCTATGGGTTTGGAGGTGGTGGTTGTGCTATCTGTGCTTGTAGCTGACTAATAGTCACTTGCGCCTGTGCTAACTGACTCCTAAGAGTCTGAACCTCAACCTGTAAAGCATCCACCTATCCCTATGACGAAGCCCTGATAGTAATACATGGCGTTGAAGTGCTAGCCTGACCCACCACTCTAGATGTCCGTGGCCTCGTACTGAAGGGAATATCAAAGAATAATCTCTGCCTTCCAGCATCCCCATCATCCCCGATGTCTGAGTCATCTGACTCCTCATCCATCTCCTCATCCTCGGAGCTCTCATCATCCACATCCATGGCTACTCTGCCAATATCCTCGGCCTGATCTACCTGTACCTCTGCTTGTGCTGGTACCTGTGCCTAACCCTGTGGCTGCTCTATTGCTGGAGGTCCTTGAGGCTACTTTCGTCCCATTTGTATAACTGGTCCTCCCATCAATGGTGCAGGCTCATCTGGGCTGGTAAATCTAGGGAAGGGATGTGTGTAAAAATACGCTGCATAGTCATCCATCATCCCTGCATCAATAACCTCTGGATGCATGGCCTACTGAGCTGGATGCAACTCAAAGTACTCTACCCTAGCTGCCTCAATAGTTACAAAGGGACCCTACTCTGATACATCCTCCTGACATCTGACGTAATGTGCCACACCTTGCGGCATCATCTGAACCAATCCAAGCTGTCTCAGTAGTCTCGTCGCCAAAAACTGCTCAATGATGAAAGGTGTCCTCCAAGCAAGTATCTAGATCTGGTCATGTAGGGAAGCTCTATATCATCAGCCTCCCAGGGGTCACAGTCCACATATGGTCACCAGATGACGGTATCCAAATCATCAAGTACCCATCGCCAATACTCTAATTTTCCCAGCCTCGATTGGACAAGGGGCCATATATATGCATAAACGTATGGGAATCCGATGGGGCGATCTCTCTTGACAATGGGGCGTGTAATAGCAAAGTGCTCCCATGCGAATATTTGTAAAAGAGTCACTCCACAGGAAAGACTCTTCCCATATGTGTACACGACCTGATGAAGGTCATGGTACAAATGGGAAAGCATGCATGACCCCCATGCATATCTGGTGTGGTGGAGAAGCATGTCCTCCAAGATCCTACCCCACCCAACTGATAGTCCCTTTGACCTACGATTAGGACAAAGGAAACCACCGATCATACCTGCTAAAACCGAAGGCAGTGGGGCATATTTCTGCGTCATCTCCTTCCAAGGAAGCTCATATCCCAAGACATGAGGATCCTGGAAGACCCGTCTCAAAGCATCTGTCCCCCCAATCTCCTTTGGATCATAAATCACAAGCTCTCCAACCACAGGAATACCCAGAATCTTGTAAACATCCTTCGGAGTCAATGTGATCTCTCCTGTTGGCAAGTGGAAGGTGTTGTGCTCGCTGTGCCACCGCTCTGCTAAGGTAGTCAATAGTGCCTTGTTGACCCGATACTATTGGATACTCAATAGAGCTCTCAAGCCACACTGGTCTATCACTCCCAAATCCTCATGGGACAGTCGGGGAATCATCTCCCATGTCTACAGAAATCTCTCTCTGATCTGGAGGAGGTTAAATTCCTCCTTTACAATATCATTAAGCAAGCGTGCAAATCAATCAGCAATGGATATCATCAATCAATTAGTACATCAAACAAGTTCACATCAATTTGTTTTTCATATCACATGAAAACAAATTTAATAGTCATCATGACTCGATTTGACTTTCAAATAGGAAAGCAAATCTATTAATACTATTTGTTTTTCATATCGAATGGAAACAAATTTAACAATCCTCATGACTCAATATCTATCTATTTGACTTTCAATCAAGAAAGCAAATCTATCATTTCTATTTGTTTTCATATCACATGGAAGCAAATTTATCAGCCCTATTTGTTCTTCAAGCACGAAGACAAATTTATCAAATCTAATCATTGATGATATTCAAATGCATAGAATCTGTTGTCTAATCTAGCAATAATTGTCAAGCATGCATCAATTTTTCTTCAAAAATTGAAATTCAGCAAAAATCCATGGATGCGCCAAAACAGTCCATCAATGCGCTAAAACCATGTATGTGCAACTTTACTCCATGGATGCGCTAAAACAGTCTATGGATGCGCGATTTCATGAATGCGCTATTTTATCAAGCAAATGCGCTAAAACAATTCATCTATGCGCTAATCTATCATCCTCCGCAGACAAATGTCATGGATGCACCATTTAATCTATCCTATGCACTAAATCACCTATGCACAACTATTTTGCATCTATGCGCGACTATTTTGCACCTATGCGCCGATTTATCTACTATATGCACTAAACTACAACTCATATGCGTTAAAACAGAATTTTAAAAATCCAAAAAATTCGACAAAGCATCCAAAAATCATTAAAATTTTGACGAAGAGGTTTGGATCGACTTATCAGAGGTCCATACGCAGGTGGTCTCTGATGATGATGACCTCGCTCGAATCTGTGGTGCTCATAAGGAATTGGCATCACTGATATCTCTCTTAGAGCTCCAAAATTCTCAAAAGTTCTAGTTCAAATGAAAGTGACTTCTCACCTTTTTCACCTTTTAAAGGGGTAAAAATGACATTAATTACTATGCAAAGTGCTATTTCGAGAGTTAAATCGCCAAATTTTCTCTGAAATCATCTGAAAATCTTCCAAATCAATCTCATAATCATTCTCATCACGCGATTTATCTCTCAAGGGGGCATATAGCATCATCAGTAAAATTTTCAAAGTCAGGGGCAAATTCTTTGAAGCAATGCGTAAAACACATCACTTTAAAGAGGGGAAAAATGTACACACTAAAAATGGTCATGGTTAATCAAACTTGTTAATTAATTAAATATGAACTATTTAATTAATGTTCTTAAGTCATCTACATATAAATAAATTTAATTATTTATTTATATTGTTCATTTTGTAATTCTTCTAATTTAATTAAATAAATAAAGTTTATTTAATTAATGCTACCTTCCTCTTAATTAATTAAATAGATTTTACAATTTATTTACATTAATTATCACAAGTTTAAATTCTAAATTTAAATGATATTCTTCATTCCACATTTAATTAAATATTTTCGATATTTAATTAACCCCTTTCTAAATTTCCCACTCTTCTCACATAATTAAATATTTTCAATATTTAATTAATTTTTTTTTTTTCTCTTGTCACATAATTAAATATTTTCAATATTTAATTAAAAAGTCTTCTCATTTCTCACACATAATTGAATATTTATTTATTTAATTATGAGAGACACCTTTCAATTTTCTCTTCATTTCTCCATCCGTCTCTTAGAATTTCATCTTCTTTTCGAATTCTTGATCTCTCACCGTTCATTTTAACAAGTTTGAACTCAACCGTCGATCTTGGCCAATTGAATTCCTACCTTCAAAAATCTATAAATACAACCCTCTTATGAGTGAAAAAGGACCTCGAATCTCAGATTTTCATGTGTAGTTACTATAGTCGCATTTTAGCATTTAATTAGCATTTCAAATTCATAGCTTAATCTTTTAGCAATGCAAATACATTTTTATTTGTGTATTAGTTTAGATTCAATTTGATTTACACATTCTAACATACACACTTTGTACTTTGTTGTACTATAAAATACCTAAACACAATTATTATAAATTATTTAACATATATACAAATAAAAAACATAAATGTGAAAATAATAATTTTAATTAAACAAAAATAAATATTATTAAACTTTAGATGTTATATTTTAAGCTAAGAAACTTTTTAAGATACTAATTATATAACTTAAAATTTTATAAATATATTACAAAATTATTATATTAGAACATATGATAGTAATCATAGAGAAGTCTTATGTATATCTTGAATAGATATCAATCTCATTGCATTATAATAGAATAGTTGTATCAAGATAAGAATAATTAAATTACAAACTTAATGAAAGTTTGTCTTTGTGTGTATAACTAAATTAAAAATTAAAATAGAAATCAACATTTTAAGGTTGCATTGTTCACATTATATAATTTCAATTTTTTTGTCAATGTGTTCTTTTATATATTTGGATGTTTTGATGTAAAGTGATTTTCTTAATATTTTTATTTCTATAAAAATTATTATGCATGATTTATTCTCTAATATTATTTTGTAACAATCAACTATTGCTAATGTTTTAAAGGAGAAAATAGTTCAGAGCTCCAAACATATTATCTAAAATGGAAGCTTAGCTAATAGTTATGCTAAAAATCAGAATGAATCTGTACTTTCAATGTTTAATATCATTGTTGATGAGCATGTGCTATGTATTCTTGAAGAAAGTGATATTTTCTTGTAATTTATATTCAACTCTAAAACTAGTTCTTTTAGCGATCTTAGCTTGTGCATTTGTCCGTGTAATGCTTAATAGTAGTTATATTCAAACTTAAAGCTTCTTAGCTTGGAAGTTCCTCCTTTAGTCTCTCCTTTGTCCTCACGCATTCTTTTTCTTTTTATTAATATATGATTTTTTTCAATAAATAAATAATTTTTTTAATCTTTGTGTGTAATTTTTTTCTTGCAACTTCCTCTCTAACCTAGTTCATAATTAGACATCTATAAGAATTCATGGTTTTACAATCAACTATATTTCAAACCATTTATAAATCAACTAATCAATGTATGAGGACATTCCACTAAAAAATCATTTTATCACCAATATTTAACAAATATTTATTCTTAAAGAACAAACCCAACTTCAACGTTACTAGGGTTTTGTCCATCAAACTCAAAATCAACTAATCAATTTATAAAGACATTTTACTAATTATTTTATGAAATGAACTCAACTTCAACTATTCCAATCATAATTTTGTATATTATGAATGAAACTTGGAGTCAATATCACCTTTAACAACTATGATTTTCAGTGATTAAAATTGTAATACATTTAATTCATCTATTGACGAAACAACAAATCATATTATTTCAATACTATATATTAAAACATTTCATCATAATAAACACAATTTAATAAATATTGACATGATATTCAAATTTCCTCATAACATGACACTTGTTACAACATTCCATCATAATAAACGTAAAACTGAATTTACTTAAATATTCTAATTTCCCTCTTACAAAGTCATGACATAGTAGAGAGAGACGACGTTAAACTTGTAGTGGATATGGCATGATAAATCTACATTAATGTCTTGCAACGCTTAGAAAAGAAAATGGAAGGGCCTTTTATAGTCCATGATACTAAACGGTCTGTTTTTCGATTTACAGATGGTTTACAATATATGGGACTTTTTGTACTCCCAATATGAAGGAGGCACCTAACTCGTGCTCCACAATATTACATGTACATACCTTACCCCTACAAAATTTAAACTTACGACTTTTTTTATGAAGCGTGATAATGATCCGGACAGGCTTAATCGACTTCTAGAGTACTCTCTAATAGGAGGAGATTGATAATACGGCAGAAGCGCAACTTAATCTATTAGTTTAGTGGAATCGCCACGCTGCAATACGAGAAAACAGTTTGGCCGGCGGGGGAATTATCAATGACGGGAGTACTGGAGTTTGGACCTCATCCCTGCAGACAAGAAAAACGTGAGACTCTGTATTTGGTACCACACAAATTAAGTGCGTAGCAGAGAAGTAAAATCTAAGAGCTTCTACGATGTATGAAAATGTGCGCTGTAGTTAGTAGCGACAAACAGTAATGATCGTACAGAGCCTCTGCTTTCTCTTGTATTTTTCTCTCCACAATTGAATGCCTGTTATAGCATATCCAGTACTAAATCTCTGCTTTCACTCGTCACAATATTACGTAATATCGGTGGTCGCTCATCACGTACAAAACCTCTTTTTTCTCTTGTATTTTGTCTCCTCACAAATGAATGCCTGTGCATATCCAGTACTAAATCTCCTCTCACACTCGTCATAATATTACTCTAATATAAGTGATCGCTCATCCGGTACAAAACCTCTGTTTTCTCTTGTATTTTCTCTCCTTTTTCTCCTCACAATTGAATGCATGTGATAGCATATCCAGTACTAAATCTCTGCTTTCCCACGTCATAATATTATGTGCTAGTCATATTCGGCCAATGAATGCTCCGTGTTTGGTACAAAGGTATCTTAGGTAATTCATGTGAAGTATATCAAATCGTGCTCTGTATTTGTTACCCATCAATGTCAGTGACGATTCATACATATGAAGGCTTTTAATTATGTTCACGAGGCCAAACAGTTTATGGGACCCACATAACAACATCAAAAGGAACACAACAATCCAAAATAAAAGCCAGAGGACAAACAGTTTATGGGAACCACAGAACAGCAGCAGAAAGGAACACAACAACAACCCAAAATAAAAGCCACTGCCCGACAATTATGAAACTTTATTTCTGTTTTCCCTTGTCCTAATATTATGTGCCAATTTTATTCTGTAATTAATCTCTACTTTCAATGTTTAATATCATTATGATGAGCATGTGTTATGCCTTCTTCGAGAAAATCATTACTGATGAACATGTGTTATGTACTTTTGAGGAAAGTGATATTTTTTTATGTAAATTATATTCAGCTGTAGAACTAGTTCTTTTAGCTATCTTAGTTGGTGTATTCATACCTCTAATGCTTAATAGTAGTTATATTCAATCTTTGATATCATTACTGATGAAAATGTGCTATGTACAATCTTTATTTATATTAATGCTTTATGTTTGGTACAAAGGTATCTTAGGTAAGTCATGTGAAGCATATCAAATCGTGCTCTGTATTTGTTACCCATCAATGTCAGTGATTGACAATCTCTATTTTCAATGTTTAATATCATTCATGTGTTATGTACTCTTGGGAAAAGTGATATTTTCTTGTAATTTATATTCAGCTATAGAACTAATTCTTTTAGCTATCTTAGCTAATATATTATTCTATGTAATGCTTAATAGTAGTTATGTTCAATCTTTGCTATCATCATTGATGAACATGTGCTATGTACAACCTTTAGTCATATTCGGTCAGCGAATGGTTTGTGTTTGGTACAAAGGTATCTTGGGTAATTCATGTGAATGATATGAAATCGTGCTCTATATTTGTTACCCATTAATGCCAGTGATGAATCATACAATACTCAATCTATGTTTTCCCTCATCCTAATATTAAGTGCCAGTCTTATTCTATAATTTGTCATACCCCTGAATGTTGTGTTTGGTGCAAGGTACCTGTGAAAACGTGCTCTTTATTTGTTACCAATTAATGTTAGTTAATCTCTTCTTTTCCTCATCATAATATTACGAGTTAGTTGTATTCTACCATTCCTCAAATCCTTATCCACATTCTCATCCATCTTCATCCATGCTATGAAAAAAGAAAAAAAGAATAAAATTCATCCCATGGTGAAAATTTGGAAAATAAGTGCTTTGGTGTTTTGGACATCTATCATGATAAAAATATGACAAACAAGTGTCATGTGTAAATCTCCCATCTATTTGCCTCCTACACTTGGAGGCAAGGTCCTTCTAACTACCCATTTATCACCTCCACCATCCTACCTACCAATTGTATCTCATCCATTACCAAATCTCCATCCTCCTTGGGATTTTGATCACAACCAAAACAACTAGTCATATATGCTTTGGATACTTGTTGGCATCCATTCCTCTACTACACGCTCATAGAGGGTTGTGTGGAAATTATTAGATTATGATTTTGTGTCTTTCGATTTGATTACAATAGAAAATAAAATGTCGAAATACACAATATTTTTAGTATGTAATTATCTTCACTAACATTTCAAAGTGTGTCACAAATATGTATCTTTAGACATTTTTAAGCTCATTTGAGTTATTCTTATGGATGTTGGCCTAATTTTTCGTAGATTTAATGTTTTAATGTGGACAACACATTCACATTAGGTCTTGGACCCTTGTGAATCAATAAGAATTCTATGATGTCTTGTAAAAGTGTTGTAACCCACTTTCACACTTTTCTAGGACCCTTTTATTATAATTCACCTAAATAACCTCTTTTTATCATTTACCAAACCTTCTTTCAAAGTGTTGTACAGAGTTGCAACAAACTCTCACATTTTTCTAGGCTTATCATCAATAATTTGACCATTTCTTATGTTTAAAAGGTTCCTTAATACACTTACAAGTCATACTTAAAAGTATTCTTGAGAATAATCTCATTAAACATCATTTAACACACTTTAATTCCTGACACCCATTTAAATTGCCCTGGTGGGACCAAGTCGCCACTTGGTGCGACTCAGTCCCATTTGGCTGAAAATCAAAATTATTTTACAATTGTGATGGGATATTATTTTCTAGACCTTGCAGTCGGCATGTGATGTGTTATTTTCAAGAATTAGGGCATAATTATGTATAAATAAAGGGGTTTCCCCCCATTTTAACATCTAACTAGTTGGCTAACTCATTCACTCATTCATTCAAGCATTTAATCAAGCATTCAAGAATTCTAGGAATTTCAAGCATTCATCCATCAGAGCTTCTACTTGCATATCTTCATATTTCTACATCAAGGGTTTGGTGAGTTGTAGCATTGCATGTTGTCCATTCACCATTCTTTTTCCATTTCATTTCATTTTCAAGGGTTTGACCAAGGAAAACCCCTATTCTCTAACCCTTAACCATTTTACCCCACTTTGCATGTGTGTTTTGTAGGTCTTGTATGTAGATTCGTCAAAGAGAAAGGTGTTAAAAGGTGTCAACATTTCATCAAATTCATTCAAAATCAACAAAACCCTAAAAGAAGCTTGGAGATTTCTTACAGAACGAATTCTGCAGATTCAGATCTGGACACCTGTTAGGAACCAAAGTGTAGACCAAAAGCTGATGGTGGACTAAGTCGCCATCATTAGAGAATTAGTCCCACTGCCAGGCCTGAAAAGTGATTTCTACAGTTTTGGATACCCAGTTTCCCGAAACCTGTTTTGGCTAAATCTCCCCAAAATAGGACTAAGTCACCTAGCTTGGCGTAAGTGTCCTAGTTGGCTTCAACAACAAATTTTGCAAGATTTCAGAGCTTCTCTACATCAAATTTCAGTTTCCAAGTGCACCTCTCCAGTCCCTTTCATTTTTGTTATTATTTGTTTGCATTCTTAGGTCATTTTGCATATCACATTGTGTTTTCAAACATCTTGCATTTAATTTTTTTTGTATTAATAATTCATCTCTTTTATCAATTTACTACATTTAGGGCATTTCATTTAGGAATAATTCAATCATATTAGCATTAGTCTTGAGTGAACCCCAAGTTTTTGTGGATACCTTTCTCCTTTTAGTTGAAAAACCCTAGAAGTGTGAGAGAGTATCCTTCTACAAAAAAATACGGTTCATTTTGGTGAACCCACCTTTAGAACATTTTTACTTCTGATTTCAAGTGCATTTTCATCCTAGGAATATCTTGCATCAAAATTGCATTAGGTTTTGCATTCCAGGATTTTCAAATTTGCATTAGTGAAAAGCTCATATAGCTTGCATTTTTGCATTGCATTTCATTAAAAATTCAAAAAATTCTACATTTTCATACTATATATGCATCGAAAAATCTCAAAAAATCATCAAATTCCATTTAAAATTTCTAAAAATTGTTAAAAAAATCAATACCTGGACTAATTCACCACACTGGGTGACTTATTCCACTTACACATTTTGCACTATAATTTCTATAATTTTTAGAGCATTTTTTGCATTTTTGATTTTTGTTATTACATTTCCATTACAGTATCCAGATTTGTTTTTTATCTCAAATTTCTTACATATAGTTTTCTTTCATTCATTTGCATTGTGGCTATGTTTTAATAAGTTTTCGATGTCATTAAAATCCTTAGTTGACATGTCAACTTATGCCTTTGGAACTGATCCTAATGACATTGAGCTTCCTCATGCTCCTTCAAATCCTCATGAATGTCCTCCTCATGATGTTGACATCATTGGAGAAGATGATGACAACATGAATAAGTTCCTAAATGAATGCCTTTACGACCTCGAAGCTAATGCATCCTTTTATCCATCCAAGAAAAAACATGACCTTCCTATAATACCACCTCTTGATATGTTTTCTTACTTACATCCTTAAACAAACGAAGGACCTAAGTTCCCTCCATCAAGTGAACCTAGTTCTTCCAAACAAGAAACCCCTCAACCATTTTATGATAACAAAGTCACTAGTACTCAAATCAACCTTGAAGAAACCTATGGAAAATGTTTTACCATTTTGAGAAAATAAGGATGTGACACAACAACTAAACATGACATTCATCAACTCTTAGAATGAAATCCACAAGATGAAAACACGATAGGCTTAGGATATCAAGATCCCTCTCATGACAACAAGCCTCCTAGAGAATATTTGAGGCTTCGTGATGATGGCATAGTAATATTTGATTCCCCTCTTGATCTGAATATCCTTCTTCCTAAAGAATAATTATTATCTCATAATGATAACAAGGACAACAATAGAATCATCTTAGGACCTCCTGCCCTAATCACCTCTCATGAAGTTTGAGAATCTAGCAAACACAAGAAGCCTTACAAGTTACAAAAACTAAAGTTTACTCTTTGCCTACCACCTGAATGTGAGATGAAATTGCAAATATTTCTAAACAAATAACTCATCCTATTACCTCCGATGAATAGGTTGGTCATATATACTAAAGATGCTAACATCCCACATTGTGTATATCATCGTGTTCTTGGACATAGAAGTGATGAGTGTCGTTAATTTAAAGAAATATAGAGCAAGTATCATTTTGATGGCGATAATTGTTATCCCCTAAACCCATAAACTATTATCCAACACTTTATCATGTAATAGTTGTAGAAAATTATCTTCTCACTATTACATGACCCTTGCCATCACCTAACTCAGCTCATTCTCACCTTGCACTCAGTGGGGGCAAGAAGTTGCTAACCATGTCCTAGTAATGCATTTGTAATTGTCCCTTAGCTGAATTATTCACCTTTCGCTTATACCGACTGAGATTGCGAGGTGAATGACTTGCTCGACGGTTGACTTGCATTTGCCTTACTCGTCTTTTTCATTTTCTTTTGTATGTTTTCATGTGCGTAATGTGTTCTCATGTACTGTTCTATTTAATGTATCTCTCTCATCGTAACATTCTTCTATTTGTACCTGCATTCTTCTATATGTCGTGCATTTCTTTCACTTTTTCTCTGTTTACTTTTTTTTTTCCTTCCTTTTGGGGATGATGCAAGGCATTGAGACTAAAATGTCTCCTTCATGTTGACCTAAAAGGCCCTTTTTTTTTTTCTTTGTCTTTTTCTTTTGCTTGTGTGTTCCTTTTGGGGATGACGCAAGGCATTGAGGCCAAAATGTCCCCTCCATGTTGACCCAAAATGCTTTTCTTTTCATTTCACATTTTCCTTTTCTCATTTGGCTTTTGTTTTCCTTTTGGGGATGATGCAAAGCGTCGAGACACCCTATGTCTCTTCCATGTTGACCTAAAAGGCTCTTTCCTTTTCTTTGTTTTCACTCTCTTTATGTCATTCTTCCAGTTCTATGTATTTGTGGGATGATGACAATTTTGATCTCTCTAAAAATATTACATCAACGAACATACTGACCCCAAATCCATAGATCCCTTATGTGTGTTGTTTTCATTTTGGGGGCAACCCCTTCCATTTCCTTTCTTTTTTGCATGATGCAACCTCCCTCAGAAACATATAACTTGGCATAGGGGCTTTCCATGTTGGCTCTCATGACTTCTTTCTTGTTTGCATTTTTCATTTGCTACTTTAAATTAATTTCTCATAGTATGGTGTGTAGCAATTCTTTTAAAGTGGGGGCATACATTGGCATTATTCATTTGCATTTTTCCTTTTTCTTGGTTCTTAGTGCAACCCTGTTATTTCATACGATGTGTTTGTCACTTTGTGGATGACATTGGGTGTAATTTCCTTCATGAACATGATCTATCTTAGCATATTACATTCCTCTTGGTGGCCTGATGCGACACACTGCATCCCCTAATTCATGAATTTTCTATTCTTTGATCGGTCCTCTCTTGGAGACATTAGGCACAATGTTGGACCCTAAGTTTAAGACCTTGCATGAACTAAGCAAGACTCATTTGAACTATTGGGAAAGTCTGCGTCAACTTTCTAGTCTTTGCCATTGAAGACTTAGGCAATTTCTTCATGTTTATGGCCTTTACTACCATACTGTTGCCTCTTCTTTCCTTGGTGGCACAATTGTGTGGTTTACCGCTTTATTGCAGGCCACCTTACTTTGTCTAGTGATTGGGCGATGCTACCACTATACTGCAGAGGTCTCTTGGAGGTGGTGTAGTTGCACGGTGCGCTGCTGAGTGGTGGAGGTTCGGCTTACCGCATACCGCGGGGTGCTCCTATTGGTGGCGAGGTAATGCGGTGGACGGAGCAATGGTGGCGAGCTGGAAAAGGAAGCAGTTACCACCCTACTACAAAGGATTATTCTTAATTCATGGTGGGCATGGTAAAGCGTTGATTGTTGGTGGCAACGATCTGATGATAGTTATCACCCTACCGTGGTTGATGCTCGAGGTGACCACGGTGGTCGCGATAAGACCACTGGCGATCTACCAGAGTGGTTATCGCTCTACTACAGTGAGACCTGGCGGTCTCTGCGGTAGTGCGGTATGACCATTGATGGTTTGTTGGGCGGTTACCACCACACCGCAAGGAGGCTTGAGAAGGTCAGTGGTAGCATGGTGGGGTTGGTAGTTAGTATTGGTAGTTACCGCCATACCGTGAGGCAAGCTAGATGGGTCAATGGTAGCGCAGTGGAGGTTTGTGGGCCAGAGGTCGAAGGAGCTCAGATGGCTTACCGCCATACTGCGAGGCATGTTGGTCTGGGCAATGGTAGCATGGTAGAAGGAAAATGGGCTCGGAGCTCGGTTGCCCGAGCTTGACCGAGCTTGACCGAGCTTGACCGATAGTCAAAGTGTGATAACAAATGAGATTGTGACACGTGGAAGATCTTTATGATCTAATTGGCTGAAGCTTTATTTCTTGATTACGATTGGGTTGAATTATTGGATGGAGGTTGACGGACATGTTTTCAACAACCTGTTTAATGTTATATGACTCGATGCATGTTGTTTGAGCGATGCACGTTATCAGTGAAGTATGGGTGCTTGTAGGTGGATAATTTATTTATCTTGATGGCTATTGAAGGTTGGACGGGCTGAACAAGTTGGCACACAGTATATGTATTCTTGTGTGCAGATCGATACAGATGATGAGCAATAATAGAGAGAGGTTGAGAGTGTTCGAGCAGTTCAACCATGAACACTTAGACTCTTGGATCTAGTAAGATGTGAAACTATGAAGCCAAGAGGTTGGGCTAGCCATGAGGTTGGCTGTGACAATCATTTGTGAGGAGCTAAAGGGAATCAACACAGTATGTCATGAGGCAATTGCAACTATGTGACGATTCTATTCTGTGTTGCTTGTATACTTTCTCCAAATGAACAAGATGTAATCTCTTGAAGAGCATAGCTTTGGTTTTGTATTGTAGCTATTTTTGAACTGTTGAATAATACATGTGAGCTGAGCTTTTGGAGGGTGGGATTTTTTACCCGAAAGGGTTTTCCCCACATAAATCTGTGTGTTCATAGTTTTTTCTTACATGGATCTTTGCTTCTATTGAATCTGTTATTTGTCAAGCCTTTTCTTTCCTCAGTAGGATCAATGGGGGATCAACTATGCCTATTTCCACTTTATGCCATAGTTGGTTGTGTCTTTGTTGTGATTTTGAATTGAAATCACTAAGGCACTATTTTCTTAGATTTATATCTTTATGACAAAACATAGCTCCTCATCCCTACAAGTGGTATCAGAGCTAGTAGCTTGTTGCTCGTGATACCAACAAGTAGTATCAGAGTTGGTTGAAGGAGGTCAAGGCTTGATGACACCAACCAGTGGTATCAAAGTCTTCTCCTGGTTACTGGAGTTCTGTGTATTTCTCCTATGAAGATTTCTTAGCCTGGCAAGCTTGAGGAAGTCTAGAGAAATCGGTTGGTGATTGATCCTTCAATGAGTGGAAGTGTGTTCTTCATTAATTCAACACACAGTTTTGAAAGATGCTAGAGATAATTGGAGTTGGTCATATTGTCACAACATGGTTTGAAGCTCCTGGCTCGTAACAAAGTTCTTAATGCAAAGGGTGTGAGGTATGTTCATGGTTGTGTTGCATAAAAGTGTGGTGTTCATACTAGGTGTCTGTGTGAGAGGCTCCTTGGAATTATGGACTTGCTTGTGTTGTTGATCAGCTACAAAGAGTTGTGCTTGTACTATGTGTTTTTGACTTAGCACTGAAGGCAGTTTCTCTGGTGCTCTGATTGCATGGAGGCTATGAAGTGACCTTGGTGGTCTACGACTTCTAGATACCCTGGCTCTCTCATTTTCTTGTGCATGACTGTGGTATTGGAATTGGTCTGAAATGGACCTATTGTTCCTATTTTCCTATATCTTGCACTCGCATGGTTCAGATTCATGTCTTTGGCTCTGAAGGTTTTCTGTAGACTTTCCTAAAAAGTCTATGTTGCATTTTCATGTTATTTCATTGTTCTAGTTAACCGTGATGGTTGTGTGTAGACTCCCGAGTCATCTAGATGAGCAATGAAGATGGAGATGCGTGGGTGTTTTATAAACATTATGGTTTTGCAGGTTTTACACGATCAAGGAAAACTTGCATTGTGTGGAGCTCTTGTCTGCTATTTTCCAGATCTTGGCTTTTGGGGTGTGACTAGATGAGATAGTTGTAGCTCAACATGTCTTAGAGGAGGTGTGATGTCTTCTCTACATGAGAGTGTTGGTATGTGTTTACTTTCAACATTCTTGTGGTTTTTCTTTTTGGTTCCCTAGACTTTGCTGCTTGAGTTGTGGATGTGACTGGAAAATCAGATTTGTTGTTGATCTGGTGTTTGAGTCATGTTTGTTTGCTTTGTTTTTTCTCTTTGATGATCTCAATTTTGCAATTTCTAGTGCAATGATAGATTTTCAAGTTTCATTTAGTTGCATCCATGATTTGTGAAATGTTGTGGGTTGTCCTTACCTACATGTTTATTGTGAGACAACTCGGAAGTGGACTGCCAATATCCACAAGGTTGTAACTCTGTGGTGCGGATCTGTTAGCTAACCTTGTCTATAGTCACTTGTGCATTGGCGTGGTTGTTTTGAGATGAGAGGAGGAAAGGCATTTGAGTACCTACATAGTCAGTGATGGGAACTTGAAGCATGTGAATCACGATGTCATGGAGAGTTGGTTACACTGGCTTGTGTAAGCTTTTGATAGTGATGGGTTGGTCTGTGTGATCAGGTAATCTTGGTGTTGTTCGGCGTTGTTGTCTGATGGACATGTTGTCACTTTGTACCTAGAGTTTTTTAGATCAACAGATGGTTGGTCATGATTCTTGGAGAGCTCGTTGTCACATTTCAGTGGGAGCTTTAGCAGTGACTGTGAATTCATCACTTGGTGGTGAATGATCTTCTTTGGTGTTGTAGATGCTTCTTGAGGACTCTTAGATCTTGTTGCTACACAAGAGTTCTTTCACAACTGCATGGTCACTATTTGAAGGTGTGAAACATCTTGGAGCTATGAAGGACCTTGGTAGTCTTTGGCTGAGATGTTGGTGGTGCTTGACAAGTGATGTTGGTTTAGAGTTTGTTTGCTTTATGTCATGGTATACTCTTGTATTAGAGTTTTGGCATGTTGCATAGGGTCTTGAGACCAATGCTTATTCACTTGAAGCATGGTATCTCCTAAGGGGATGTGTAGATCATGGTGTCATGATAAGTTCTTGTCTTAGGTTTGGAGCTTGGATAGTGGTTTGGGGTTTCTCTTTGTTTTGAATACATTGGTCATATGTTGAAAGACTTCATGTTTATTGTAGTGATGCGGTTTAGAGTTAGCATGAGATGACAAGTTTTGGTGCTCATGGATACATGGATAATAAGGTGAGGCTGGAATTATTTTGAGAATGTTGCTATTACAGCTAAGAGTCTGAGTAGCTTGCACCTTGGTTGAATGTGAGTTCAACAGAGACCATGAAGGAGAATGCTCTTGGGTAAGTCACGGTGGCTTGTATATCTTGGAGGAGCATCTCTTCTTTTCTTCTTGGTCTACTTGGAAATGGTGTCACTTTGGAAGGTATTTTCCCATTATATCTTTCAGATGTGTGTTGTTCTTTATCTTTCATGATATGAATCTTGAGTTGTTTTGAGATTCTCGAGGATTTATAATGGAAGGTTGATAGCTTAGTGGATATCCTTATGCTTTTGAGGACTGATAGGAGATGTTTATATGGGTTAGTATGAACTTCTTTGAGGTGCTTACATCCATGTATTTTTTGGATGTTGTTAAGGCTTTTCCTTTGGGATGTGAAGAAGATCATTCTTGACACAACTGACATATAGAAGTGTTTGTAGAAGGAAATATTTTTGATTTGCAGCTTCTCTCTAATCTAGTCTTGTTCTTCCTGATTGCTCTTTTGACTTTAGATGCGAGTTTCCTTTGTGGTGTCGAGTTGGTCATAGTTTGTGGTCATGTGTTGTCACTTGGGTGATGACATGAAGGTTCCTGTGCTTCTTTCTTTAGTCAAGTTTGGAGGAGTTTGGAAGAACTATGGAAGATAGTTGAGAGAAACGTTTCTTAAAGCAGGTGGTTGAAAGTGTTGCAGATCAGTGTGGATGTTCCTTGGAACTACATGGTTACTCATTTCTATGTGCATGGATTGGTGGACTTAGTATGCTCGAATCATGTGTGATCTTGCTTTGTTTGCATTCATCTAGACAGTACCCTTGCAGTGGGATTACCTAGACGTGTTTAGTTTTTTGACTGGTTGATACAGGGTACTTGTTTGCTGCTGAGATGGGTTGTTTTATGATGGCATGAGTTTGCTGCTGGTTATCGTACCTTTGAGGTATGGGTGGTTGGATGGATTAGGTCATTAATTTTCTATTCTTTGATCGGTCCTCTCTTGGAGACATTAGGCACAATGTTCCCTAAGTTTAAGACCTCGGATGAACTAAGAAAGAATCCTTTGAATTGTTGGGAAAGTTTTCCTCAACTTTCTGGTCTTTTCCATTGAAGACTTAGGCAATTTATTCATGTTTATGGCCTTTACTACCATATTGCTTCCTGTTCTTTCCATGGTGGTGTAGTTGTCTGGTTTACCGCTTTACCATAGGCCACCTTACTCTGGCTAGCAGTTGGGTGGTGCTATCGCTATACCATAGAGGTCTCTTGGAGGTGGTGTGGTTGTGCAGTGAGTGGCTAAGTGGTGGAGGTTTTGCATACCGCCATATTGTGGGGTGCTCCTATTGGTGGTGAGGTAGCATGGTGGACAGAGCAAGTGTGGTGAGATGGCAAAGGAAGTGGTTACCACCCTAACGTGAAGGCTTATTCTTAAGCTATGGTGGGTGCGGTAAACTATTGGTGGTTGGTGGCAATGGTTTTGTGATGGTTACTGCCCTACCACGGTGGCTATGGTAAGACCACTAGCAGTCTACCAGAGCAGTTACCACTCTACCATGGTGAGACCTGGCGATCTCCATAGTAGCACGGTATGACCATTGATGGTTTGCTGGGCATTTACCACCACACCACAAGGAGGCTCGAGAAGGTTAGCAGTAGCACGGTGGTGGTTTGTGGGCCAGAGCTCGAAGGAGCTTGGATGGCTTACCACCATACCGCAAGGTGTGCTGGTCTGGGCAGCGCTAGCACGGTAGAAGGCAAATGATCTCGGAGCTCGATTGACCGATCTTAACTGAGATGGACCAATAGTCAAAGTGCAACAACAAATGAGATGGCGACATGTGGAAGATCTTTATGATCTGGTTGGCCGAAGCTTTATTTCCTGACTATGATTGGGCTACATTATTGGATGGAGGTTAACGAACATGTTTTCAACAACCTGTTTAATGCTGCATGGCTCAATGCATGTTGTTTGAGTGATGCACATTATCAGTGAAGTATGGGTGCTTGCATATGGATAATTTATTTATCTTGATGACCGTTGAAGGATGGACGGGCTGAAAAGGTTGGCACACAATATATGTATTCTTGTGTGTAGATTGATAGAGATAATGAGCGATAACAAAGAGAGGTTGAGAGTGTTTGAGTGGTTCAACCATGAAAACTTAGACTCTCAGATCTGGTAAGATGTGAACCTGTGAGGCCGTGAGGCTGGTTGTGAGAGTCATTTGTTAGGAGTTGAAGGGAATCTACATAGTATGTCATGAGGACATTGTAACTCTATGAAGATTATATTCAATGTTGCCTATATTCCTTCTCCAGATGAACAAGATGTAATCTCTTGAAGAGCATAGCTCTAGTTTTGTATTGTAACCGGTTTTGTTATTGAATAATACATGTGAGTTGAGTGTTTTGGAGGGTGGGGTTTTTTACCCAAAAGGGTTTTTGCCCATGTAAATATGTGTGTTCATAGTTTTATCTTTCATGGATATTTGCTTGTGTTGAGTCTGTTATTTGTCAAGTATTTACTTTCCTTAGTAGGATCAATGGGGGATCAACTGTGCTTGTTTCCACTTTATGGCATAGTTGGTTGTGTCTTTGTTATGATTTTGAATTGAAATCACTAAGGCACTATTGTCTTAGATGTCTATCTTGATGAAAGAACTGAACTCCTTATCCCCAACATGAAAATTATTTTGCATGTTGTATTTTGCATTTATTATATGGCCACCTTTCATAAAACAACTTGCATGCATGTGGTGCCATCTTGTTTGTTCATGAGCTCCAAGAATACAACTTTTTGCTTGTCTCATGAATCTTGAAATGTCATTTTCTTTTGCAGTACCTTATTATTAATTTTATTAGGAGGTATAACTTTGGTATGGTTGAGTGGGAAGCCCATTCTAAGGCATGACTTTCCCCATAGCCACCTATGTGTGTATGAGTGCATACCAACCATGGGTGCATGTTTCTCGCTTGTTTGGGCCTTATCACTTGGTGGAAAACCATGAGTTTTGTTTCCTCATAGTGAGTATGAATTTTATGGACAAACAACCTCAATCTGATCCACAACAGGATGGACAAGTGATTGAAGCTTGATCTGACTCTCTCTTTTCCTTTTCCTTCTCTCCCTTTCATTCTTTTACATCACTTTCTTTTGTGTTCCTTTCTGCTAATATTTGGTTTTCCATTGGATCTTGATCCTGGGGGCTTGATCATCCTTCTTGATAATTGTTGTCTCATCTTTCTAGCATGAGTGCATTTGGATCTCTCTTGATATGCATGTTGGGCTACTTGAGTGTGAGTTTGAAGAAAGTTCATCCTCTCAATAAAGTGGGGGCTTAATGTGTCACAAAAAAAGTATCTTTTGACATTTTTATGCTCATTTGAGAATTTCTTATGGATGTTGGCCTATTTTTTCCTAAATTTAATGTTATAATGTGGTCAACACATTCACATTAGGTCTTGGACCCCTATGAATCAATAGCAATTCTATGATGTCTTGTAAAAGTGTTGTGAAGTGTTGTAACCCACTTTCACTCTTTTATAGGACCCTTTTATTATAATTCACCTAAATAACCTCTTTTTATCATTTACCACTTTCCTTATTTAAAAGGGTTGTAAATATTTGTAACAAACTCTCACATTTTTCTAGGCTTGTCATTAATAATTTAACCCTTTATTATGTTTAAAAGGTCCCTTATTACACTTAGATGTCATACTTAAAAGTGTTCTTGATAATAATCCCATTAAAAATCATTTAACACAATTTAATTCTCCACACCCATTTAAATTTCCCTGGTGGGACCAAGTCACCACTTGGGCGACTTAGTCCCATTTGGCTTAAAAATCAAAACTATTTTATAATTCTAGCGTGATATTAGTTTCTAGACCTTGCGGTCGACTTGTGATGTGTTATTTTCAAGAATTAGGGCATAATTGTGTATAAATAAAGGGTTTTCCCCACATTTTAACATCTAACTAGTTGGCTAATTCATTCACTCATCCATTCAAGCATTCAATCAAGCATTCAAACATTATAGGCATTTAAGAATTCATCCATTGGAGCTTCTACTTGCATATCTTCAGATCTCTACATCAAGGGTTTCGTGAGTTGTAGCATTGCATGTTGTTCATTCACTATTCTCTTTCCATTTCATTTCATTTTCAAGGGTTGATTACCAAACCAGGGTTTGACCAAGGAAAATCCCTATTCCCTAACCCTTAACCCTTTTCCACCTCTTTGCATGTGTGTTTTGTAGGTCTTGTATGTAGATTCATCAAAGAGAAAGGTGTTAAAAGGTGTCAAAATTTCATCAAATTCATTCAAATTCAACAAAACCCTAAAAGAAGCTTAGATATTGCTTACAGATCGAATTTTGTAGATTGAGATCCGAACACCTATTAGGAACCAAAGTGCAGACTAAAAAGCTACAAATTGCATCTTTGAAATTTCTGAAAGTTGGAGATGGACTAAGTCATCATCAGTGGTGAATTAGTCCCACTGCTAGGCCTGAAAAGTGATTTCTAGTTCTAGATACCCAGTTTCCTGAAACCTGTTTCGGCAGAATATCCCTGAAATAGAACTAAGTCGCCTAGCTTGGCTTAAGTGTCCCAGTTGGCTTCAACAAAAAAATCTACAGGATTTCAGAGCCTCTCTTAATCAAATTCTAGTTTCTAGGTGCACTTCTCGAGTCCCTTTCATTTTCATTTTTATTTTTTTGCATTCTTAGGTCATTTTGCATATCACATTATGTTTTCAAACATTTTGCATTTCATTAGTTTTGTATTAGTAATTCATCTCTTTTATCAGTTTACTGCATTTAAGGCATTTCATTTAGGCATATTTTAGTCATATTAGCATTAGTCTTGAGTGAACCCCCAATTTTCTATGGAATACCTTTCTCCTTTTACGTGAAAAACCCTAGAATTGTAAGAAAGTATCCTTCTACAAAAAAATACGGTTCACAAAGATATTTTTAGAAGTTGGATGTCAAGAGAACTTTTAATTTAATAAATCTGAATGAACCGCCACTTCTTCATAGTTCCAATAAAATGACACAGTGACAAATATTATTGATGATATATATTACTAGCATTAGTGAAAAATAAAAATTAAATTGCCATTGTAGAGTTGAATATGTTTGTTTATTGTCTATATAAGTTGACATGTTTTTGACACTAGAACATCTATTTGAATATCAATGAATTTGGAATATATATATTTTGTAGCAACACGTATGTTTAATACTCAATTTAAACTATCACTAACAACGGTATTCATTGCAATTTGTTCATATAGAAGAGGTCTTTAAATTGAAAAATATAAGGCGAGGATGATTGGAAGGAGGCTTGAGGAGACATTGATGATCTCTAGTAAATATTGGGGATTCTAGCTCTCACAACTTGAATTACAAGTGTTATTGAAAGTTTAATTTCCAAATTAATTTGCATATTGAAGTTTTGATTTATTTATAAATGAGATTTTTATAGTAGGGAATGCAATTAATTTTCAGTATAACAATTGGAAGAAATGGGTTGGAATCAGCCAAATGGGAATATAAGCTAAGGTATACAATTGAATATAATTTTTTTTTTCATTCAAATATGCATTTTTTATTAATGTGGTGGTGTTCATGGTTGTAAAGAGTTGCAGTCGTCATTATTATATAGATGTTACATTTATTGCAAAGGAGAAATGATAAATAATGGTATTGTTTCAAAATTGAATGTAGCTATGTACAATTGTAAAGAATATTGGTATATTTTGGCTTGAAATGCTTGTGAATAGGGAACATAACTATTGTTTTTATAATTAGTTATCATAACATAACATACATAATTTCAAGGCTAAGACATCATAACATACAAATGAACACCTGGATTAACAATTTTGTACATAAAAATGTTGTGTAAATACAATGTATTTTTTCCACTAAGATTTTCTATAAAAATATGTGAAAATTCATGCTTGGTATGATAGAGGTTATTCCCCATATAAAATGACATTCCTAATGCATCATAACATATAAATCATCTTGCTATACATTGAAATGAAGAAAAATGTAAGGTATTTGTGGGGCATGTATGCACCTACCTTTCATATATTTCATTCGGAAAAGAGATCTCCCAAAGGTAGAATTCAATTTCAACCTTAAGATGAGTCAAAACTATTGGGGGATCTATTGTTTCCCTTATGATATAAAATGATCAATATGAATGAAACACACATTAGGGAGATGAAATTAAAATACATAATGAACTCAATTATGCAATGTAAAACTTGAAAAGAAGATTTAAAGGATAATACTAATAGAAACAACAATCTTCTGACAGATCTGAGAAGGGAAATATGATTTGTATCTTTTACCAAAAGTGGTTGTTCACTATCCTTCTTAGACAAATTCATCCTAGGCCAAATGGGTCTTTGCACAGGGATCTAAAATTTGATTTCATAATCCTCTGGTCTCGGATTTGCACTCCCAATTCCTCTGAGTTCCACTATTTGAACTTAGACATAAATAAATTTTGCAAATGAGTTTCCATGGCTTGATGAATTTAATGACAACTCTTACAACTTTGTGAAATTGCACTTTTGATCAGTCTTTAATCCTTCATTTGTAAAATTTTCACACAAATAGAGAGGGGAAATTTGTTTGTGTTTAGTGAATAGGGGTTTACCTTAGTCAAACCCCAGTTTGGTAATCAAACCTTGATGATGAAATCATGATAAAATGGATATAATTTGATGAATGAAAAATTCTATGTTGCAACTCATCAAACCCTCAATGGCTGCCCTTAGAGGACTTAAGTCCAACACATCACTTTAAGGATTAATCTTGCATGAAATTACTTGATTGGATGCTTGATTTGACACTTGATTTTATGCTTGAATGATTGAAACCTACATCAAAATGTTAACTCCAAGAAGATGCATGAACTTTGACATGATGATATGATCTTGAATGTTGTTGTAGATGCTTGATAAATCTACTCTTCAATGCTCTTAACAATAATAATTGCTATAGGATTTTTATTATAAAGTGTGTTCTTGTTAGATAGATTTGAATTGATAAAAATATTATATACTATAGGAATTTATCTAATTTCCCTAAAATTAGATTCCATAAGCAACATTGAAAACATGAATTTGAATCATTGAAATAGTGCCAAAAATATATTAAAAACTAGGACTTGACACTTAAGGACAACCCATTTTCCCTTTGATGAATGGGTCCTAGGGCCTAAGTCCAAGACACACAAATTCCATGGTAATTAATTGAATATTGACAATTTTTTAATCACAGCCTCCCTTTTGAAAGTGGGAATAATAAGGATTATGACATTTGCATAATTAAGGTCACTAGAAGCTTAATTAATTCCAATTAATTAAGAGACCCAAAAATACTTTGAAAATGTAAAGGTGTACATTTTTCTACACTATATTTAGCTCCCACTTTAGTTAGAGTATCAACCCTATGCTCAAACTCACTAAAGTAGACAAATAAGTCAAGAGAGGTCCATGTGTACAAATGTTACAAAGATAGTATGACAAATATCAAGGAGGTGGCCAAGCGCCTAGGATCAAGATCCCATGGAAAACCAACATAAGCACAAAGGGAAACACACATATGCATGGCATGAAGTAGCAAGACAAGATACAACATCATACAATGCCAAAATTAATGCAACAAGATCATGAACTAGAAATTTGTGTTATGCAAAGTCCATGTACACACTCTCATGACACCACATGCAACCAAGTTGTGTTATGCTAGATGGCCATGAGAACACACTCATGAGTGTAGTCTAATATACACTTGGTGAGCCAAAAAACGTGAGAAACACACAAGGTCTAGTGTAGTCCAATATACACTAGGTGTGTACCCACAAATCTAGTGGTGATGGGAAAGTCATGCTAGGTCTACAAGCTCCAATACATCAACCATAAAAAAATTTATAATCTATGATAAATTTGATAAGGAACCACACAAAAGATCTCACAAGGCTAGAAAGCTACATTATGATAGAAACTCATTACATAAAGGCACCACAAAGCAAGTTATGTTATGCTTACTTGCCAAAAATTTGGTTTAAGGTAATAGGATATTCAAAGGGTTTTTTCTTAGCTCATGAAAGGTCTCAACTTAGGGAACATCATACTCAACATCACCAAGAGAGGACTAGTCAAGGGATAAAATATTCACACCTTAGGTAATGAAAGCTATATTATTACCACTAAGAGGAATGTCATGTGCCAAGAAAGGTCATTCTCTTGAAGGACATCAAACCTGATGCCACCACCAAGAAGATCCATCACATGAATTAAGAAGAACACACTTTTTACAAGGTCGGTTCATGAAAAAGACAAGGTCAAATTAGGCCAAAATGAGGACGTTAAATGCCTCCCACTTTAAAGAAATTTATAAACACCATGCTATGAGAAATTACTTTAAAGTAGAATGATAAATTCTAATACATGAGATATTTATTTGGAAATCCCTATGTAAAACATATGTTTCCAATATAGAGCTATGTCATGAAAAGGATGATTCCCCCCATATGAAATTCTAATATAACACATAAGTGATCCATAGATTTGGGGTCATCACATGTCTTTACTACAGTGATATAATTGATCTTGGAATGGTCATCATTCCAAAAATAACTCATGGAGCAACAAGCACAAAGGAAGAATGAGACATAGAAAGCGAAAAAAAAGGAAAAAAATTGGGTCAACATGGAAGAGACCTAAATGTCTCGATGCCTTACATCATCCCCAAAAGGAAAACAAAGGACAAGAGAAAATATGATGGCTATGATAGATAGAAGAATGCCATGAAATTTTTTATTCCTTTGTATCCTTGCACCAATAGAGTGACAAGGGTCATCCAAAGTAGGATCATAAGCATAAGGATACTCCAAGCAACACAGTACGAGGGATCACATTACACACATGGAATCACAAAAAGAACATGAATAGGATCAATACTTGTTCAGGAAATTTGTTGAGGTGGATGGGGAGAGGAGGATCTTGATATCGTAATCCCTTCGTATCTTCGAATGGTATTTATTTTAGCAATTAATGGATTTCATTCTCATTGGTTGTCTCACATCCTCATTTACTTAATATCTTAAAGTCTTGACCATAACTCTCTTCTAAGTTGATGGGTGTATTAGTAATAAAATGGGAATATGATAGAAGAGTATCACTATTGTCCTTGTTAACAAGCTCTTTCATGATTAATGGTTGAGGCTTGCTTTGTGCTTCAATTCAAGGATGTAAAAGGTTGAAAATATCAAGTGATAGAATGATATGAGGCATTTTCATGTATGGATAGAATGATGCATTGTTCTCAAGGTTGCGTAAGGAGTCTTATATGAATTTTTGTATGTTATGTTCATCTTAGCCTAAGATGTCCACCTCAAAGGTATATTAATTAGCAGGTGAAGATTCATGAGTGTTATCAATTGTGTTAGGATCATCTCCAAATATATAACTAGATACATCAACCAAAGAATTTAAAGACATCCACTTATTACCCATACACATGTCCATAATGAAATTTAATGAAAATATTTATATTTGAAATGATAATTGACTAATTGTAAAATGCAAGAATCTAAAAATGATGTATTCAGAATGAATTTTTTTATGTTGGAACAATGGACTTGTTTTGACCAATTGACTTAATGCAAATAATTGTAAAAAATTATTTTTGCAGAATTTGAAACTACGATCTGAAAGAAAAAATATATAAAGAAGACAACTACTTTAAGTTACATATTTCTAGAAATTTATGATGAAATGCAAGTACAATTCTATGACAAACAACAAGAAAAATAAAAACTTTCTAGATACAATTTTGTTTGTATTTTTTGATGCAAATGATTTGAAAGACACTAATATGCAACTACAATGCAAAATTAATGTAATATGTATGGAGTTTTGAGGTTTCAAACAATGCAAAATGCAAATTTACAACCCTAAATGAAATGGAAACTAATGAAATTTTGATAACCCTAAATGGAATGAAAATTAATGCAATGCAATGAAAACTAATGCAAATCCTAGATCTAGGGTTTGAACGACCTCCAATTTCAGAAGGCTTATAGTGCATTCATGTCTAGCTCACACAAATGAAATGAAGAAAAAAGTAAGGTGTGTGTGGGGAATGTATGCACCTATATTTCATCTATTTCATTAGAAAAAAAATCTACCAAAGGTAGAATTAACTTTAAACCTTAAGGCGAGTCAACCCTATTGGGGGATTTACTATTTCCCTTATGATAAAAAATAATCAATTTGACTAAAATGCACTTTGGGAGATAAAAAATAAAATGTAATGAACTCAATTATGCAATGTAAAACTTGAAATTCAAATCTAAAGGATAATACAAATAGAAGCAATAAAAACCTAGAAAATCTAAGAAGGGAAAGATGATGTGTACCTATCATCAATAGTCGTTGTTGAGTACCCTGTTGGGACAGAATCACCCTAGGGTGAATCAGTCTATGCATAAGGATCCAAAATCTGATTTCATATTCCTCTAGTCTTGGATCTATATTCCTAATTCCCCTAAATTCCATTGCTGGAAAGTCAAGAATAAATTTTGTAAATGAGTTTCCATGGCTTGACAACTTTGATGACAACTTTGACAAATTTGCACTTAAGATCAATCTTCACTCCTTCACCTACAAATCTGCACACACAAAGAGAGGGAAAATTTGGTTATTTTGGTGAATAGGGTTTTTCCTTAGTCAAACTCTGGTTTGGTAATTAAATATTGATAATAAAATCATGATAAAATGGATAGAATTTGATGAATGCACAATTTTATGTTGCAACTCGTCAAATGCTCAATGGGCGCCCTTAGAGGACTGAATTCCAACACATCACTCTAAGGATTGATCTTGCATGAAATGGCTTGATTGGATGCTTGATTTGACACTTGATTTGATGCTTGAATTATTGAAACGTACATCACAATGTTAGCTCTAGAAACATGCATGAACTTTGACATGATGATATGATCTTGAATGTTGTTGTAGATGCTTGATAAATCTACTATTCAATGCTCTTGACAATAATACTTCCTATAGGATTTATCTCATAAAGTGTGTTATTTCTAGATAGATTTGAATTGATAAAAATACTATGTATTTATAAAAACTTATCTAATTTTTTGAAAATTATATTCCATAAACCGACATTGAAAACTTGAATTTGAAAAATTGAATACTTCCAAATGCATATTAAAAATTAGGAGTTGTCACTTAAGGAAAACCCATTTTCCCTTGAGTCAATGGGTCCCAAGGCCTAAGTACAAGACACACAACTTCCAAGGTAATTAATTTATTGTTGAAAATTCTTTAATGTCAGTTTCCCTTTCAGAAAACGAGAATAACAAGGCTTAGGAAAGTATAATTTAGGTCATCAGAAGCTTAATTTATTCCAACTAATTATGAGACACAAACATGGTGTGAAAATGTAAATGTGTATAATTTTATACACTATATTTATCCCCCACTTTAGTGACAGTATGAGCCCTACACTCAAACTCACACTAAAATAGACAAATAAGTCAAGAGAGGTCCATGTGCATAAATGTTAGAAATATAGGATGAAAAATATCAAGGAGGTGACCAAGCACCTAGGATCAAGATTACCTGGAAAACTAGAATAAGCACAAAGGTACACACACATATGCATGACATGAAGTAGCAAGACAAGATAGAAAATCATACAATATTAAAATTAATGCAACAAGATGAACTAGAAATTTGTGTTATGCCAAGCCCATGAGTACACTCTCATGACACCAAATGCAAGAAATTTGTGTTATAATAGGTGGCCACAAGAACATGCTCATGATTGTAGTCCAATATACACTTGGTGAGAAAAAAACAAGGTCTATTGTAGTTCAATATACACTAGGTGTGTACCCACAAAGCCAGTGGTGATGGGAAATCCATTCTAGGTCTACAAGCTCCAATAAATATACCATACCAAAAGTTATACTCCCTAATAACTCAAATGATAAGGAACCACACAAAGGATCTCACAATGATAGAAATTTTCTTTCTGCTAGACACTCATGACATAAAGGCGCCACAAATAAAGTTGTGTTATCCTTAGTGGCCAAGAATTTAGTTTAAGGTAATAGGATAGTAAAAGGGGGTTTTCTTAGTTCATGAAAGGTCTCAACTTAGGGAACATCATACTCAATTTTACTAAGAGAGGACTAGTCGAGGGATAAAATATTCACACCTTAAGGAATGCAAGTGGTGCAGGAGCACCTTAAAGGGCTTTTGGAAAATCTTGGCAATTTTGGCTTGTAGGTGGTTCTATCCAACCACCAAGGTAATAATGACTAATTTTAAAGTCCCAAGGTAGAATTCATGTTGTTTAGTGGAAAAATTAGGTTGGTTTAGAATCTGGAGGTTTGGAAAATTCTGAATGACAAAATTAGGTAAAACGAGACAAGGTTGTCTTACGAATTTGGCCTAAAAATGCAAAAAAGGCATTAATGATGTTCTAATCCTGACCTAAGGGTCCTATCACGTGGGAGAAAGGTATATAAGGTCATCCAAACTCTAATACCTGGGTTGGAAGTTCATTTTCATGAATTGAGACTTGGAGAGCATATTTTGTGATTGGAATTCAACAACTTTTGAGTGAATTTTTGTGTTTGAGCCTTCATGCAATCAATAATGGATTGAGAGGACTGATATGATGCTTTGAGTATTTATTTTGTTTCATTTAATTACTATTTGAAGTATTATATTCGCCATTCAATTCAAATGGTTGTAGTTTTGCAAGTTTTGGTGTTCTTGGTTACATTGTCGGTTAAGGCCAGTTTTTGTAAATAATGATCCCCACTTGAATTCCTATGGGAAGGCTACCATGGACACTTGGAATAAAGTAGGGGAATTTTTTTATAGTGTAAATATGGTTTGTTGAGTCTTGGTTTGTAAGGGAAGAGTTGAATTCATCAAACACTAGGCAAGTGCAAGTGCATTCTGGCTAGTGGCTTGGAGAGGACAACAGTAAACAAAGCTGATAAATGGATTGGTTTGAGCCAATAAAGAGCATGGGAGTGTGAAAAAATGTATTCCAGACATGTGTGTGAAATGAGGAGAGTTGGTAAGGTCATTGAATCCCTCAAAGTTGGAAAAAGGAGCCAAAACCCTAGAAACCCTTGAAATTAGGGTGTATGAGGACAGTCCTATGTACGAACACTTGAAAAACCTTAAACTTGGTAAATATTGAAGACTAGGGTACTAATAGAAGAAATATCCAAAAATATTTGGGGTTGTTAAGGCCGTTTTTGAGAAAAGCTAAGAAAACGGGTTCTAGGAGGCAAAAAGGCTACAAGGCCTAAAATTGGGTTTTTGTTGAATTCGATGGGTATATGAAGAAAGAATCCTAAAAGAAGGATTAGAGTGGAGAAAGATCACCCTAGGAATAGTTGGGAGACCTATTCCAAGACCCAAGAAAGGTTTGGGAGATTTGTTGCAAAAGTGAACCCAAGGAAGCTTAGTGGTGAATTGAGAGAAAAGGTGAAGAATTTGAAATTGGTGGAGAGTCTTATGAAGTGAGAGGGGTTTAGGAGAGATCCCTAAGTAGGGTATAGTGTAATACCCTAGGAAGACCAAATAATAGGTCTTGGGAAGAGAAATATTTCTCTTGAAGGATAGGACTCCCCATCAAATTGGTATCAAAGCCAATAAAGGCTTGGGAATTGAAACTAGTGAAAGTCAGAGAGAAGTGAATCCATAGGAGAGAATACCATGGTGACCAATGCAGAGCTAGCTAGAGACTTGATAGATCAGCAAGAGAAGAATAGGAATCTTGAAGAGGCTATGAAAGAGATGAAGCAAAAATTGGAAGAAGTTGTTGAATCGGCAAGCAAGATGAAGGTACAGTTGGCAGGGGACAAAGACAAGGGTAAATACCAAGTGTTGGAGGACATATAACTAGAACCTGACCCTCTAATAGTAGAGGAACCCTTACTCAAAGCATTGAAGGCATTGAGTGGCAAGGCACTAGAAGGTTTCCCTGTGTTCATAGGAAGAATGGACCCAGAGCTAGTTATGGGATGGATAGAGGGAATGGAGAATCACTTTGAATGTGATGGAGTTACTGAGGTACAAAAGGTGAAGATAGCCAAATCAAGGTTAAGAGGGCAAGCATTAACTTGATGGAAGTTTCTACTAGAATAAAGAGAGATGGAAGGAAAGAAACCCATAGGAAGTTGGAAAACTATGGTCGCTAAAGTGAAGGAGAACTATCTACCTGAGGACTATGACATTCAATTGCACAAGAAGAGACAAAATCTTAGACAAAGAGACCTAGATGTAGTTGCATATACAAAGGAGTTCCAAAAACTAAGCCTTAGATCTAGAGTGCAAGAAGTTGAAAGCATCAAGGTTGCTAGGTATCTAAATGGTCTTAGATGGAGCATCCAAGAGGAGTTGAGTCTTTTCAAACTTACTACCCTCCGTAGCTGCTATCAAATGGCTATTAAGGTGGAAGAGAAATTGAAAAAGAAACAAGATTCCAATACTAGAGGTAAAGGAAGAGGTAGCGACTCTAGAGGTGGACAAAGAGGAGGTTTTGGTGGAAGAAGCCATGAGAATAGAGGGCAAGGTGATGCTAAGGTTGGAGAACAATCCCATGAGTCAAATAGTAGAGGGAGTTATAGAGGTAGAAGCTCAAACAATCAAGGAAGAGGCAGATCAGGAGGCTTTGGGAGAAGCTCTCATTTTGCTTCCATGAAATGCTACAATTGTGGACAGCTTGGTCATCCAGCTTATAGGTGTCTTGACAAGCCAACATCTTCAAAAGGTGAGAGGAAGATCAACTATGTTCAAGAAGAGGACTGCTCCAAACATTCATAGGTGACTCTAGATTTAGAGAAAGGTGAAAATATCATGTTAAGAATAATTTTGATCAAAGCACCTACGGAGGATGAACACAAACAAAGGAGAGCTCTTTTTAGAGTCAAGTGCAAGATACTAGGAAAGGTTTGCAAGGTCATCATAGATTCAAGGTCTACTGATAATGTCATTTCAGAGGAGGCAGTACAAAAGTTAATAAAACTCATCAAGATACCCCATGTGTGCCCTTACAAGGTTACTTGGTTGAACAAGGGGAAGAATATACTAGTCAATAAACAAGTTTGGGTTGAGTTTGCTATAGGAAAGTATCAAGACAAGATACTATGTGATGTGTTACCAATGGATGCATGCCATTTGCTGCTTGGCAGACCATGGAAATATGATAGGGAGGCAATACACCATGGAAAGGAGAATAAGTACTGATTCAAGAAGGATGGACTGACTTATAAAATTTAGTCTTTGTTAGAAGAAAACATAGTGGAAAAGGTAGAAACTAGTGTCATTTTGATGAGTGAAAAGGAGTTCCTAAAATACATCAAGGAGGAGGAAGGAGTTGTCTATGCAACTATGTTAAAGCCAAAGGAAGAAGAGTCACCTAATCAGCTACCTATGATAGCAGAAGTGAAGCGATTATTGGATCAGTTTAGGGACATTATTTGTGAAGGTACACCAGCTACACTACCACCTAAGAGAGCAATCAGTCATCAAATAGACTTTATACCAGGAGAAACACTACCTAACAAGGCTGCATACAAGATGACACCAGAGCAAAACAAAGAGATAGCAAGGCAAGTTCAAGAACTTTTGGATCAAGGGCTGATCAAAAAGAGCATAAGTCCATGTGTTGTTCTAGTTGTGTTGGCACCTAAAAAGGGAGATAAGTGGAGAATGTGTACTGATTCTAGGGCAATAAATAGGATAACCATTAGATATAGGTTTCCTATTCCTAGGATAGAAGATTTAATGGATTGTTTAGAGGGTTGCTAAGTACTATTCCAAAATTGATTTGAAAAGTGGTTATTATCAGATTAGAATGAAAGAGGGAGATGAATGGAAGTCAGCTTTTAAAACTATAGAGGGGTTATATGAGTGGTTAGTAATGCCATTTGTGCTTACAAATGCACCTAGCCCTTTTATGACGGTGATGAATGAGGTCTTGAAGGACTTTGTAGGAGTCTTTGTGGTTGTCTACCTAGATGATATCCTCATCTTTAGAAAAACAAAAGAAGAACATATGAAGCACCTAGAAGTTGTGTTGAAGAAACTTAAAGAGGAGAAGCTCACCATAAATCTTGAGAAAAGTGAGTTCATGAAGCAAGAGTTAGTTTACCTAGGATTTGTAGTGTCTCAAGGGAACTTGACCAATGTTGAATCCATTCTTAGTTGGCCTACTCCCAAGATAGGGATAGAATTTAGGAGTTTCCATGGATTGGCACAATTCTATAGGAAGTTTGTGAGAAGGTTTAGTGAAATTTGTGCACCGGTTCTTGACACCATCAAAGGAGGACTGAAAAATAAGTTTGTGTGGACTAAAGAAGCCAATGAAGGATTTGAAAGGTTGAAGAGGGAGATGGCTACCCAACCTATCCTTGTTCTACCAATCTTTGACAAACCATTCATAGTGGAATGTGATGCAAATAACATAGCAGTTGGGGCTGTTCTAAGCCAAGAAGGCAGGCCGGTTGCATTCTTTAGTGAAAGGCTGAATGAAGCAAAGTTTAGGTACTCATCCTATGACTTAGAGCTATATGATTTGGTGTAGGCTCTTAATAAGTGGAGGCACTATCTATTACCAAAATAATTTATGGTATACACTGATAATCAGGCCTTAAGTTACATCAACACCCAAGAGAAGCTCAGTTTGAGAGATATCAAGTGGATGGAGTTTTTACAGTCATACACCTTTACCATCAAGAATAAGAAGGGGATTAACAACAAGGTTGCTGATGCTCTTAGTACAAGTTTTCTTACTATCCAAGAGATACATCTACAAAGTACAGGGGTTGAAGGATTTAAAGATCTACAAGAAGGAGATTCTGATTTCTCAGAAATATACAAGGTATGTACTAATTTTGAGAACCATTTTCATAGTGAATATGCTGATTACACCTTGAAAAATGGTTTATTGTTTAGGGGAAATAAATTGTGTGTTCCTAGAGGTTCTATGAGGGAGAATCTAATCCAAGAAAATCATAATGGTGGTTTGAGTGGTCACTTTGGTTTGAACAAGACACTAGACTTAGTGGAGAGGTTCTATTGGTTGCCTAAAATGCAAAGAGATGTAAGAAGGTATGTTGAATAATGTGGAGTATGTCAAAAGGAAAAGGGAACATCAAGCAATGGAGGTCTTTATCAGCAATTAACCATCCCAAGTAGACCATGGGAATGCATAAGCATGGACTTCATAGTAGGTCTACCTAGGACACCAACTGGTTTGGACAGTGTGTTTGTTGTAGTGGACAAATTTAGCAAGATGAGTCATTTTATCCCATGCAATACAACACATGATGCAAGTCAGATTGCACACCTATTCTTCAAAGAAGTAGTGAGGATACATGGGTTGCCAAGGAGCATAGTTGCAAATAGAGATGTGAAGTTTATGGGGCAATTTTCAAAAACTCTTTGGAAGAGGCTAGGAACCAACTAGTCTCATAGCTCATTATATCATCCACAAAAAGATGGACAGACAGAGGTGATCAATAGGGTACTTGGGAACTTGTTGAGATGATTAACTAAGAAATATGGACAACGATGGGAGCAAGTGATTCCATAAGCAGAATTTGCTTACAATGATAGCACAAATAGGACTACGGGTAAGAGTCCATTTGAGATAGTCTATGGTTTACATCCAAGGGGTGTACTTGAGATTAGAGATCTGAAAGGTTATGAAGGAATCAATGGTCATGCTGATGATTTTGCTTAGTCAATGAGAGAGGTTCATGAGCAGATAAGGAAGACATTGATAGAAGCTAATCAAAAGTTGAAGGCAAAAAGAGATGAAGGGAGAAGAGAATTACAATTTGAGATAGGTGATTTGGTGATGGTATACTTGAACAAGGCAAGGTTACATAAATGCATACCAAGTAAGTTGCAGATGAAGAGGATAGGGCCATGTAAAGTATTGGCTAAGTATGGATCAAATGCTTACAAGGTGGAGCTACCCAAGGGGATGTCTATTTCTCCTATCTTGAATGTGAAGGACTTGGTGAAGTATAAAGGAACAAAAATGGATGAGGAATAGTATAGTGCTAAGGTCAGTAAGGATGTGGAAGCACTCAAGGTACCTGATCAGATCAGACCACAAGTGGACAGGATTTTAGACTCAAGGGTGAAAAAGACTAGGCACAAGACATACAAGGAGCACCTAGTGAAGTGGAAACATCAACCAGAGTCAAAAGCTAATTGGATAGAAGAGAGTGAATTTAAGAAGCATAGAATTAGTGAGGAGCTCTTGATACCATAGATTCCTTAACTTCTTTGTTGCAGGGGGAGAATGGTGCAGGAGCACCTTAAAGGGCTTTTGGAAAATCTTGGTAATTTTGGCTTGTAGGTGGTTCTAGCCAACCACCAAGGTAATAAGGACTAATTTTAAAGTCCAAAGGTAGAATTCATGCTGTTTAGTGGCAAACTTAGGTTGGTTTAGAACCTAGAGGTTTAAAAAAATTCTGAATGACAAATTTTAGGCAAAACTAGACAAGGTTGTCTTGGGAATTTGGCCTAAAAATGCAAAAAAGGTATTAATGATGTTCTAAGCCCAAAATAAGGGTCCTATCACATTGTAGAAATGTATATAAGGTCATCCAAACCCTAATACCTGGGTTGGAAGTTCATTTTCATGAATTGAGACTTGGAGAGCATATTTTGTGATTGGAATTCAACAACTTTTGAGTGAATTTTTGTGTTTGAGCCTTTATCCAATCAATAATGGATTGAGAGGACTGATATGATGATTTTAGTATTTATTTTGTGTCATTTAATTACTTTTTTAAGCATTATATTATCCATTTAATTCAATTGGTTGCAATTTTGCAAGTTTTGCTGTTATTGGTTACACTGCCGGTTAAGGCCAGTTTTTGTAAATAATGATCCCCACTTGAATTCCTATGGCAAGGCTACCATGGCCACTTGGAATCAAGTATGGAAATTTTTTTATAGTGTAAATATTGTGTTTGGAGTCTTGGTTTGCAGGGGGAGATTTGAATTCATCAAACACTAGATGAGTGCAAGTGCATTCTGGTTAGTGGCTTGGAGAGGACAACAGTAAAGAAAGCTGATAAATGGATTGGTTTGAGCCAATAAAGAGAATTGGAGTGTTTGAAAATGTATTCCGGACATGTTTGTGAAAGGAGGAGATTTGGGAAGGTCATTGAAGCCCTCAAAGTTGGAAAAAAGAGCTAAAACCCTAGAAACCCTTGAAATTAGGGGGTATGAGGACAGTCCTATGTACGGACACTTGTAGAACCTTAAAATTGGTAAATATTGAAGCCTAGGGTACTAATAGAAGGAATATCCAAAAATATTTGGGGGTTGTTAAGGCCGTTTTTGAGAAAATCCAAGAAAATGGGTTCTAGGAGGCCTAAAAGGGGCAAAAAGGCTACAAGGCCTAAAATTGGGTTTTTCTTGAATTCGATGGGTAAATGAAGAAATAATCCTATAAGAAGGATAAAAGTGGAGAAATATCACCCTAGGAATAGTTTGAAGACCTATTCCAAGACCCAAGAAAGGTTTGGGAGCTTTGTGGCAAAATTGAGCCCAGGGAAGCTTAGTGGTGAATTGAGAGAAAATTTGAAGAATTTGAAATTGGTGGAGAGTCTTATGAAGTGAGAGGGGTTTAGGAGATATCCTTGAGTAGGGTAGAGTGGAATACCCTAGTAAGACTAAAGAATAGGTCTTGGGAAGAGCAATATTGCTTTTGAAGGATAGGACTCCCCATCAGCAAGCCATAGTATTACCACTATGAGGAATGTCATATTCCAACAAAGGTCATGATCTTGAAGGACATCAAACCCAGTGTCACCACCAAGAAGATGTATCAAATGAATTAAGAATACCACACTTTGAATAAGGTCGATTCAAGAAAAAAGACAAGGTCAAATAAGGCCAAAATAATGACGTTGAAAGTCTCCCACTTTATAGAAATTGCTAAACACCATGTTATGAGAAATTACTTTAAAGTAGAAGAACGATATATGCCAATACATGAGAGATTTATTTGGAAATCACTATGTAAAAAATATGTTTCCAAGATAGAGCTATGTAATGAAAAGTATTATGCCCCCCATATGCAATCCTAAGATAATACATAAGGGATGCATGGATCTGGGGTCAGTGCATGTCTTTGATACAGTGATATAATTTATCTTAGAATAGTCATCATTCCCTAAATAAATCTTGGAAGAACAAGCATAAGTGAATAATGAAACATAGAGAACGAAAACAAAATAATTTTTTTGAGACAACATGGAAGAGACCTAAATGTCTTGACACCTTGCATCATACCAAAAAGGTAAACCCAAGACAAGACAAAAATAAAATGGTTATGATAGATAGAAGAATATAGATACAAACAGAAGAATGTCATGACAAATTTGCTTCCTTTGTATCTTTTCACTAATAGAGTGACAAGGATCAGCCAAAGTAGACTCACAAACATAATGACATGCCAAGCATTACAGTACGGGGATCACATTATGCATATGCAATGACACAAAGAGCATGAATAAACATGAATCTAGTATGACATATGTGAGCCACCTAAAGCAAGTAATTTGCATCCCAATCTTGTTCATCATATCCAAAAGGTGGATAAATAGCCAAAGGGGCAACAATGAGTGTCATACTAGGACAACACTATCTAACCCCTTGCCCCCAGATATAGGACAAGGATAAGCCAAGATAGTGGTGAGAATGTGCTCCTTGAAATGTAGAAATTATTTGTATTTAAATGTAATACATGTAATAGTGAGTATGCTATGATTCTACAACTATCACATGGCAAGGAGAAAAGTGCATGCATTTTGGTTAAGTACATCAATAATATAATTTTCACATATCAACAATTGGAAAAAATGACACTCATTAGTAAAATGCCAAAGAGTTCTATGAAATGCATAGTAATTTATGTTTGTACTTTTTTGGGTAAGTGCACCAAGATGGTTCCTAGAAAGGGGACTTAAGTGGACAACATTTTTTTGAAATCAGGAAATTCTCACCTTGGACATGAAATTCAGGATAGTTACACTCAAAATTTTGAGAAGGAACAAAAACAAGGATTGAAGTGCTCCAAGTCTACTTTCTAAACTCCTAATTTTATTTTTAAAATGGTTGAGATTAAAGGGTTCAAAAGAGGGACGTACACAAACTAGTGTTTTTGTCAGAAAAACATAACATAGCAGCTCTTGTATGACCCTTGTAAGGTGAACTATTTTTTAGTATTTTAAAAATCGTAACAGACGGAAGTTAGCTAATAGTATTTAGCTGATGCACAATTTTTATGATAATTTTTTATCGAATATTTGATTTTTTACTAATTTTTGAAGTGGACACTTCTTGAAAAATAGAATTTTGGCCATGCTACCCCTACAAATTTTGGAAAGTAATTGATTTTTTTTATTTCTTTTCTAAATTTGTAGGATGGCGTCTAGTTTCTAAAAATGTAATTTATTTGAAAATATGATGAATGGTTGATTTATAATGAAAAAAATACCAACCACTGCTTTTTGGCAAAAAAGAGACACAAAAAAAAAAAAATTATGGATGAAAGGAATAACATTGTCAGAAAGTAAAAAAAATTACATCGTTGGATAGCTTAAGAGAGAACCCAACATTACCCATGTGTTTTATTTTTTTGATATTGAACCACATGCAATCTTGATGGTAATCATGAACTCGATTATGTGAAATATGGTAGATTTTGTGAAAACACATCTCTGGTTGTTGGGAATGCCCTCCAAGAATTTGGGTTGGTATTCCAAGGAAAATACCAATCCTAAGGCTTAGTAATTCCCAAAGAAAGATATAACGCGAGCACGCTATAATACGCTCATGTTATATCTCAATTTTGACTTGGTTTTTTGCTTTTGCGAGAAATGTGTCAACTAAGACATAACACAAGCACATTATAATGCACTCGTGTTATGTCATCTTTTATTTTAAATGCCAATTTATTGAATGCATGCTGATATATTTGTATGTACATGTATGTTTTCATTTCATGTATGTATGCATGTATCCATGCTTGTATGTATGTATGTATGCCTATATGTATCAATGCGTGTATATTGTATGTATGCTTGTATGTATGTAAGATTGTATTTACACATGTATGTATATATGCTTGTATGGATATAGGATTGTATGTACATATGTATTATTCTTGTATGTATTTATGTATTTCTTTAGAGGGAGGGAGAATTGAGAGAGAGAGAGAGAGTCTAGAGAGAGGGAGAGGGGATGGAAGTGGATGTTTAAGAGAGAGGGAGTGGGAGAGAAGGGGTTGGAGTGAGAGGGACTTAGTTAGGTAGGGTGGGAGGGATAGAGGGAGGGAGAGAGAAAGAGAGAGGGAGAGAGAGAGGGGGAGAGAGAGAGAGACAAAGAGAAAGAGATAATTATGTAGGTAGGGTGAAAAAGGGAGAGACTTGAGAGTCTGAGGGGGGTAAGAGTGACAAACTTGACAGGTAGGTAGTTAGAAGGAGTGTGAGTGAGAGACTTGAGAGAGGGAGAGGGTGTGGGAGGGAGTGACCTGATAGAGGTCAAGAAAGAGGGGGGTGGAGTGAGAGGGGCTTATCTAGGTAGGGTGGGAGGGATAGATAGAGAGACGGGAGAGAGAAAGAGAGAGAGTTACCTAGGTAGGTTGCGAGAGGGAGAGACTTGAGAGAGAGAGGGGATGGGAGGGAGAGACATGAGAGGAAGGGAGAGAGAGGGAGTTTGAGAGAGTGGGATAGAGTGGGAGGGACAAAGAGAGAGATGGATAAAGGGATCGAGAGAGGGTGGTAGGGATTGATTGAATGGGAGGTACATAGAAAGATGAAGAAGGTAGATATAGAAATTTAGAGAGGGTAGGAGGGAGGGAGGGAGGGAGAGGTGAGATGTATAGATAGAGAGAAAGTGATAGGGGTTGATGGTATAGGGTTGAGGTATTAGGGTGGAGGACCTATAGGGTTGATGGTTTCTAGGGTATTAGGGTTTAAGGTTTGAGGGTTGAGGGAATAGGCTCGATGGTAGAGGGTATATGGTAGAAGTTTTAAGGGTTTAGGGTTGAAGGGTTAAGGGTTTACTTGGTTGAGGGTAGAGGGTTTAGGGTATAGGTTTGAGGGTATATGGTTGAAGGATTAGGTTAAGTGTCCAATGTAAAGGGTAGAGGGTATAGGGGTTTTGGGTTTCGGGTTTAAGGATTGAGGGTTGAGGGTTGAGAATTGAGGGTTGAGGAATTAATGTATAAGCTAGACAGTAGATGGTAGAGGGTTTAAGGGTTTAGGGTTTAAGGGTTGAGGGTTGAGGATTGAGGGTTTAAGGTTGAGGGTTGTGGGTATAGGGTATAGGTTCGAGGGATTAGGGTCCAATGTATAGGGTAGAGGTTATAGGGGTTGAGGGATTAAGGGTTGAGGGTT
The DNA here is from genome assembly GCA_007115665.2 of Sequoiadendron giganteum. Taxonomy (NCBI): domain Eukaryota; kingdom Viridiplantae; phylum Streptophyta; class Pinopsida; order Cupressales; family Cupressaceae; genus Sequoiadendron; species Sequoiadendron giganteum. The sequence continues at coordinate 928,786,672 of CM021100.1, forward strand.
TAGGGATTAGGGTAGAGAGTTCTCTTGGATTTAAGGGTGTAAGGGTTTAGGATATAGGGTATTGGATTGAGGGTTGATAGTAGAGGGTAAAGGGTAGAGGGTTTAAGAGTTTAGGGTTGAGTGTTGAGGGTTGAGGGTTTAGGGTTGAGTGTTTAAGGGTTTAAGGGTTGAGATATTAGGGTAAAGATTTTACTAAGTGGGTTTAAGGGTTTAAGGGTTGGGGGTTTAGGATTGAGGGTAGAGGGTTGAGGATTGAGGTTAGAGGGGAGAGGATTTAAGGTTTAGGGTTTAAGGGTTGAGGGTTTAGGGTTGAGGGATTAAGATGTTATAGGGTAGAGGGTATAGGGTTTCAGGGAATACAGTTTAAGGGTTGATGGATTAAGAGGGTATAGGGGTTGAGGGATTAGGGTTTAAGGGTTGAGGGTTGAGGGATTAAGAGGATATAGGGGTAAAGGGATTAGGGTTTAAGGATTGACGGTTGAGGGTGTTGGGTCTCAAAAATGCTGGTTTGAATAAACCAGGAGAGGTTGCCACACTCTCACTATGTTGATGGCCAGTTGACAAGGCCAACTAGTATGGTTGATCCTTCTACTCTTAAGGCTCTACTAAACCTAGGCGGGTACACCTATATGAGTGACATAGATTTTTAATTATGTTTCCTACTTGACCTACTTATCCACATATGGCAATTTGATAGTGGAAAGATATGATCCTAATTTGGTATGAATTGTATATGCAATATCAAGGTATGAATTAATATGTTCAATTAAGAGATGTTAAATGAGATAAATAATACTAATGTAATGAAAATAAGGGAGATCAGCTCCTTATTGGGTAAAACAAAGTCAAAAGGAAGCCTTTGATGAGTGGTTTTTATCTAGAAATTTCTCTAATCATTTGGCATACAATTATGAGTCTACAACTGGTATAAACATGCAAGGATGTAATTGATAAACCCTACTTGAGGTAGAATATCAAATCTAATTATCTAATTCTTCTTACTAATCCAAATAACATTCCCAGATTACTGTAATTGATTAAAAGGAATTTAATTCTTTATTAAAGAGTCCAATAAATCACATCACACATAAACAACAAATGTGCACTGATAAATTGAACATATACTTGATACTTCAATTTAGAAAATAAACAAACATTAGATTGGAGATAATCAAATAATCATAGGAATCCAAAAAACAATTGACACCAGAATGAAACAACTAAATGAATAGTCTTCCATTATCTTCTTCAAAATTCATACATGCAACATAGTCTCCTCGAATGTCATCATTCTGAAAAATATAGTGCTTACAGTAATCTATCCTATTCTATTTCTACTACTTTTTACCAATCTCAATAATGGATATTTATACATTTAGTTTGCAAGAGGATGTGTCCTTTGAAAACATTTTAAGCATAAGTTTATCATTAACCAATTTATGTTAAGCCACAAATGAATTGCAGACATATGCTCCATATAATCTTGGCGCTTATGTGTGTTTGCATCTCCTAACACATCGCGGATCATGATCTCCATCATCATCATTCATTCATTTTTCTTACATGTTTCTTCATTATATCTTGGAGTATTGATTCACATTTTCCTTTCCATGTAGTCGCTTCTTTCAATTTTCCTTCATCATAGAACTTAGTCAATCTGTTATTAGCAGCTTCTATAAATCCCTGCGCATACCCTTATAATTCCTCAAAGAATTCCCTATGCTTATCCATGATACAATTAGCATTTTCAATTCTTGCAGCATTAGGAGTACCCTTTTTCATCTCCTCAATTGTCTCTTGGATTCTATCGTCCACTCTTTTGTGTTCTTTTATAGCATCCATGTACTATGAACATTTTCCCCAAATTTTATTTTACCAAGTGTTTAAAATAACTTGCCTCCTTTTGATTATTGCAGTGAGTGTGTCCACTTTACCTTGTGAGTATGCACTTGACCGTTCCCAATGGTCCCTTTCCTATGAACTTTCACCTTGGGTGAGCATCTTTGTTGGCCCTGCTACAACATCTACCAAGTCCTTCAAATGCTCATTCTCTCTCAACATTCTCTCATTATTAGTTTTGTCCATTTCTCTCTCTCTGATCAATGCTTGTATTTGGGCTATATTCAACTTTGCTATATTGATCCCAATTTCTATAGGTAGCAATAGGATCAGCCTCTCTAGCCTTCAGAGTCATGACATGTTTGAATGCCTTCTCAGTATCAAATACAATTAACTTCTTGTGAGGGGGATATAAAGCCCAAATCATCAATGTCTCATCACCAAGATTGTATATTGATCGTGTATACATCTTTTTCACCTTATCGATGCTGAGCTTGTGTGTAGCATTATTATCCTTTAGGAAACTATCAAAAACTAATGCAAAATTGAGATCCAACCTTGGGAAATCATAACACCAACTTTTTCTAACATCTCTCTTCCCTTCTCAGAGGCCATGTTTGTCATCTCCTTGTCCACCTCATCCCTTAAAATTTTCAACAACTGGTCCTCATTTCCTGGTTTGACATTCTCAACCATTCCTCTTATTTCTTTTCCTTTTTTCTTATACAAGAATGTCTTGAATTATGAGGTTTTCAAAAATTCATCATCAGCTATAAAAGATCTATATTCTTCATGTCTTGTATCCACATCCATAGTTTCCTTAATATTTTCCTCTCTGGCAGCATAGGTATAATCTTGAGTCCTTCTCATCGATACCTTCCTAGATGGGCATTATGGCCTATCAACCTCTAATAATCCTTTAATGGAAGATAAAAACTCACCATCTACCAACTCTTGATCATGCTTCTCAATCACCATTCCTGCTTCTTTTGCTTCCAAGTTCCTGATTATGTCATTAGATTGATAGGGGACAAGATGATACCCTCCAAAATTTATCCTTTGTCTGGTAGAATGGATATATCCCTCTAGATCAAAGTTTTTTCTTGATGGCACTCTTCTCATATTGTAATGCAATAACTTATCAAGAATTAAATTGTAGCCCTCCTTTGCTAACATATTAAAATCACCAAAACACGGTGTACTTGGCATAAAATATTGCTTCACATAGGAACTTAAGTTCATGACACTGGAGAAATCCATTTGCCTAACAATCTCTAAATATGTAATTCTATCTGGAACTATTCTAGGCAAAATGAATGGTGTATCCTCAAAACCATAAACCCTAATCATAGTGGCATTTTCTAAACAATACCAATTTCCCTAGTTGTGATTGATTTGTCTATTATAATCCTTAGGCCTAAGAAACCTCTTTATTTCATTAGATAAGGAATAATCAGAAGGATGATTATAAAATCTATACAAAGGCTTCAAAAAGTATTCTTCAAAACGCAAGAAATTAGAATTAGCAAACCTGCTATCCCAAACAATAGTCCACAACTGAACAGGAAATGGATTGGCTTCCTTATCGACTTGAAAAATCCTTAGCTCTTGGGGCCACAATCCTAACTCCTATCCAAAATATAGCACCAAGTGCAGCAACAATGAATAATTCTTGAGGTGCAAGATAGAGGCTTCTTTCTTTATCGCTATGAACCCTTCATCCAGCTTCTTAAACACATGTGAAGTGTAATCAAAAGACCTGGAATTATGATATTGAATATCCACAACAATCACCATGGGAACAACCATCATATGCTCTGGGAATTCCATCCCCAATACTTGTCCCATTAAAAAATAGGTGTACTTTAGGTAGGGTTCGAAGAGATCTACATGAAATGGTGGTCCCTCACTGTCTTCCATCCAAGTCTGTTTACCATGACATATAACTCTATGTAGAGGTAACCTCCAGCCCTTGTAAATGGTATCCACTCTTCTGAATTCACTATCAAGCTCCTCACTTATTATCATTTTATTGCATATTCCTTCCCATTTGAAAACCTCACTTATTGCATTCTCAGATACATGTATCAATGGATTCCTAGATAGATCACATATGGCTTTATTTTTTGGATTATAATGACCAGCCAACAATTTTACCAGTTCGACATCAACAAAGACATTAGGGCATACCTGTTTTCCCAAATTGAGCCTCCACAGATTGCATACTAGCTCGAAGCGATTTCTCCTATGGTAGTGAAAACTAAACAATTTGTACCCTCTAATTGGGGTCCAAATATCTCCTATGAATTTGCATCTATTATCCAATTTATCAACTTCCTCTTTAAAGTGCATAAAATGCCTAGCTTTAGGCCTCGAACTAGGTAACTAGTCTATGAGATATTAGTTTAACTTCCTCTCGGTGCCCTCTAGTTGTAGTTCAGTTTTATGCCTTTTTCCCTTCGGTTGACTACCCACCTTAGGTTTTCTTCCTTTTATTTTTTATGAAGTAGTGCCTTCCATTTTCCAAAATTCACAAAATTTTAGAGGCTGAGAAACTTATTGTATTTTAGCCACGAATTCGAGTTTAAATGAACACTTTAATTGTTCTGCTCTTTCCCCTGCTCTTCTTGCTGGCAATTCTACGAAACAATGATTTCAATTGAGCTCACCCAAATTTGCAAAATCTTTATGCTTCGTGGTGCCATTAATGTCTCTACTGAGACATGAATGCAACAATTATTTTTTGAAATACTCATTGTCACATCAGGGATCATATCGGCAAGACATTTCAAATCTCTGGTCGATCCATCTGTTCAATGTTCACACATTCGGTAAGACATCTTGTAGTTCCCCCGACATCATAAGTCTCCTTGATAGTTTGTCTTTTTATATTTTTATGTTGCCATGAACTTCACAGAAGAAAACTATCATTGAGCCTTAATGAGTTGGGCCAACAATTCTTAACCTTACTCTGAAAACTCTTTGTCTCACCAAAGTTTTCACTTTGTCAACTTAAGTCGTCGAGACCAGGTAATTGTCCTCCTGACAGAATGATACTCACCGTGAAGTCTCCTAGATCTCTCCATTGAGACATATCTCACCGATACACTTTTTCTTCTGCAAGACTATGCACATTGTCTTCTTGACAACCTTTATCTCCGTATGCCTAGCTGTGTCGGTATGACATGAGAGGTCGATAAGACTCTCTGAACTCTCCCCGATATAATTGTCTTACTGAGTGAATATTCCTTTTGTTTCATCAGCAAGACCAATAACGCTTTGAGCAGTACTTTGAAATCTCACTTTGATGACCATAGTCCCCCCGATACACTTTATAATGTTCCAATCAGTAAGAAGCAACTTAGCTCGATATGACCTCATATAGTCACACTGATACCGTTTTTCTTGCTGATAGGAAATGTAAACTCGCATTCTTTTGGTATATATTCTCATCATTATGACACTTCTGATGTCTTGCCGATATATTGTAGAAATGCATATTATTATCGATGAGACCTGCATCAACTTATGCCGATATTTCCAAATGTTAAAGATTTAATGTTAGATGAATTATATGGGGCTATATGACAAAATTTAACCCGAATTTTGGTGAAAAAATGCTATGTGAGGAAATTTTATGTCTCAAATATGAACCTCTTGGGAAAGTAATAAGCATGAAGGGTTAATGAGGTTATCAAAATTTCATAATTCCAATAGTGGCTTCGTCTAGGGATGAATGATTGTGAGATCAATGCAAGGATCCAGATCTCTGGGTGAGTAGACCAAACATTATGAATAAAAAACAAGTGGAGATGAACATGATCCTAAACTACTGTACATGGAGAAAAAATCAAATAAGGATTCCAGGATTGTCCATGTACTAGCGATTTCTTGTATCCCTCACTTCCTATACTAGTGTGCATGGAAAATTAATGAGAAGTTATTTCAAGAGTTGTCCATGCACTAGCAACCCCTGATCCTCTATAATTTTCAAGTGAAAAATTTCTTTAGAAATTGCCCATGTATAGGCAACTCCTATTCTTCACCATTCATATTTTGCAAATAATATGAATCCTCTCCTTGCTTGCCAATAATAACAAAAGGTCCTAACCACAAAGCCTCAAAATTTCCATGTTTTCCTTTCTCCTGGAACCTAGCATTTCACATCAACACCAGATCATCCTCCTCAAATTTTCTATTTTTTGCCTTCTTGTAAAATAAATACTTCACTTGTGTTTGCAAATTCATGTTCTAGTTTTGGGCTAATCTTCTTATTTCATAGAGCTTTGCTAATTGTTTCATTCTCTCTTCCATTGGTTCAGGAACTTCCATGTCTTCCTGAAGAACAAATTTATAAATTGGTAATAGATTTTGTAAAGGAATTATGGCTTGTGTTCCATATACCAATTCATATGAGGATTTTCCAATTGTTTTTTTGACAGTGGTCCTATCAACCCATACAACCAATTTGAATTTTGAATCCCATATCTTCTTGTTTTTCACCCAAAATTCTCCTAATGATCTCTAGAAGACTTTTGTTACTGGATTCTGCCTGGCCATTAGCTTGTGTATGGTAAGGGGTAGAATAAGAGATATATATACCATGCATGCTGCAAAAGGTTTTAAATTCATCTGATCTGAAACACATCCCATTACCTATGATCAATCTTAGTGGTGTACCAAACCTGGTGATGATATTATCCATTAGGAAATTTATCACAACTTTACTTGTCACCTGTTAGGTTGGGATTGCTTCTACCCATTTGGTAAAGTAATCAATGGCTACCAATATCCATTTGTGTCCTCCACTTGATCTCTCTTGTATCTCCCCAATAAATTCAATCCCCCATTGATGAAAAGGGGCTTCAAATTGCATAGGTCTAAGTGGTAAAGCTCCCTGATATTTCATTTTTCTTGAAAACTTTTGACATGCTTCACATTTCCTTACATATGAAAATGAATCGTTAAAAAAATTTGGCTAGTAATAACTTGCCTTGAGGATTTTATGTGCAGTTGTCTTTATGGAGTAATGGCCTCCACAGACCCCTTCATGCATTTCTTTCAGAACATGATCAACTTGTGACTCATCTAAACATAACAATAGTATTGCATCTCTATTTTTCCAAAATAAATCACCTTCTTTGAACACATACTTAGAGGCCTATAATTTCAAGGTTCTTTTCTGGTTATCATTGAATCCTTCAGGGTACTTTGTGTTTTTAAGGTAATACATGATGTTTGTATACTAGAGTGTATGCTCAATGCTTACAATTCCATTTCCTTCTTCTTCTACATTGCAAATTTGATTTGCCTCAATGTTTGCTTCTGCCATTAACTTGGCCAATGCTTGACCTCTTATCAATTTAGATATCCGTATTTCCATATCAAATTCTTGAATTTTGTTGATCCACTTGCATATCTTCCCTATTACTTCTGACAGTTTCAAAATGTCCTTGACCGCTGCGTGGGGGACATAAGCAATCACTTTTGCTCCAACAAGATACGTTCTGAAGGCTTTTGTGGCCTTTACCAGTGCAAAGGCTTGTTTTTCCATTATGTCATACTTCAACTTTGATTCCTGCAAAGATTTACTAAAGAAGGACACAGGTTGCTCATGACCATCCTCATTCTTCTGTAACATAACATCAACTATTGTATGCAAAGTTGGACACTAACCTCCTAACAAAATTAATCTACCCAAAAAATGATTGGATAGCTTTTATAGTTGTAGGGATAGGAACCTTATCTATAGCCTCAACTCTCTCAGGATCTATCCTAACTCCCTCTTTTGATACAATATGTCGTAATATTTTTCCCTCTTTAACAACAAAATGGCATTTCTTAGGGTTCAAACTAATGCCATATTCTAAAAATTTGATGAATATTTTTTCAAGATGCTGTACATGATCTTTAGCTCTTTTTGAGTAAGCAATAAGGTCATCTTGATACACCACCTTTATAGCATTAATTAATTATGAAAATGCTAGGTCCATAGCTCTTTGGAAGGTTGCTCCTGCATTTGTGAGACCAAAAGGCATTCTCACATAGACATATGTTCCCCATGAGGTTGTAAAAGTTGTTTTTTATTGCTCATATTCCCTAACCTTAACCTGATTATAACCTGAAAAACCATCCATCATTGACAACAACTCACACCTGATTACTTTATGCAGTATAGATTCCATGTTAGGCAAAGGGTGGTTATCCTTGAGGGATGCTACATTCAGATTTCTGAAATCCACGCACAATCTTATATCTCCATTTTTCTTTCTAATAGGAACAAGGTTTGATACCCATGTTGAATGCCTCACAAGTTTAATGATTCCTCCATCTCTAAGTTTGTCCAATTCTTCCTACATTTTGGGTTCCAATGTGTGGTTAATAAGCCTTTGTTTTTGTCTAAATGTTTTGGCATCTATTTTCAATGGAATTTCATGCTAAAATAGATCTTCCCTATATGCCTTGAGGTCCTCATAAGACCATACAAACACATGTTTATATTTTATTAACAATGAAATTAGAATTCTTCAGATAGTAGGGCTTATCTTCTTCCCAATATATACCTTCCTTGGTGATATTTCAGTTCCTAATTTTATTTCTTCAATATCTTCCCTTTTAACTGGTGTCTATTTCATAAGGGATCGATGACTTCCATCATATACTCTTTTTAATACTACCAACCCCTTGGGAAGTTTATTAGTCTTAAGTTGTAAGACCTTTCCAAATACTGTCTGTTCTCCATTTATTTCTTCCACAAAGGCATTGAAATCAATTTCTTGAGCCTCATACTAGTCTATACAGTGAAGGAATTTCAAAATATTAGTGTCATCATTAAAAACCTTCCAACTATATACAGTGTCAGGTACAATAGGTCTTGCTTTGAACTCATCTTGGGATATACTTGCTAGAGTGATGTCATCATATTTTAGTGCTACATTTGCTAGGAATTCTACCATTATATTTTTTGATCTATCCACCCAATCAATGGAGAAAGCATAAAATAGTTCAATTGTCTCCCATATTGCATTCCTGTATTGTTTCAGCCTTTTATTTTTTGCTACATATTTCTATCTAATTTTTAGACACGACCAGTTCCGAGTCTCCAAAAACTATTAATAGTTTAATCTTGTGTTTAACAACTAAGTTTAATCCAATCAACAAAGTTTCATATTCTGCTACATTGTTTGTACATTCAAATGCTAACAAAAATGAATATTTGAAATTTGAACCATCAGGAGATATGAAAACTATCCCAACTACATTTCCCTCTTGGCTGTAGGCTCCATCGAAGTACATTTTCCATATTGCTTGTTGGTTTTCAGAAATATTCTGATCAATTGGATCTTTGCTTACCAACACAGGTTGAGATAGTTCCACTCTAAAAATCCCCAAATCAACATCACAAAAATAATTAAGTGGCTCTTGAGGAGCATATTCAACAATTTGATTCATTCTAGGTTCCCTATATAATTTAACCTCCTCTCCATTAACTGGTATGGTGGTGCATGATAAGTCAAACTATACATTGCCTCCTACTATTGTAGTCCACAGCCTCGACATAAGCATTCCAAACTGGGGAGGTGTGTCAATTACAGTTATGTCAATAGTGTAAGTAGCTTGTGGGTAAGTTGCTAATCTTACTTCCACATTCCTCATTATTCCCACAAATGGGACAGGCCTACTATCCATGGTGTAGCATTTACCTCCTTTCACATCTATCCACATATCGAGCTGCTTCATCAGCCCTACTAGCATGATATTCATGGAGGCACCTAGGTCTATCATACAATTTCTTACTCTTTTTTCCACTAATGAGTAAAGTGGTAAAGAATGGGTCAATCTGTGGTGTGTTCATTAGGCAGGCCTCCGAGATTTTTACCTCCTTCCTTTTATTATTGATTTTAGAAACATCTTTGTTTTCAGGGCTTATATTCTGATTTTCATTAGAAATTAATTGTACGTCACCTTCCCTATATTCCTTGATTTTCACCATTTCAATTAATGGGACAGACATCTTCAATTGAGATAAATCTTGTATAAAATCAAAGGATGTACCTTCAGTTCTGATTACCTTTTTAGGTTCAATGAATTCTCCTTTGTTCTCTTTTTTTTCCCTTTTGGATGTTTGATCTGGTTTTTGCTTCTCAATGGGAATTTTTTTACTTTCCTCAAAAGATCGCTTCTATTCTTTTTTGTCTAGTTGTTTATCATCAGTCCCTTTTGATGTCTCGTCTGATGCCTTTTTTATTTTTAATAAATATCCTCCTTGGGACACCCTTATCTCTATTCACCGTTATGTTTCTCAAACGATATTTGTTTCTAGCTTCTTCCACTATTGTAATTGTCAATATTTTAATCTCTTCTTCACTTGGTCTTCTTATATTGCATCTATTAGTCTAATTTGATGCAACATGGGTATTTTTCTCAGTATCACTTACTTCATGATCAGAAAAAACATGCTCCTCTTCCATGTGAATATTGTATTTTTGGTGATCAACATTATACGGATATCCTTCCTCCTTTGAAGATGCATATTCCTGCTCCAAAGAGTTAAGAGTGTGGGAAGTTAGGTAGACATTCTGGTCTTCACCACCATCATTTACCAGTGTGTCCTCTTTCAGTATTGACTAAGCTATTACACAATTCTTTGGGGAATGTGGTAGATAAGAGACTAAGCACTAGGGAGTCTTATCTACCATATATGCCTCTTTCCTTTTTTAATGGATCTGGTGTTTCTTTATTTCTTGGTCTATCACTTACCAACTTCCCATCCTTCCAATTGGTATTATAAGGTATGTTATGCAGCCTTCATTTTTCATTCCTATATGTGTTCTCTTGTCTGTTTGGGGGAGCATATTGGGGAACCCTAGGGTTTTCCCTTTTAGAAAACATCCCTACAACTTTCCTATTATTTTCAATAGTTAATGCTATATTTTGGGCCTCAGCCAAATTCCTAGGACCTCTATTTCTTAATTCATATCCTGTCTTGGGATCAATGGCCTTCACATAGATACTCAATGTGGCAGGATCAACCAGCTTGGATCCTTGAGGTATTTTATTATGCAATTTAAAAAACCTTTGGTTAAAATCAAAGGATGACTTGTTTTGATGTTTTTGGATAGTCACTAACTTGTGCAAGGCAAAATTTGATGCACACTGATTTCCATACTACTGAAGAAACTACTCATGAAATACTTGAATGAAATAAATGGATGTTGTTGGTAGACTATTAAACCAATCCTTGGCATCCTCAATCAGTGACATCATAAATAGTCTCATCTGTACATTCTCATATTGCATATCCAAGTCTTGAATGACTGCTTTAAAATTTCTCAAATGTTCCTCCACTATAACTACATTACTTCCTATGAATTTAGGGACTATGTTCCTCCAATTGTTGTCCAGAGGGTAAGGATATATCTAAAATCCAAAAAGATCAAATTGTCTAATCATGGTTGTGTATTGTGGGGGGGGGGGATTTTGGAAATGTTGATGTTGGTATAGTGGGTTATTATTTGCCATATATTGTGGACCTTGTGGGGGTACATACTGCTAATGAGGAGGTGGCTGAATATTTCGGTGTTGTGGTGGAGCATTTGTGTTTCTGTATTGATTCCTAGGCTGATTTCGGTGGGCTTGTGGGTAATTTGATGGATTCATATTGTTGTTCTTATGTGGGGGCGTATATTTGGGTGAATTAGCCACTAGTGTTTTGATTTGAGCTTTGTGTAATTTCATCTTTCTTAATTCTTCCATTTCTTGAAGTTGTTGCTCATATTCTACCCTTAATTTTTCTAAATGTTGCCTCATTTTATCCCATTGTGTATCTTCTTCATTTTGTGTCATGATTTCATGGTTTTCTTTAGATGCTGCCTCATATTCAAGTCCTTCCTCAAAAAGTGCAGCTCTCTGATCACTTTCAAATTCTCTCCTCTTCTCAGTTTCAAATTCAGCCATTAATTCTTCATCTTTATTATGGCTGATTGGATGGAAAGGATTTATCTTCTCTTCAGGAGTGTGAAGCTCTTTAGATGTGCTATTTTCATTTGTCAAAGCCTCATATGAGTTGTGTGTTTCCATTGGTGTTTTTTATATTATGTTTTTTGTGGATGGATCTAGGTCATTGAATACCTTCTTGCCTTGATCATTTTTATAGGCTCATTTACCTTTGTCATTAGGACCATCTCTCTTCTTGTACAAAGATCTCCTTCCCTACATGTTGTGAGAAACTGTCATAGTTTGAACTCTAGGTCAATTCCTTTCTTATTTGTATCTTATTGTATCAGTCTCAATGCTTTTGTTCATTCAGAGTCGCCACCCACTTTTTCTAAAAGTGAGAAAAGATGTTATTTCACCCAGCAAAGTTGATTGTCAAATTTCAGTTATGGTTTTCTTTTAATGACCCTATATGGAAAGGTTGTCTACCACCAAAATTCTACCTAGTTTTCCCCAGTAGAGTCGCCAATTTGTTGGGTCTCAAAAATGCTGGTTTGAATAAACCACGAGAGGTTGCCACACTCTCACTACGTTGATGGCCAACTAATAAGGCCAACCAATATGGTTGATCCTTCTACTCTTAAGGCTCTGCTAAACCTAGGTGGGTACACCTAAATGAGTGACACAAATTTTGAATTATGTTTCCTACTTGACCTACTTATCCACAAATGGCAATTTGATAGTGGAAAGATATGATCCTAATTTGGTATGAATTGTATATGCAATATCAAGGTATGAATTAATATGTTCAATTAAGAGATGTTAAATAAGATAAATAAAAATAATGTAATGAAAATAAGGGAGACTAGTGCCTTATTGGGTAAAACAGAGTCAAAAGGAAGCCTTTGATGAGTGGTTTCTATCTAGCAAGTTCTCTAATCATTTGGCATACAATTATGAGTCTACGACTATTATAAACATGCAAGTATGTAATTGATAAACACTACTTGAGGCATAATATCAAATATAATTATCTGATTCTTCTTACTGATCCAAATAACATTCCTAGATTACTGTAATTGATTAATAGGAATTTAATTCTTTATTAAAGAATCCAATAAATCACATCACACATAAAAAACAAATGTGCATTGATAAATCAAATATATACTTGATACTTCAATTTAAACAATCAAGAAACATCAGATTGGAGACAATCAAATAATTGTAGAAATCCAACAAACAATTGACACCAGAATGAAACCACTAAATAAACAGTCTTTCATTATCTTCTTCAAAATTCATACATGCAACATAGTCTCCTCAAATGTCATCATTCTTAAAATATAGTGCTTACAAAAATATATCCTATTCTATTTCTACTACTTTCTGCCAATCTCAATAATGGATATTTATACATTTAGTTTGTATAAGGATGTGTCCTTTCAAAAAAATTTAAGCATAAGTTTATCATTAACTAGTTTATGTTAAGCCACAAATGAACTGAAGACATATGCTCCATATAATCCTGGCGCTTATGTGTGTTTGCATCTCCTAACAAATAGCGGATCATGATCTCTAGCATCATCATTCATTCATTTTGCTTACATGCTTCATCCAACGTTATTTATTTTGCAGTGGTTGTCTTCAATATCTCTTGGATTATTGATTCACATTTTCCTTTCCATGTAGTCACTTTTTTCAGTTTTCCTTCATCATCATAGAACTAAGTCAATCTGTCATTAGTAGCTTCTATCAATCCATGCACATCCCCTTGTAATTCCTCAAAGAATTGCCTGTGCTTATCCATGATACTATTAGCATTTTTAATTCCTACAGAATAGGAGTACCCCTTTTTATCTCCTCAATTCTCTCTTGGAGTCTATCATCCACTCTTCTATGTTCTTTTATAGCATCCACGTACTTTGAATATTTTCCCCAAATTTTATTTAACCAAGTGTTTAAAACAACTTGCCCCCTTTTGATTATTGCAATGAGTGTGTCCACTTTACCTTGTGAGTATGCACTTGAACCTTTCCAATTGTCCCTTTCTTGTGAACTTTCACCTTGGGTGAGCATCTTTGTTGGCCCTATTACAACACCTACCAAGTCCTTCAAACGCTCATTCTCTCTCAACATTCTCTCATTATTGGTTTTGTACATTTCTCTCTCTCTGATCAATGCTTGTATCTAGGCTTTATTCAACTTTGCTATATTGATCCCAATTTTTGCAGTTGTAATAGGATCAACCTCTCTAGCCTTCAAAGTCATGACATGTCTGAATGCCTTCTTAGTATCAATGACAATTGACTTCTTCTGAGGGGGATATAAAGCCCAAATCATCAATGTCTCATCATAAATATTGTATATTGATCTTGTATACACCTCTATCACCTTCTTAATTCCGAGCTTGTGTGTAGCATTGTTATCCTTCAGGAAACTATCAAAAACTAACACAATATTGAGTTCCAACCCTAGGAAAATCATAACACCAACTTTTTCTAACATCTCTCTTCCCTTCTCAGGGGTCATGTTTGTCATCTCCTTGCCCACCTTATCCCTTAATATTTTCAACAACTTGTCCTCATTTCCTGGTGTGACATTGTCAACCAATCCTCTTATTTCCTTTCCTTTTTTCTTGTAGAAGAATGTCTTGAATTCTGAGGCTTTCACAAATTCATCATCAGCTATAAAAGATCTATATTCTTCATGTCTTGTATCCACATCCATAGTTTCCTCAAAAAATTTCTCTCTAGCAGCATAGGTATAATCCTGATTCCTTATCCTTGATACCCTCCTGGATGGTCCTTGTGGCCTATCAGCCTCCAATACTCCTTTAATGGAAGATAACAACTCAACATATACCAACTCTTGATCATGCTTCTCAATCACCATTTCGGCTTATTTTTCTTCCAAGTTCTTGATTATGTCATCATATTGATAGGGAGCATGATGATACCCTCCAAAATTTATCCTTTGTCTGCAGAATGGATATATCCCTCTGGATGAAAGTTTTTTCTTGATGGCACTCTTCTCATATTGTAATGTAATAACTTATCAAGAATTAAATTGTAGCCCTCCTTTGCTAACATAGTAAAATCACCGAAACACGATGTACTTGGCATAAAATCTTGCTTCCCATAGGAACTTAAGTTCATGACACTAGAGAAATCCATTTTCCTAAAAATCTCTAATTATGCAATTCTATTTGAAATTGTTCTAGGCAAAATGAATGGTGTATCCTCAAAGCCATAAACCCTAATCATAGTGGCATTTTCTAAACAATACCAATCTCCCCAGTTGTGATTGATTGGTACATTATAATACTTAGCCCTAAGAAACCTCTTTATTTCATCAGAAAGGGAATATTCACAAGGATGGTTATAAAATCTATACAAAGGATTCATAAAGTATTCTTCAAAATGCAAGAAATTAGAATTAGCAAACCTGATGTCCCAAACAACAGTCAACAACTGAATAGGCAATGGCTTGCCTTCCTTATGAACTTGAAAAATCCTCAGCTCCTAGGGCCACAATCCTAACTCTTGTCCAAATATAGCACCAAGTGGATCAAAAATGAATAATTCCTGAGGTGCAAGAAAGAGGCTCCATTATTTATCACTATTAATCTTGCATCCAACACCTTAAACACATGTGAAGCATAATCAAAAGACTTGGAATTATGATACTGAATATCCACAAAAATCACCATGGGAACAACCATCATATGCTCTAAGAATTCCATCCCCAATACCCGTCCCACTGAAAAATAGGTGTAATTTAGGTAGGGTTCGAAGATATCTACATGAAATGGTGGTCCCTCACTGTCTTCCATCTGAGTCTGTTTACCATGACATCTAACTCTATGTATGGGTAACCTCCATCCCTTGTAAATGGTATCCATTCTTCTGAATTCACTATCAAGCTCCTCACTTATTATCTTTCCATTGCATATTCCTTCCAATTTGAAAACCTCACTTATTTCATTCTCAGATACATGTATGAATGGATTCCCAGATAGATCACATATAGATTTATTTTTTGGATTATAATGACCAGCCAACAATTTTACCAGTTCAACATCAACAAAGACATTAGGGCATACCTATTTTCCCAAATTGAGCCTCCACAGATTGCATACTGGCTCGAAGCGATTTATCCTATGGTAGTGGAAACTGAACAATTTGTACCCTCTAATTGGGGTCCAAATATCTCCTATGAATTTGCATCTGTCATCCAATTTATCAACTTCCACTTGAAGCTGCACAAAACACCTAGCTTTAGGCCCTGAACCAAGTAACTGGTCAATGAGATCTTGGTTTAACTTCCTCTCGGTGCCCTCTGGTAGCAGTTCAATTTTTTGCCTTTTTCCCTTCGGTTGACTACCCACCTTAGGTTTTCTTCCTTTTATTTTTTCTGAACTTGTGCCTTCCATTTTCCAAAATTCACAAACTTTAAGAGGCTGAGAAACCTACTGTATTTTTCCTACAAATTCAAGTTTAAATGAGCACTTTAATTGTTTTGTTCATTCCCCTTCTCTTCTTGCTACCAATTTTGCAAAAAAATGATTTCAATTGAGCTCACTTGGATTTGCAAAATATTTTATGCTTCATGGCGCCATTAATGTCTTTACTCAGACATGAATGCAGCAAATTTTTTTTTAAATACTCGCTGTCACATTAGGGATCATATCGGCAAGACATTTAAAATATCTAGCTAATCTATTTGTTCAATGTTCACATATCCGCTAAGACGTCTTGTAGTGCCCCCAACATCATAAGTCTCCCAGAAAGTTTGTCTTTTTAGCCTTTTATGTCGCCATGACTTTCATCGAAGAAAACTATCACCTAGAATTAATGAGTTGGGCCAACGATTCTTAACCTTACTCTGAAAACTCTTTGTCTCACCGAATTTTTCACTTTTTCAACTTAAGTTGCCGAGACCAAGTAATTGTCCTGCTGACAGAATGATAGTCGCCATGAAGTCTCTTAGATCTCTCCGCTAAGACATATCTCACCAATACACTTTTTCTTCAGTGAGACTATGCATATTATCTTCTTGACAACCTTTATCTCTGTATTCCTAGCTCTATTGGTATGATCCAAGAGGTCAGTAAGACTCTCCAAACTCTCCCCGACATCCTTGTCTTACCAAGTGAATCTTCCTTTTGTTTTATTGACAAGACCAATAATGCTTCGGGTAGTACATTGAAATCTCAGTTCGATGACCATAGTCTCCCTGATACACTTTATTATGTTCCAGTCGGTAAAAAGAAACTTAGCATGATATGACCTCATATAGTCATGCCGATACCCTTTGTCTTGTCGATAGGAAACTTAAACCCACATTCTCTTGGTAAATATTCTCATGGGTATGACACTTTTGATGTCTTGTTGATATATTGTAGAAATTCATATTATTATCGGTGAGACTTGCATCAACCTATGCCGATATTTCAAAATTTTAAAGATTTAATGTTAGATGAATTTTATGGGGCTATATGACAAAATTTAAGCCAAATTTTGGTGAAAAAATTTTATGTGAGGAAATTTTATGTTTGAAATATGAACCTCTTGGGAAAGTAATAAGCATGAAGGGTTAATGAGGTTATGAAAATTTCGTAGATCCAATAGAGGGATTAAAAGGGTATAGGGGTTGAGGGATTAGGGTTTAAAGGTTGAGAGTTGAGGTTTGAGGGATTAAGAGGCTATAGGGGTTGAGATATTAGGCTTTAAGTGTTGAGGGTTGAGGGATTAAGAGCATATAGGGGTTGAGGGATTAGGGTTTAAGGATTGAGGGTTGAGGGTTGAGGGATTAAGATGCTATAGGGGTTAAGGGATTAGGTTTTAAGGGTTGAGGGTTAAGGGTTGAGGCTTGAGGCTTGAGGCTTGAGGGTTGAGGTATTAAGAGGGACTAGGGGTTGAGTGATTAGGGTTTAAGGGTTGAGGGTTGAGGGATTAAGAGGCTATAGGGGTTGAGGGATTAGGGTTTAAGGGTTGAGGGATTAGGAGGGTATAGGGGTTGAGGGATTAGGGTTTAAGGGTTTAGGGTTTAGGGTTGAGGGTTGAAGGATTAAGAGGCTATAGGGGTTTAGATATTGGGGTTTAAGGGTTGAGGGTTGAGGGTTGAGGGATTGGGAGGGTATAGGGGTTGATGGATTAGGGTTTAAGGGTTGAGGGTTGAGGGTTGAGCGATTAAGAGCTATAGGTGTTGAGGGATTATGGTTTAAGGGTTGAGGGATTAAGAGGGTATAGGGGTTGATGTATTAGGGTTTAAGGTTTAAGGGTTGAGGGTTGAGGGATTAAGAGGGTATAGGGATTGAGGCATTAGCATTTAAGGGTTTAGGGTTGAGGGTTGAGGGATTAAGAGGGTATAGGGGTTGAGGGATTAGGGTTTAAGGTTTAAGGGTTGAGGGTTGAGGGATTAAGAGGGTATAGGGGTTGAGGGATTAGGGTTTAAGGGTTGAGGGTTGAGGGTTGAGCGATTAAGAGGGTATAGTGGTTGAGGTATTAGGGTTTAAGGGTTGAGGATTGAGGGTTGAGGGATTAAGAGGGTATAGGGGTTGAGGGTTGAGGGTTGAGGGTTTAAGAGGTTATAGGGGTTGAGGGATTAGGGTTTAAGGGTTGAGGGTTGAGGAATTAAGAGGCTATATGGGTTGAGGGATTAATTTTTAAGGGTTGTGGGTTGAGGTTTGAGGGATTAAGAGGGTATAGAGGGTGAGGGATTAGGGTTGAGGGTTGAGGGTTGAGGGTTGAGGGATTAAGAGGGTATAGGGGTTGAGGGATTAGGGTTTTAGGTTTTAGGTTTGAGGGTTTAGGGATTAAGACGGTATAGGGGATGAGGGATTAGGGTTCAATGGTTGAGGGTTGAAGGTAGGGATTAAATGGGTATTGGGGTTGAATAATTACAGTTTATGGGTTGAGGGTTGCAAGTTGAGGAATTAAGAGGGTATAGGGGTTGAGGGATTATGGTTTAATGGTTGAGAGTTGAGGGTTGAGGGATTAAGAGGGTATAGGGGTTGAGGGTTTGAGGGATTAAGAGGGTATATGGGTTGAGGGATTATTTTATAAGGATGACGGTTGAGGGTTGAGGGATTAAGAGGGTATAGGGGTTGAGGGATTAGCATTTAAGGGTTGAGGGATTAAGAGGGTATATGGGTTGAGGGATTAAGAGGGTATATGGGTTGAGGGATTAAGAGGGTATAGGGGCTGAGGGATTAGGGTTTAAGGGTTGAGGGTTAAGGGTTGAGTGATTAAGAGGGTATAGGAGTTGAGGGATTAGGGTTTAATATTACTCTCCCCCTCTATCCTTCACACTCTATCTTTCTCCCACTCTCCCCTTCTCCCACTCTCTCTTTCTACCACTCTCCCCCTCTCTCCCTCCCACTCTATCTTTCTCAAACTCTCCCCTTCTCCCACTCTCCAAATCTCTCCCACTCTCTCTTTCTCCCACTCTCCCCCTCTCCCCCTCCCTCTCTATCTTTATCCCACTCTCCCCTTCTCAACTCTCCCATTCTCTACAAACCTATCTTTCTCCCACTCTCACCCTCTCTCCCTCCCACTCTCCCCTTCTCCCACTCTCCCACTATCTCCCACTCTCTCTTTCTACCACTCTTCCCCTCTCTCTATCCCTCTCTATCTCCATGTCTTTCACTATCTCTTTCTCCCCCTCCTCCCTCTCCCTT
>CM021100.1:928806150-929143866 GCA_007115665.2 Sequoiadendron giganteum
CTTTCTCCCACTCTCCTTTTGTCCTCCAGCTCTCTATCTTTCTCCATTCCCCCTTCTCTCCCACTCTAAGCCACTCCACTCTATGGCACTTTCTCCCACTGTCCCCTTATCCCACTCTCCCACTCTCCCAATCTCTCCCACTCTCTCCCAATCTCTCTTTCTCCCACTCTCTCCCTCACACTCTATCTTTCTCCCACTCTCCCCTTCTCCCACTCTCTCTCCCACTCTCTCTTTATCCCACTCTCTCCTCTCTCCCTCCCTCTCTAAATTTCTCCTACTCTCCCCTTCTCTCACTCTCCCATTCTCTCGAACTCTCTCTTTCTCCCACTCTCCCCCTCTCTCCCTCCCAATATATCTTTCTCCCACTCTCTCCTTCTCCCACTATCTCACTCTCTCCCACTCTCTTTTTCTACCACTCTTCCCCTCTCTCCACCCCTTTCTATCTCCATCTCTTTCACTATCTCTTTCTCCCCCTCCTCCCTCTCCCTATTTCTCTCCCACTCTCCCCCTCTCTCCCTCCCACTCTATCTTTCTCCCATTCTTCCTTTCTACAACTCTCCCACTCTATCCCACTCTCTCTTTCTCTTACTCTCCCCCTCTCTTCCACTCTCTCTTTCTCCCCCTCTCCCCCTCTCTCCCTCCCACAATATGTTCTCCCTCTCCCCTTCTCCCACTCTCTCTTTTCCTCCCCTCTCCCCTCTCCCCCTCTCTCCCTCCTCTGTCATCTCTCCTACTATCCTCTTCTCTCTTTCTCCCCCTCTCCCCCTCTCTCCCTCCCACAATATATTTCTCCCACTCTCCCCTTCTCCCACTCTCTCTTTCTCCCCCTCTCCCCCTCTCCCCCTCTCTCCCTCCCTCTCTATCTGCATCTCTCCTACTATCTCTTTCTCCTCCTCTCCCTCTTCCTCCCTCTCTCCCTCTTTCTCTCCCTCTCTCCCTCTTTCTCTCCCACTCTCTCTTTCTTCCACTCTCTCTTTCTCTCCCACTCTCCCTCTACCTCTCTCTCTCTCTCACACACACACACTCACCTCTATCTCCTCTACTATAAGGGTACAGGGGGGAGATATAGAATTAGGATAGAGGGTATAGAAAAAGAGGGAGAAAATAAATATATTTACAAACCCATATTCCATATAACGCATGCACATTTTGAAGAAGTAGAGATTCTACCATTTTAGCAAGAAATAATGCGCTCTCTTTATAATGCAAGCGCATTTTGTCTTCCACTAAAAATGGTAAAAATATCAATATACCCACGATGTCAAGGCCCACAGTCTACATATTCTCTTGGTTTTGCATGTGCTCCAACAAAAAATAGCTTTTTGATGATGTTGTGAAGTGTGCAAGCATGTTTTTCAGATTCCACCACCTTTTCCATGATATTTCTACCACCTTTGCATGAAATAATAGATTTTTCATGTTGAAAGACATAATACAAATTAAAATTTGAATTCCATTGAAAAATGATATACAATTGAAGTTTGGAGGGGAACAAGCTTTTGAAAAAGTCAAATTGTTGTGGAGTTTGAAGAAAGAAGAAGCTAAGGCTACATAATTGGTTGAAATCATCCATTTGAAAGTATATTTTTTTAGGTATGTTAATTATTTACACATTTTCTTTCATTCTATTATGGCTTGCTTCCATTTTTGTTATTTTGTCATTATAACCTTAGGTTGTGAATGGATATTTTAAATTACACAATTATATAGACTTTCCAATTACCATTTTAAGCTTGATGCAGAGCATCTAATAGGATCCACAAATAATCAAGGGTACTTATATTCCCAACTTAAATTTAAGAAGATCAACCAACAAACTTAGTCATATTTTCATCAAAATCCTTCAATTTCACTTGATTTCATATTTCCTTAAAACATTAGAAATTGGCTTTAACTCTTTGTCAGACTCAAAAATAGATTAACCATCATAAAATTGATTGTAACATAGAATAAACCTGATTAGAAGCTTAGAACCATTCAATTTGTTCATGATTCACTAATTCAAGAACTCAATGCTGTAACTTACATGGAAAAATAAGAACAAATCATGGAAGGTAACTACCAACCTTTATCTAGACATCCAAGACACTATAATAAGAATGTAATTTGATTGAAATAAACCAAATGCACATTCCAAATATGTCACCAAAATTCTTCCTTTTAGAATGCTTTCCCTAGCAGTATTCCAAACTTGTGGTGCAAGAGCACCTACAACCATGTTTCAAAATCTACTTTGATGAAATTTTGTCTTAAGGTGTGTGGGTGAGTTAAAGATTTTTTAGATTCTTTGTCATATATTTTATTCAAAATAAGGTCTAAATAGACCAATATTTTGATTATTTAGGGATTTTGTGAGTTTGGTGATCAAATGTGCAAGTATGCACTCTTGCTTCAGAAAATTGTCAATTTTGCCATATAATCTTTGAAGGAAAATTATTCAAATTGTAAATGGAAGTGAAAGAAAATAGTCTAGAAGTTTTATTAGGGATGAAATAAAGGTGTTTGAGTGGTCTTATGTGTCTTGGACAACAAATTTGCATAATGTTGCTTATTTAGCAAAAGTTGTCAATGTTAGCAATTTTTAAGACAAATGAAGGTCTTGGTAGTTAACAGGTGGTTATAGGTTGGTTATGGATGTGGATCAGTTGGAGAAGGGCCTAAAACTGCATTTTAAAACCTCGTATGGCCTCATTGAAGAGGTTGGTGGAGTTTGAATAATAATTACACTGGCATTTACACTATTTTTCGAAAGATCTTACTATTTTGTGTGTTTGCAGACCCTATACAGGTTGTACAGGCTTAGTAATGGTTTGAAATTGATATTATTACATAAAGGAATGTTCCTAATTTAATTTGGCTCCCTCTGAAGAGGTTTTCATTGAGATTTGTGCTTGGAATTCATAATTTTTTAGAAACTGGGTTCTTGGAAAATCAAGGGTTTGAGGGAAATTTAATGTCTTAGATGGCATCCCACCTATTGTGCTCTCTGTAACTTTGTGGGGTGACCATGCAGGATTTAATTAGGATGTTAGTAGGAGTAGAGAAGAACAAGTTTAAAGTTTCCTCACAAATTATGATTGGTTAAGGGGAAATACCCTATTTTCTCATAGAAAACAATGGTGCAAACCTAAGAAAGAGGGGTGCAACATTGAAAAAGGGTAGATGAGGGTTCCTTAAACTTGGGGGGACCTATACAAAGGTGTTTGGGCAGTTTATTTGAATTGGGAAGTTGTGGAAGGTAGAGTTTTAGCAAGGAGGCCTAAAAACCCTTGAAATTTGTTGATGGAATGAGTACTTGGGGTCATCGAACCTTGATAATTATTAGTTTTGAAACCTAAGAAAATACTATTTTTGGTCATGGGGGCCTAGTGGTGGGTTCTTGAGGGGGTCCCTTTGTAAAATTGGCTAATTTGGGCCCTAAAACAGTGAAATTTGTCATTTTGAGGAAAGTGTCTTAAAAGAGTAATATGTGAGTTTTTTATGTCTCATACCACTGAATGGATATCTAGATCAATTATTTTTTTGACAAGTGTTTTGCGATTTTTGTGAGAAAAATCCGTAAAACTAGTTTGTGAAGCCTACAAGGAAATTTTGGGTCAAAAGTGGATTTTAGAAGAGTTTGTTTGATCTTCTTTTTGTAGGTGGTTGAATTTCAAGATGCTAAAATATTGAAGGTATTGACACTATTTTACTACATCAAATTTCAATTTGGAGTCATAATGAAGAGTCATCGTTGATAGGTAACCATGTTGTCCTGTTGAGTCAATTGAAGGTTGATGTCTTGGTTAGGATATTTGAGAGAAGTTGTGTTAATTTGTATCTTGGGTTACCACCACTCTTAATAAACCTAGTTCTAGGCACACAATATACATCAAAACCAGGGGTGACTTATTTGGACATGTTTGACTTCCAATAAGCCAAACATGCATTTTTTTGCAAATGTCAAGCCAAATCTCCCCCCTAAACACCTAGAATGACTCAAAATAACTAAATACATATTAAGAGTGGTATCATATATGTTATTTAACATATATAATTATCTTAGAGTCAAAAACAAGCAGAACCTTGCTTTTACCCATCTTCACATGCACCAAAAACCATCCTTTTTACCCCAGAAACTAGTGGTTTATTGAAAAAAACTCATCCAACCCTCACACAATATTATGAATAATTCAAGTAGGTCTAAAATGGTCTGCGAAAATTCAATTCAACAAGAAACCACTCTTTCCCAACACAAAACAGATTTTAGCATATCAAAACCACTCGAAATCTCATGGAAAACTCAATATTTCACTCTAGGGCTTCATGCCCAACACCCTTTTAGACCTCCCCTACACACAAACATTATTCCATCAACTATTTATTGATGATCTTCCTTCAAATATTCTAAATCAGTCTTTGCATCGATGTTTTCCTAAAGCTTAGACACCAACTTCTTGAATTGACAATTTCATTCAATAGTGCTCCCACACCATGTATGCTTCCACAGTTTGTATACATATATATGACATAAGTTGAAATTTTGTATGCTTTTTCATGCTTCCATTTTGAGCCTATATTGCAATCATAGCATGTAATTTTACCACTTTTCTCTAAGGAATTCTAGGTTGAAAAAAATCATGTCACCTTTGTCTATGCTAGGTTAATTCTTGTACAGGATGATTGTAAGTATTCTTTAAATGAAGCCTTGAATGACATATATTTTTCAATTAAATTGAATGGATACATTTTTTAGGAACTAATATTTATCTCATTACCATGGTCTATATAAAATTATCCTCCATGTCGAAGAAAAAGACAAAGAGGAAATTAACATACAAAGAGAACAAAACCTTCAAACATATCCTGAAAAGAAGAAATTGGAAAAATTTGACAAAAACAAGACAATTGAAGAGGGACCTCAACTATCAAAAAAAGAACAAGAATTGGCAGTACAAAAGGCATGAATGTGAGAGCATTATCATAAGATAGATTCAGATACCGTAGTTGGAGACACACCTTCTATGACAAGTGAATATGAAGGGACACCATTAAGCACAAGTGAATATGGAGGGATACCATCTATTGCAAGTGAATTGTTGGAGACTATTTAACACATCTCAAGTTGAGAGTACATCATCAGTCAGATTTGATGAAGAAGGTATGCCATCATCCCCACGTGAACCTCAATGTATGTCTTCTTCTCCACCCTCGATCAAAGGTACACAGTCTAGCCCACCTCAATTAAATATTGATGAAATTCTTTATGTTGAGATGTATGCACCTAGGAGAACACCTAGAATATTGCGTAGAAAGACAAAGTATTTGATTAATATTGATGATGACATTTTGCAGCACATGGAAGGTAAGATTTCAACACGCACTTGTAGAAGATATGCTAATAAGATTTGGAAACGATTCTTTGAAAGGATAAATGAGACCACAAGATGTCAAATATTTGTTGAAATGAAGCAGGGTGTAAAGTATAGGAACACCATGAAGACTCCTAGGTTGAGATCATCGAATGCATCGAGTGAAGACGCTATTGTGAAGAATCTAATGGATGCTTACAAGAGTGTGGGTCAAACCTCATGCTCAAAGGATAGTAATGTCACCCAACATGTCATTACATCGACTTTGGTAAGCTGTCAAACAAACAGAGCTCATCTCATTAGAAAGATGAGTGAACAAATGGGAATGAGTAGAATTTTTTTATCAAGAGCCATTGAAAGGCAGTAAAGAATTGAGGGTATTTATTCAAATGAATTATGGGCATTCTCAGGGAGACTGTCACAAAAGATAAAGAAGTTGTCGAAGCCTTGAGAACACTAATTGAAGAGTATTGGAAGAATAACACAAGGCCATCTCTGAATCAAAGGGATGTGGTAAGAAGGAGAATCGGTAGTCGGAATCGTGAGCCACATCCAAAGAATTTTTTGGATATGAATGAAACCCAATTTTTTCATAAATTTGAAAATGATTATCTTAAAATTAGTATTTCTCAAAGATATTTTGAAATGCTTAAACCTTTTTATGTCAAAATAAATCACACACACACTACTTGTTGTTGTAGACTACATATTGAATTCTCTGACCATTATGATGTTTATCCTTCTATATGTTTAGATTTGCATACTAATGATGTTTTGCAGGATTATGGCATAGAAGCCCCACCAAAATATTCAAGAGAGTTATTATGTGAAATAGAGGATGGCTAGATATTCTATAGGACAACATGCTTGGATGGTTCATGCGAGCATTGCAGTGGCTTCCAGCATATACCAACATGTCAACATTTGGAAAGCACAAATGAGGTGGGACATAAACTAGTAGAGTTAGGGAAGTACAAAATAATGGCATATGCTACAAAAGATGGGTCTTAAGAAAAAAGGTGTGATTTAGTTATTGATAAGATTCTAGTGTAACAATTTATGTCAATGTTTCATGATAATATACTACCTGAGTATTCAATGCATACCCATAGAGCCTGATGGTTGGAAACACAATTAAAGCTATGCAAGGAAACATTTCTAGCTGGAAACATAGTATCAGTGGTTGAATTTGCAGAGAACTACACTCTACCACCACAACGTGAGGCATAGTCACAGTATTACAACTTCACACACATTTCGATATTTGTGCACATAGCATTCATTCATGCATCTGATAGTACAGATGATCAAAGTAAGGTATTAAGGGAATACCGCTCATATTAGTGATGATCGCACATATTCTCCAGAGTTTGTGCAAGGTTTCTTCCAGATTTTATAAAGTGGTTTGGCTCAGAGGGGCATAGCATATGACCAACATAAAATATGGTTGGATAACTATGCAACATAGTTCAAGAAATTGCACATGTTCTACTGGTTGTGTAGGATGCATGTCATTATAGGTGTTCAACATATGTGGAAATTTTGTGAGGCTGAACATGGAAAGGGGGAGCATGCATGAAAAGAGAATTTGCATGAGAATAGTTGAAGTATAAAGATAGTGCAAAGTTGATAGATGCAAAATCAATCATCGAGTGGTGTAATGCTTCGATGGGCCCAGGTAATGAAGGTATGTCTTTAGTTTGTAGAATTTTTTGCTTGATGGATTATACTAACATTGGACCATATGAGAAATATTGTACACTAAGAGGATAGAGTGAGGTACACTCTTTCCTTAGCTCAAATGCAGGTTCATGGAGTATCGATACACAGAATATGGCATGATTTTGTTCTTCATGTACAATGCAAGCCTGGAATGATTGTGAGTTAGGGGAGTGGGTTGACAAATGGCTGACAAGTTATCTTAGACCACTTCACATGTATTGCCCTTCGATGAAATTGGAACTAACATAGATGGAATCATCGATCAACTTTGACCACATATCAAATCTAGTTCAACTAGGTGATATATCTACTTTCTTAGTTTTTGAAATTCCATATCATTATCTTACTTTGTACTATATTCCCAATGTTGACTAATTTCAAGAGATTTGCTGCACATATCAATGCAGGGCATGTTTATGCAGTTATTGCAGAGGAAGACAATGAAGAGGGAGCCAAACATTACTTGTGTCATTGTTTTGAGATCAAAAATAAATTTGAGGCCCTAGTTATAGATGGAGAAAACATCGAATACCCTATAGGCTCAGTTGTGGTTATTGGAACGTGGCTTAGAAGGTACCCACATTCGAGTGTTAAACATTGGTTGTTTTAGAAATTTGACACGCATCGTAATATTCTTCATTACTTGAACCTTGTCATGGCATCCAATGTTTGTTTAAACAAATATGGGGGTAGACCTTTGAACAAGACCTTTTGGAAGGTCTGTGAGTCTGACCATGAAACAATACTTGACACAATAAAGAGTAGAGAAGACTCAGATGGTTTGTTGGATTAATTTGTAAGCATATGAACATTGGTTCTTATTAATTTATACTTCTATGCACATTAATTTGTTTGATGCCAATGCTATCATCTTCTTTCACTTTTCCTATTTGTAAGTAACCTACTAAATAGTGATTGGTGTCCCCTTGCAAAAAATGCAGATATATGAGCCATCCAAGAGAATGTCAGCCAAAAAATCAATGCAACATCCTTATTTTGATGATCTTGAAAAATATCAATCATGATTTCAAGCCATTAGAAAAGTTTGTGCAAAGCTTGGTGAGGGAATTTCAAGTTATTCATTTGAAGTTAACCTTATCATGAGTGCTATGATGTAGACATTGTAAGAGCATCTGGAATTTCAACTTACTCTATTCATGAGAGGTGCTATGTGCAATAGGTATGTTGGAATTCCCAGTGAAGATGTATGACCAAGAGAGACTAAGTTGTGAGACCTGCATGCCTATCTGTAAGTGCTTTCCATCTATTTTTATTTCATTTCCATTTTGGATGCTCTTTCTTTTTCTCTTTTACTTTACTTATTTGTAAGTAAACTACTAAAAATTGATTGATCTCTCGTTGCAGAAAATATTAATTTATAAGCCATCAAAGAGAATCTCAGCCAAAAAAGCAATGCAACATCCTTATTTTGATGATCTTGAAAAATCTCAATTCTGATTTCAAGCCATTATAAAAGAGCATGTGAAGCTTAGCGAGGGAATCTCAAGTTACTCAATTGAAGTTAACCTCATAATGAACACCTATGACGTATACATTTAAAAAGAATCTCAAATATATGAGTGACATTATAAAATATTTATGAGAATGAAGTACCTAAAGAATTGTAATGAGATTCACTCAGATACTGTAATTTTGGAGTTCATGTTTGGTGCAGTAGCACCTTGTTCTGTAAATTTCTTCAATAGGAAAATTTACAAAATTTGAATTTTGAAATGTAAACAGTGTGAAAAAGGTCATGTAAAGGTCATATGTAATGTATTCAAAATCTCAAAGAGGTCATTAGGTGATTACAAAAGTTATATAAAGCATGTAAGGTCGAGAAAAAGAAAGATCTTTCGTATTCTTGAATATTTACAATCAATAAAGTCCCTATTTTATTGATTTTATGAGTTTTTCCAGTTGTTCATTAACTTGTATGACCTGTATAGTAGTTTAAGGCCTTGAATCTTGTTTTTTAAGGTAGAATAGTAAAGTATCTTTTATTTGAATCTATTTAGGAGGGTATCCATTGAGTTTATCATTAGTTTGAATTGATTTTTCTCAACTCGGTCAGTAAACCAGTAATGACCACCAAATTTGATAGTTTAGATTAGTGGAGTAAGTTTCTCTTAGGATTTTTTAAGTGTGTGTGTTAATTTGTGTAGGGGAATTCAAGAAACAAAGGTGGAGTTGTTGCTAAAGGGTTTTATGATGAATTTTCAAGTGAAAAGTGTGGCTCCAAGTTGTGTTTTGAGGAAAAATTCTCAAATGAATTCACAAAAAAATGAATGATCTAGATAATTATTATTGAGTTACAACACATACTTCAAAATCAATAGTGATTATCTTGGAAAATGTGCATCAAAAATGACCTTCTTCATTGTCCTCATTAGGCTAACTAGGCCTAATTTACACAGAAACATACCTTTAAACATTCAACAATTCCCTTAACTTGTTGGGGCTGTAATTATCATGTATCCAAACCCTCAGATCCACAATTTTTGTCAAGAAAAACTCACTCCAGCATGCCAAACCAAAACCCTTATTTTATGCTAGTATAAGGAGGGTTTATTGAAAGGAATGGTTTCACACCTTACCAGAACATGCAACCACTTCAAACCTTCTTAAAATCAAATGCACAAACTCAAAAGACAATCACCAAAAATCTACATCTAGTATTTCATTAAACCGTAGGTGAAACCTCATTTTTCATGCCCTTTTCCATCAAAATCCACAGGGGCAGCAACACAAACCCCATAAAAATTATTCTCTTTCACTTATGAACTTCTCGTCTGATCCTAAAAGATTGCATTGGGACCCTCTACAAAAAATCTCTCGGTTTTGGCTATCTTGCAGTGGTTTTCCCATGGCGGAAAATTTCCACTTGATGGAAAAAAACGTCAAATGCAAGTAGTGCAAAGTTGAAAACTGGTGCATCTTTCATTCTGCAACTTGTGTGACCAAGCATACTATTCCAACACATCTGAATAGGTATGTTTACACTAGGCATGGTCATTTTTTGCACCCAAACACACATAATCACTCTGAGCTACGTTCAATTAGATCAATCCCTTAAGAGTCCAAAGTGCTAAATCGTTGTAAATTTCAACATGATGTTACTCGGATACCATGATTCTTAGAAAATTATTGTTTGATCGAACAGGATCACATTTGGCCCTGTGTTTTAGAGAATGTGGACTAATTAAATAGCAAATTAACACACCAAGGAGACATTATATTAAAGAAAACTAATCTAGAAAGCATAAACGCAAACTCTAAAACAACAACTTCTTCAAATTCGTCCCATTCTCCTCTATCTCTTAGGAATTTGATTAAAGATGCTGGCTCTCAGTTTTGTAAACATCAACTTTGTTGAAATGATCACTTAAGAGAATGAGATTTATTGAAAGTGCATATGCATGACTAAAATATTAAACTATGAAATTGAAATGCTAAGATGCTAAAATGCTTGATAAAACTAAAATGCGACTATAATAACTACGTATGAAAATCTAGAATTTGGGGATCCTTTTCAACTCATAAAAGAGCTGTATTTATAGATTTTTGAAGGCAAGAATCCCATTAGCCAGGATCAACAGTTGAGATCAAACCTGTTAAAATGAACGGTGAGAGATCGAGAATTTGAAAAGAAGATGGAAGTTTAAGAGACAGATGGAAAATGAAGAGACAAATGAAAAATGTGTCCATAATTAAAAATAGGTAATATTTAATTATGTGTGGAAATGAAAAGCTTTTAATTAAATATTTGAAAATATTTAATTATGTGAGAAGAGACGAAAAGCTTTTAATTAAATATTGAAAATATTTAATTATGTGAGAAGAGTGAAGAATTTAGAAAGTGTTTTAATTAAATATTGAAAATATTTAATTAAATGTGAAATGAAGAATATCATTTAAATTTAGAATTTAAACTTGTGGTAATTAATATAAATAAATTGTGAAATCTATTTAATTAATTAAGAGGAAGATAACATTAATTAAATAAACTTATTTATTTAATTAAACTAGAAGAATTGGAAAAATGAACAATATAAATAAATAATTAAATTTATTTATATGTAGATGACTTAAGAATATTAATTAAATAATCCATATTTAATTAATTAACAGGTTTGGTTAACCATGACCATTTTTAGATGTGTACTTTTTGCCCCTCTTTGAAGTGATGTGTTTTACGCATTGCTTCAAAGAATTTTGCCCCAGGTTTTTAGAAATTACCAATGCTATATGCCTCCTCGAGAGATAAATCTCATGATAAAAGAATCAACATGATTTTTGGAAGAGAAATTGTGATATAGCTCTCGAAATAGTGCTTTTGTCTTAACAAAAATTTGAATATTTTCACACTTTTATCCCCTTAAAAGGTGAAAAGGGTGAAAAGTCATTATCATTTGAATAGTAACCTTTGGTAAATTTCAGAGCTCTGCGAGAGATATTCATGATACCCATCCATTATGAGCGCCACAGATTTGAGGGAACCTATTGGTATCAGAGACCAGCCATGTACAGACCTTCGGTAAGTCGACTTAATCCTCTTCATAAATCTTTTTGATGATTTTACGCATTTTTTTGCAATTTAAAATTTTTTAGCATTCCTATTTTGCGCATACGAGTCATAGTTTAGTGCATATGGTAGATAACTTCGCACATCCAGGGTAAAGCATAGATGTGAAATAGTTGCACATAGAGTAGAATGACACATAGTGTACCTGTAATAGTGCATACAAAAATGTTGCCCGCGTAGGATGCTAAATTGGCGCATAGGGTAAATTGGCGCATAAGATTACTATGATAGTGTGTTTGCGTGATAGAATAACGCATAAATGAAATAGCACATAGAAATTTTGTCTTGGCGCATACAGTAGATAGATTCACGCATTGACGAAGTTGCGCATGACAACTCTGTTTTAGCGAATCTGGGGTTAAAGTTGCACAAACAGGGTTTAGCGCATTGATGGCCTATTTTGGCGCATCCAGGGATTTTTCCCTAATTTGAAATTTTGAAGAACCAACATTAAAGTGCTTGATGAGTGTTGCTTGATTAGACAACTGATTTTATTCTTTTGAATAACATCAATGATAGAGTAGCTTGATTTGATAAATTTGTGTTCATGCTTGAAGAACAAATAGGTCTAATAAATTTGCTTCCATGCGATATGAAAAAAATAGTAATGATAGATTTGCTTTCCCGATTGAAAGTCAAATAGATAGATATTGAGTCATGTTGACTATTAAATTTGTTTCCATGTGATATGAAAAAAAAATAGTAGAAATGATTGATAAATTTGCTTCCGTGCGATATGTAAAGCAAATAGAAATTGATTGAACTTGCTTGATGTATTGATTGATTGATATATCCATTGCTAATTGATTTGTATGATTGCTTGATGATATTGTAAAGGAGGAATTTAACCTCCTCCAGATCAGAGAGAGATTACCTTATACGTGGGAGATGATTCTTCGATTGTCCCATGAGGATTTAGGAGTTATAGATCAGTGTGGTTTGAGAGCTCTATTGAGTATCCCATAGTATTGGGTCAACAGAGCGTTATTGACTACCTTAGCCGAGAGGTGGCACAGTGAGCATAGCACCTTCCATTTGCCGACAGGAGAGATCACAGTGACGCCAGAGGATGTATACAGGATTCTAGGTATTCCTGTAGTTGGAAAGCTTGTGATTTATGATCACAAGGAGATTGGAGGGACCGATGCTTTGAGACGAATCTTCTTGGATCCTCATGTCTCTAGATATGAAATTCCATGGAAGGAGATGGTGGAGAGATATGCCCCACTACCTTCGGTTTTAGCAGGTATGATTGGTGGTTTCTGTTGTCTTGATCATAGGGCAAAGGGACTATCAGTTGGTTGGGGCAGGATCCTGGAGGATATGATTCTTCACCGGAACAGATATGCATGGGGATCATGTATGCTTGCCCATCTATACCACAATCTTCATCAAGTCGTGTATACTGATGGGAAGAGTCTCTCATGTGGAGTGACTCTTCTACAAATATTTGCATGGGAGAATTTTGCGATTACACATCCCATTGTTCAGAGGGATCATCCTCTTGGGTTCCCATACGTCTATGCATACATAGGGCTGCTTGTCCAGTTGAGGCTGGGCAAGTTGGAGTATTGGCAACACATGTTAGATGATCTGGATATAGTTATCTGGAGACCGTATGTAGATTGTGATCTGTGGGAGATAGATAATTTAGAGTTGCCCTATGTTACGAGATCCAGATATCTGATTGGGTGGACTCCTTATATTATTGAGCGATTTCTGGTGATGAGAGTCTTGAGGCAGCTTGGGCTAGGTCAGATGATGCCGCAGGGTGTGGTACATTATGCCAAACGCTGGGAGGATATACTAGTGGGTCCTACTGTGACCATAGAGGCAGCCCGAGCAAAGTATTTTGAGTTACAACCAGCTCAGTGGGCCATGCATCCAGAGGTTACAAATGCAAGGATGATGGATGAGTATGCGGCTTATTTTTATACACATCCCTTTCTAAGGTTCATTAGTCTAGAGGAGCCTGTCCCATTGATGGGAGGACCAATGATTCAATGAGGGTGAGGGAAGGCATAGGTAGTAATAGGGCAGCCAATAGGAGAGGCTCCGGTAGGGGCTGAGGATGTTGTAGCCATGGACATTGATGAGGGGGAATATGAGGAGGATGATTCGGGTAGCGGGGAGGATAGCAGTGATGGTAGCGGAGGTGGTGGGGATGAAGGATAGGGATATTTACTTGATGTACCCTTCAGGACAAGGCCACGAACCTCGAGAGTAGTGGATCAGCCAAGTACTTTGGCTCCACGGATTATTATCAGGGCTCCCTCATAGGGACAAATTGATGTTTTGTAGGCAGAGGTTCAGACTCTTTGGATTCAATTAGCACATGCTCAGGGGACGATCAGTCAGCTACAGGCACAAATTGCATAGCCACCACCTCTTGACCCACAGGTAGTGCAACTTATGGCCGAGAGGGACAAGTTCAGAGAGAGATGTGTATAGTCCGAGGGGGTAGCTGAGAGACTTCTCAGGTCAGTGGAGAGCACCTCGATTATAGAGGTTATTGCAGAGGGACTAGAGACTGCTCAGGAGGTCGAGTATTATTGAATGAGATACTTTGAGGTAGTACCACCTGAGAGGAGGATTTCCTTTACACATTTAGGTACTCAGTCTTGGACCCATTCACGCAGTCACTCTAGGAGTGCTACCAAGAGTGTGGGTCAGCCAGTCAGATGAGAGATCAGAGCTTCTGGGAGCAGAGATCCATCGAGACCTACTTCCTTAGGAGGCAAAAGTAGCCATGTGTCCTATCCGGATGCCCCTCAGTGATGGACATGTTGTACACATTTATGCCATTGTATTTGATATATCTTTTTGAAACATTTGATATCCTTGTATTTCTGGACATTTGTTTTGAGGAGATTTATGAGATGTAGTGGTGATTTGATTATGTATGTGTTGTGGATGATTTATGCTCATGTGATGCATGCTTTATTTCTATATGCTATGTTATGTATGATTTTTGTGATGTATGATGATGTAAATGATAATATATGATGGAATCTAAAGTGATTTTTCTTTTATAATGTATGTAATGGATGCAAGATGTAAGATCTAATGGTGAATTATTTTTAATGATGTGAAAATGATATGATGTAATGATTAAAATTGAAATGGATAAATGAGATGAATGGATAAATGATATGATTATGATGATGCAATATTTAATGAATGATATGACATGGATAATGGTGTAATGTGATAATAATTATAATGCCATAATTGGTGAACTAATAATGCATGATATAATAGAAATGAACATGATATCCTAAATGATGAAAATAAATGGAATGGTTGCGACCTTACTATGTATGTGATATGATGTGTATGCAAGGCAAAATATTAATGTGATGAAGTGATAATATGAGATGAATTATGAATGAATTATGCAAATAATATGAATATGATGAACTAATAATAAAATGATGATGTAAAATGTGCATGCACGAATAATGATAATTAATGATGGTGAAATGATGTGAATGAGAGGTAACATATGTCCAGTCATAATCAATCATTGTCTGAAAAGATATTCAAGAATATGGCCAAACCTCAAAAATTTATTTAAAAATCCCTTGAAATGCAAATGAACTATGCATTCCTAAAATGTAATAATGAATTATGCAATCCTAAATGTAATAATGAACCATTCTGCTTGTTGCCATTTCATGTTGTGTTTAATTTTCATCATTGAGCCATTTGATATGTTGAAAGTTAGTACAAGCATCAAAGGGTATGTTAGCACCAATGATGACCTGAGTACTACTTTCACAATGTTTGATGTAGCAAGTTAATACAAGAATCGAGGTATAATTGAACCAAGATGACCTGAGTATTGTTTGCATAAACAGACAAAAGTTAACTATTTTCTTATGCAAATTTTGAAATGTCATTAATGATACATTGTAGAGCATGTCTAATGAAAAATTTGTACAATACTGATGATTAGCTTACAGACAACAAGCAAAGAAAAATCATACTTATTCCTTGTGATTCTAGTTCAATACATCATTGAACCACTCCAAAGATATGATATCATCAAATATCAATTTTTTTTTTTTTTGCAACTTATGCTTTTAAGTTTTTCATTCATTTTATTCAGATTAAGATCATCCAATTTGTTTTAATCATCTGTCAAAATAGTTAGGTAAGCTCACTTTAATTTGGACAAGACTGTTGTTTTCGATATTCTGATTCTAGACACATGCTGCCATTTTGCCTATTAGAAAAGCTCCAAGAAGAGAACTGCCTCCTAGTGACCTTGTACTTTGACTTCTGCTAGACACAACTACTGCTAAGGATAACCCTCAAATCATCAAGCCATGATGAGATCCTTGTCATTTTAGGGAGATGATGCGATGCGAATGTGATGGTGATGCCGATGAAAAGATGGATATGCAGAATAAATCCTAATAGATGAGAGAGCCAAATAAAATCACAAACAATGCCTATTTGCTAGGTTTTCACCGTTTGTTTTTATTGCACTTTTTCCTAATTTTATGATTTTTTTGCTATTACCAAGACGCCTGTTTGCCAGATTTTCATCAAGGCAATTTTATTTATTTATTTACTTTTTTCAAGACTTTTAATATTATTTTTGATATTTTCTCAAGCGTAGAACCTATTCAGATGAATGTTGTTGGTTGGATCTTCAAACGGATCCCCTTTTGCTGTTGACAATTGATATGCCCCCAATCCATATGCTGCAACGACAACGAATGGACCGAACCAATTAGGTTTCAACTTTCCTTTCTTTTCCCTATCCTATTGATTGTGAGGGTCTTCTCTAAGAACCAAATCACCTACCTAAAAATTTCATGGTTTGACTCTGTGATTGTAGCTATGGAACATAACTTGTTGATAGCCCTTCAGGTGATTAACTATAGTTTGATGCCATTCATCAAGAAGTTCTATCTCTTGCAATCTTGATACTCGATAATCTTCATTGTTGATTAACCCTTTGAGTGATACTCAAATTGAAGGAATCTCAACTTCCAATGGTAGAATAGCTTCTGCTCCATAGACCAAAGCATAAGGAGTAGCTCTTGTCGGTGTGAAAATACTTGTTTTGTATGCCCATAATGCTGGATTCAATTGGACATGCCAATCACGATCGGCTTCATTCACTATTTTCTTCAAAATCTTGAGAACTTTTTCATTTGAAGCTTCTGCTTGACCATTCCCTTTGTGGATAGTAAGGTGTAGAGAATCTATGTTGGATGCAAAATCTTTCAAATAGCTCATCTACCTCTTGATTTTTAAATGGTCTTCCATTATCTATGATAATGGAGTTGGGAATACCATATCGACAGATGATATAGTTTAAAATAAATGAAGAGATTTGTTTACCAGTAACAGTTTTCAAGGGAACAACCTCAATCCATTTAGTGAAATGCTCAGTGGCTGTAATGATAAATTTATGTCCATTTGAAGATGATGGGTGTATCTTGCAAACCAAGTACAATGCCCACTGAGAAAAATACCATGTTGTGGTGAAGGGTTATAATTCTTGAGCAGGAGCGTGAATGAGATTCCCATGAATTTGACATTTTGCACATTTCTTCACAAAGATGAATGATTCCTTCTCCATGGTCGGCTAGTAGTAACCCAATCGAACAAGTTTCTTTGCTAAGGTTACTCACTTGAGTGTGTCCCACAAATTCTACCATGGACCTCTTGTAAGGCCTTTTCTGATTCATCGCGTTCAGGACATCTAAGGAGGGTACCATCCAGACCATGCCGGTATAAGATGTCAGCAATTAAGGTGTAACAGGATGATTGATGAATGAAATTTCTTTTCCGATTCCTAGACAAGCCTAAGGGTAAAGTAGTATCTTCTAGGTAGTGTAAATTTGGCCATATAAGGGAGAGTCAGAACTCGTTAGATGGCAAATGATTTGAGTTTCAATATTGTCATGGGTGGGAGAAAACAATTGTTCCACTAGGAAATCATACCATTTTTTATTCTCTATCAACTGGAGTAGAGAGGCGATTGTAGCCATAGGGTCTACTACTTTATTATCAATGAGCGAAATTTGTATGAACTTGATATTAACAAAGTATTTATTCAGATCTTCCACCATTCTTTTGTAAGGTATCAACTTGTCATCTTTAGTGTGATATTCGTCATTGATTTGATTTATAAAAAGTTGTGAATCACCAGAAACTTGAAGTTCTACGATTTTCCAGTCTACTGCAATTCTTATGCCGATTATCAATGCCTCATACTCAGCTATGTTGTTTGTGCAACAAAACATTAGCTGATAAGATTTTGGGATTGTATGTCCTTGAGGTGTAATAAAAATAATTCCTGCTCCTGAACCATGTTGAGTGTAAGAACCATCAAAGTAGAGTGACCATGATTGTTGGATATCTGTTGTGAACACATCGGCATCGAGAAAATCAACATGTATTGGGTGTTCTGCTGGTATTGGTGGTTTTGTTAATTGATCTAAAATTGCAAATCCCTTTATAGCTTTTTGATCCACATAATGAATATCAAATTCGCTTAGGATCATAACCCATTTAGCCAACCTGCCAGTTAAGGTTGCCTTACTTAGAAGATATTTGAGTGGGTCAATCTTAGCCACAAGCTTTACTGTGAGTTAGCATGTAGTGTCATAACTTTTGAGAAGTGAACACCACCGCTAAAGAAGATTTTTCAGTGAATGAATAATTTATCTCGTGACTTGTTAGGGTTCGGCTTATGTAATAAATGGCTCGTTCTTTTCTTGAGTTGTCTTCTTGTACCAATAATGCTCCTAAAGACACTTCTATGGCAGCAATATATAATATGAGAGGCACACCTTATATTGGTGGAATCAATACTACTGGATTCATGAGATACTGCTTTATCTGATCAAATGCTACTTCGCATTTGTACTCCGACTTGAATGGAACATTCTTGTGTAAGAGATGTGTAAATGGTAAAATTTTATCCGCTAGTTGAGAAATGAATCTTTGAATGGATTGTAACCGTCCCTACAAAGAGCGTAGTTGAGTGATATTCCTTGGTGGTGGAATATCAAGAATTTCTTGTACCTTAGCTCGATCCACTTCAATTCCCTTTCCGATACAATGTATCCTAATAACTTTCCAGATTTCACTCCAAAGACACATTTCTTTAGATTAAGTCTTACTTTGAATTGTTCCATTCTTTTGAAAATTTTAGATAAGATATCGATGTGTCCTTCTATAGTGTTAGACTTGGAAATAAGATCATCAACATAATAGTCCATGAATGTATGCATCATATCATGAAAAATTGTTGTCAATGCTCCTTCGTATGTAGCTCCCACATTTTTCAATCCAAATGGCATTATGTTCCAGCAATAGGTACCCCAAGGACATGTGAATGCTATTTAATCCTGATCTTCTAGTGCAATCTTTATCTGGTTGTATCCTAAAAATCCATCCATTAATGAGTACATTACATGTCCAGTAGTTAAATCAACAATCATATCAATGTTTGGTAAGGGGAAGTCATCTTTGGGACATGATTTGTTCAAATCCCTGAAATTTGTACAAATTCTAATCCTTTCGTCTGGCTTTGAAATAGGTACAATATTGGAGATCCATTCTGCATAGTCTATAGATCGAATGAATCCAACATCTAAAAGTTTCTTTAATTCCTCTTTAACCAACAATGCAACATGTGGATGCATTTTTTTGAGTTTTTTTTTTATAGGCTTTGCCCCCGTTGTAATAGATAGATGATGCATGATGAGATCTGGATCCAATCCAGGCATATCTGTGTAGGACCATGCAAAACTTATTTGATTATCTTTTTGAAATTATGTGAATCTAGGTACTTGTTCATCTGTTAGAGATTCAGCGAATTGCAAAACTTTGGGTTTTTATGTAGTACCTATATTGAGTGCCTCTACTGGTTCGATTAGAATGGAAGATCTTTCTAGACAATTCTCCAGAAGAGTGTTAAGTTTCCCATCCTCTGGTGCCTTTGAAAGGTTTTCACCATTGGATACGCTTTTTATTTTTCTCTTTTCTTGATCTAACACTGCCTTTGTTAGGTTTTCACCATTAGATCTTCCTTTTATTTTTCTCTTTTCTTGATCTAATACTGCCTTTGTTAGGTTTTCACCATTAGATCTTTGTTTTATATTATTTATTTCATAGCTGAGAAACTTGGCACTTTCCTGTCGAAAACTCTAATTTTGTGATTCCCTGGTGGAACTTGTTTCTGGTTGGGATGAAGAAAGAAATTTTATGATGGTTTCGTCATTAAGAAAAGTTGGGACATCAATGGGTGCAACTTGTTCCCAATCAATGAGTTTGAGATGGACCAAAGGTAATGGATCATTAGGATGAGTAAGGTCATTGGCCTTTAGGGTCATGATGTTATTGTCAACATCATTATAAGGGAGGTCTAGAATGTCATTCTCCTCAGAATGATATGTCTCACTTTGAATCGAATTGGTCTCACTAGAGTCATGATCATGTGCACCCTTTTCTCTGAGATGAAAGTATCGTCAGAGAAGTCATCCCATTCATATTCATTGGAGTCCATGTCACGATTGTCCGCTTGAATTCTTAGAATTGTCTCAGCTAACTCCTCATTTGATGGCCTTTGTGTTGCTTCTTCCTTAGTATCTTCACCATATCCTAACCTAGTCTTATCTTTTGGGTGCATTGTTTTTAATTGGACAGGTTCAACAATACCCTCTTTCATTTTACCTAGAGGGCCATTTCCTTCATAACCCATTTGTTGCATGATAGCATAACCTTTTCCATATTGTTTTGTGGGTAAATTGATATGCTATATGGATTCTTCTTTATCTTTATAGAGCCAATCAAGAATAGCTCTATCTTCTACTTCAGTTTCTTTGATAAATATCCCACTAAAATTGGTGATGGGGGTTGAAGTTGAGGCTAAAATTGCTGCAGCCTGTTGTGTAGACGTCGACGGTTGACCATGGGATCTTGGGGATAGGGGTAGATTAGAGAGAGATAAAGAATATTCTCCCACCCCATTATCTTTCAGTTTTAACTTGGTGCCAAAATTTCTGATCATTTCTTGTGCTTGTTCTTTGTATTTGGAGGTAGAGATGGCCAAGGCCTCTCTATTATGTGGGATGAGTGTGTCCTGAGTTGCTCTTAGGTTAGAACAAGCTTGACTGCTAATGTGATCAATGGGTATTGTTACTTCCTGTCCATCTAATGGAAACTTCAAACATTGATGATAAGTAGACAGAACAGCTTGCATGTCATGGATCCATGGATGACCCAATAGTATGTTATAGGTTAGATCCCGATTGAGAACCTCACAAAAGGTATTCTTCACAACAGGTCCCACTCTGATTGGTAGCATGATGAGACCTTTGGAAGTCCTTTCCTCATCATCAAATGCCTTGATTGTAATTTTACTTCGTGGATCTATAGAGTTTGTTGAATATCCCAAAGCTAGGACCAATTTCAAAGTACAAATGTTTAATCTAACTCCCCCATCTATGAGGACACATCTAATGTGGGATTTTTGAACCATGACTTCTAAATAGAGTGATGAATTATGTGGATGGGTTATGGATGAATCATCTTTTTCAGAAAACGATAAACATGTGTAGGAGGACAAGTGTCCCACAATGGCTTGAAATCTATTGATATCTAGATCATGGGATACAGTTGTATCAACACGGGCCTTTTCCAAAATGTCCTTATGTGCAGGTGATAACTTTAAAAGTTCCAAGATAGAAATTTGGGCTGATGCTTTTCATAGTTGATCAACCAAATTTTATTGACTTGGAGGGGGAATTGTTGCTTTAGATGAGCTTCCTTTGATAATGATTTTGGCTTGTCCCCTTCTCGTAGCATTGACCTCTTGATATTATCGCTTACCTTTGATTTAGATAACGTTGATTTGAGGATCATCAGTATAAATATGATTGATAATGATGTCTTGGATGTTATTAACCTTTTGG
Organism: Sequoiadendron giganteum; assembly: GCA_007115665.2. Classification (NCBI taxonomy): domain Eukaryota; kingdom Viridiplantae; phylum Streptophyta; class Pinopsida; order Cupressales; family Cupressaceae; genus Sequoiadendron; species Sequoiadendron giganteum. The sequence continues at coordinate 928,827,753 of CM021100.1, forward strand.
CCTTTATCACCCGAGGATTCCCCTTTTTGATAATTAGGGAGTGGATTCTTGAAGGCTTGATGGTCGTTATTGACATTATGTCCCTCAACCATGATGGTATGGTCATCAATCAAATCCTCAACAATATTTTTCAACCCTTGGCAGTTTTTTGTCTTATGACCTTTGCACCTATGATAATCACAAAAATGTGAGTCATTCCATGATGGTGGTTTAACTCGAGGCTCATAGTCTCTTTGCGGTAGCAATTTAATAGCATTTTGATTCAATAACTCTTTGAGAATGGATTCCAAAGATTGACCCAAGGGAGTAAAACTTCGTCGATTTGAATAATATGAAGATCTAGGCACATTTGAGTTTTGATTATTGCCAAAATTATTTCCACGATTGTTAGTTGTGTTTCCTTGATTGGAAATATTTCCTTGGGTGCTATAATTTCCAGCATTATTGCTACATTGAACACCTGACACATTAAAGATGGTAGGCTTTGTATTTACATTGTTAGCACCTACTACCCCATCATTCACAACATTTTTATTTTGGGTCCAAAATCGTGACTTGTTGTTGTTGTTACTATGGTTGTTGTTGTTGTATGAATTTGAACTCTCTTTATCATTTTTTAGAACTCCACGCTTGATCAACACACCTTCAATAGTAATTGCATTTTTAATCAATTTTTCAAATGATTGAGGATAGTGAAGGTTTAGTCTGTAACTCATTTCTTGATTAAGACTATCGATGAAAATCTCCATCTTATCTTTTTCAGGAATAGGATGAGAGTATCTAGCAAACACCCTTCTCCACCTTTGCAAAAATGTAGTGAAAGATTCCCCTACCTTTTTTTTTTTACCCTACAAAGATCAAGCATGGTTATCTGGTGTTGGATGTTGTAAGATTATTGTGATATAAATTATTTATTAACTCTTCAAAGGTTTTGATGGGGGGAGTGATCTTTGAAAGCCACTCCATGGATTGTCCACCCAGACTTTGTGGAAACAACTGCATTAAGTAAGTATCGTCATGAGCAAATTCTAAGCTCATATTTCAAAAGTCCCTTACATGCTCAATGGGGTCAGTTTTCCCATTATACCTATCAAACTTAGGGATTTCACAATGTTTTGGGAAAGGAATCATTCTAAGACTCCTATCGAATGGATAAGGACATATTTAATCCAAAACATACTTCTTTGTTTCTCCCCCTTGCATTTCTTTTATTTGCCCTTGTAATTCCTTGATCTGTTGAGTAAGGGCACTAAAATTGTTAAGAGGGGTTTCAAGATTTTCTTTAATCCCTTATGTGTCAAAATTAGTAGGTAACTTAGCTCCTTGATTAGCTAAAGAAAGAAAGTATCTTTCTTTGTTTCATTCTAAAATCCTTTCCATATGAGTATGGAATTGAGGATCCTGCTCTGATTCTTGAATTTTTTCTTCCGTTAACTCTTTAGTATTTGAATTGTTAAAGAGGTTTTCCTCCCTCTCACTATTATCAACCATTTTTCTCACTGTACTTTCATCTTTTTTTATATGTTTTCGAGATCTCGTGATAACAGGCATAAGATTTACTCAAATTCATACTAACTTTGATCAGAGTAATGAAATAGTGCAATGGTGATGGATATGAAAGTCAGGACAGAATGAAGATTCTATGACTTATAAGATTTTTAATCTTGAGCTCGTGATTCCCTGATTGAAAACATGAAAATCCTATTTGCGGGAATTAAACCAAAGATCAAAATTAAAGATGATTTTGCACTTTGTGAGATTTGATCTTAGCTTTGTAGAAAGATGAATTTAATGAATGCCTAATGTGTTTGAGTTCTCTACTGCAAACTTTGATTTGGATGAGTAGCATACGTGATTGTAGGTTGGGGAATATAAGAAGAACAAATACACTGACTATGGTTGTGCCTTTGAGAAAGGGCTCTTCTTTGAAAGATAGCTCTTGAGTATAAAGGTTCTACAGCAAAATCGTTAGTGAAACCTCTAATATAGTCATGATATCGGTGAATAAAGGTTATGTGTTCAAGCAGGACCTTTTGACTTTGGAATAGAAATTTCCTCTTCTTCAATATCTTCTTATAACTAAGAGACTTCTTGGGCTTTGTAATCTTTCTTTCTAGGGAATTCTTAGCAAAGGTTGTAGCCTTCCAAACTCTAAGCGTGGGAAAGACTAGACTGATAAGACTTGATTTATGAATGTCAGAAAATCACCTAGGCTTAGAAAACAAATGCACCAAAACAAAGACTGAATGCGCCAAAACAAAATTCCTATGTGCTGAAACAATTATTAGATGCACCGAAATAGAGCACAGATGCATCGAAACAGAGCACAGATGTGCCGAAACAGAGTAGCAATGCATCGAAAGAGAGTGGCAATGCACTGAAATAGAGCGGAAATGCATTGAAACAGAGCAACAATGCACCGAAATAGAGCAGCAATGCACTGAAACAGAGCGGCAATGGGCAGAAATAGACTCGGAATGCATAAAATTATCTACTAGACCTCTGAGATAGACATGTTTGGATAGTTTTGATATTTTTGGATGATCTTAATCTGATTTAAATGTGAAAAACACAACATAGAGAAGCAGACAGTTGTTTTGTTAATCCTAAAATCTAAACAAAGAGTGTATGTTCTAGAGATTTTCACAGGTTTTGAACAAAATAAGCAATTCAGTCAGACTCACTCTTAATTTGTCAAATAGGTCATTATAGTAACCACAACCCATAGCTTAAAATTGCATCGACTCACGCAACCATGTCACCCCCTAGAGGGCACCCATGTTTTTGTCTTTTCTAGGTGTGTACTCAAAGTGACGAAAGTGGATACCGAATCCCTTGAGAAAAAAATCTGTGGTGACTATATGGTGAGTGTCTTGGGGGCAGATTCTTCCCTCCCCTTGCATCATGATTAAGATGATGTTTGGATACTGACTCAATTGGCTTTCTACACTATGGTTCATAGTCAAGGTTTCCATTCAGTGCAGCAACAGATAAACTCTCTCAGGAGACCTCCCAATCCTTAGAACATAGACTTTGGGGATGGTTATTTCTACACATTGCTATCGAATTGTGGACTTTCCCCGAATTCGCTTTTGATTATAGTGGGTTGGAAAACCTGGCTTTGGTTGTTCCCACTTAGGTCGTTCCCGTAGGGTGACTACTTTTTCCCACTATGGTAGGCCTTCTAAAGGATGTAATAAATTGTAAACATTGCATGAAAAATGAAAATGCAATCTGGTATTTTGGTCACCCAGTTAAGGGGAGAGAATAGATCTATTGCCACAAACAAAGCAAACAATGTTCTTTTTATAGTAGCAAATGACAATGAATTAATCTAAGTGAAGATTTTTCTTCACAATAGGCATGGAGTTCATTTTAATTGCAAAAATAGCATGTGGTGACTATCATAGGATTGCTCAATTCCAAATTTTAAATTTCTATCCTAGGGTTGGTTCATTTCCTTAAAAACTAAAAATAAGAATTTTGTCCGCGGATGGCATCAGAATCAAAAATTTTGTTTTACAAATTCCCTACATGTGCAGGGACAGACCCCCAAATGCACCAAAACAGTTACGGGATGCGCTCAAAGATCACCACAGGATGCGCCAAAATAGTGCCTAAATGCGCCGAAATAGTGTCTGTATGTGCCGAAAGAAAGATCGTATGCATCGAAGCACAACTCTAGTCTGTCACCTGTTAGAAAAATCTGCAAATAAAAGATTAAAATGGGGGGATGCCCCACGGTGGGTGCAAAAAATGTGTGTTAGAGAATGTGGACTAATTAAATAGAAAATTAACACACCAAGGAGACATTATATTAAAGAAAACTAATCTAGAAAGCATAAACACAAACTCTAAAACAACAACTTCTTCAAATTTGTCTCATTGTCCTCTATCTCTTAGGAATTTGATTAAAGATGTTGGCTCTCAGTTGTGCAAACAATAGCTTTGTTGAAATGATCACTTAAGAGAATGAGATTTAATGAAAGTGCATATGCATGACTAAAAGATTAAACTATGAAATTGAAATGCTAAGATGCTAAAATGCTTGATAAAACTGAAATGTGACTATAATAACTACATATGCAAATCTAGAATTCGGGGGTCCTTTTCAACTCATAAAAGAGTTGTATTTATAGATTTTTGAAGGCAAGAATCCCATTAGCTAGGATCAATGGTTGAGTTCAAACCTGTTAAAATGAACGGTGAGAGATCGAAAATTTGAAAAGAAGATGGAAGTTTAAGAGATAGATGTAAAATGAAGAGACAAATGAAAGATGTGTCCATAATTAAAAATAGGTAATATTTAATTATGTGTGGAAATAAAATGCTTTTAATTAAATATTTGAAAATATTTAATTATGTGAGAAGAGATGAAAAGATTTTAATTAAATATTGAAAATATTTAATGAAATGTGAAATGAAGAATATCATTTAAATTTAGAATTTAAACTTGTGGTAATTAATATAAATAAATTGTGAAATATATTTAATTAATTAAGAGGAAGATAACATTAATTAAATAAACTTATTTATCTAATTAAACTAGAAGAATTGGAAAAATGAACAATATAAATAAATAATTAAATTTATTTATATGTAGATGACATAAGAATATTAATTAAATAATGCATATTTTATTAATTAACAGGTTTGGTTAACCGTGACCATTTTTAGATGTGTACAGGCCCATCTAAAGGAACCTCTCTCAGTTTTGGATATCTCAGAGTGGTTTTCCCGTGGTGGCGAATTTTCATTTGATTGAAAAAGTGTCAAATTCAAGCTGTGCAAAGTTGTAAAGTGGTGCAACTTTCACTCTACAACTTATGTGCCCAAGAAGACTATTTGAAATTTTTTGAATAGGTATGTTTACACTAGGAATGGTCCTCTTTAGCACCCAAACACGTGGAATCACTCCAAGGTATGTTCAACTAGATCGATCCCTTTAGGGTCCAAAGTGCAAAATGGCTACAAACTTCACCATGATATTATTCGGATATCATGATTCTTAGAAACTTCTCGTCTAATCTTATAGAATTTAATTGGGCCCCTATACAAAAACCTCTCTCGGTTTTCACTATCTAGGAGTGTTTTTCCCATGGCAGAGGATTTTCACTTGATGGAAAAAGAGTCAAATGCAAGTAGTGCAAATTGGTGCAACTTTTATTTTGCAATTCAAGTGTATTCCAATGCATCTGAATAGTTATTTTTATATTAGGAATTTTCCTCTTTCACACCCAAACATGTAGAATCACTTTGAGGTACGTTCAATCAGATCGATCCCTTAAGGGTCTAAAGTGCTAAATGGCAGAAAACTTCAACATAATATTAATCGGATATCATGATTCTTAGAAACTTCTCATCTAATCCTACAGGATTGTGTAGGGCCCCTCTAAAAAAACCTCTCTCAATTTTGGCTATGTCAGAGTGGTTTTCCTATGGGAGTGGATTTTCACTTGATGGAAAAGTGTCAAATGGAAGCAGTGCAAAGTTGCAAAGTGGTGCAAATTTTGTTTTGCAATTTGTGTCACCAAACTAATTGCTCCAATGTGTCCTGATAGGTAGGTTTATTCTAGGAATGGTCCTCTTTCACACCGAAACATGCAGAATTGATCTGAGTTGCATTCAATCGATTTGATCACTTATGACGACATGCAAAAAAATGGAAAAGAGAAACATATAAACAACGGTTGAGAAGTTTGATTATTCCACACAAAAAGCATATGATCATTGGCGCAAAGCACCTTGTTCCTCCATTTGATGAAGAAGGTCTAGGTCAATGGTTTTAGTGATTATCTGATGGTTAATAGGTTGGTCAATCGATTGTTGTGGGTATTTTGAGCATGGTTTGTCTTGAATAACATCAATTAATACCATTAGGTATGTTTTAGGGTGACTTTTGGGTCTAGTGATAAAAAATGAGAAAATTTCAATCTTGCACTAGAAGTTGTCTTTATAGCCTTTGAAGGAAAATTTGTGAAATTATATATGAGCGTGAAAGAATGGAGTTATTTTGATTTAATAAGGCTATATATAAGCCATTTTTGTGGGTTTAGAGGTTATTAGTTGTAGTCATTAGGTTGGAGGAGTCTAAAGTTGCAAATTTGTAAGTTGCTTAAAGCAACAAATTTGAAATGCAATGGTTACTTGTTTGAAAAGTTGGTTTTTAGTTAGTTGAGGGCATGGATCAGTAAGAGAAGAGAGTAAAAGACTATGTAAATCCTTGAGAGGCTCAAATTGAGGTTGTTGTTGAACTTTTGGAGAAGATCTAATAAGAATTATTCACCCTATTCTATGTTTTTTAGATTTTTGATATAAACTTGTTGATCTCGTACTTGGTACGACCTGTAGCTTTCTTGTACGGTCCCAAGGCTGATATGGATTGAAAGAGGGCTGATTTTTCTCTCCTTTGGTGGTGGTTTCATGCAAAACCATAAAGGAATAGGAGAGTTCTTATCATTTTTTTGCAAGTGTTTTGAAACCCTCAAAAACTAGGCTTTTGAGTGAAATTCCCTCATAGCTTCCATTTCCACCATGTGTTAAGGATAGATATAGATGGAATGGAAGTGTACCATGTATATTTTTATTCCATTTTGGTTTCAAAGAATGGCTTGAATGTGGCAGATATATCTTTGGCATTCTAGGCTTGACATCTTGATGTGATAGGCCTGATTTTGTGTAAAATCTGATTTTTGATTGTTTTCATAAGTGTTTTATGACAAGGGTGCTTGGGAGAATTTGATTTGTGTCGGAAAAGGTTTTAATAACCTTCTTGTGGCTGAGGGGTGTTGGGGTGAGCCAAGGTACTTGATTCCTTATGTGTAGTAGCCTAATTAGGCCTGCCTTATAACATTCTTTTTGGCCTGTCATGGATTTGTCTTTTGTTTTCAAGACATGGGACTTTGAGGAATTGTGGGAATTGGTATAAAATGCCTAGAAATAGTGTCCTTGGTTTGGTTAATTACTTTTGAGTGGTTCTTGTGTTGATTGTTCTATTTGGTTAGGTTCCAAGGAATAGGAGGCCTAGTTTGGAAGTGATAGGTCAAAGGTGGTTACCAAGAATAAGGTGAGTTGTGTTGAGTTGGGTTGGTCATGTTGGGAGGTTTCCAAGTCTGCTCCAAGTTTTGGTCATGTTTGGTTTGATAGATTCCATGGTTGGGTAGGTGAGTTAATTTTTTGAGTCAAGTGAACTTTGGAGTCTTAGTGGGCATATTTGAGAGAAGTTGTGTCAAATCACAACTTGGGTGAGCCACTCTGCATCACCAATGGTGCTTTTCAATTCGAAGAGTGATTAAGAGTGTGTTGCTTTGTTAAATAGACCTATTCAGGGGTCTAGGACAATGTTGAGTCTATTTCTTATTTGTATTATAAATTATAACTTTCTTTCACCCAAGTCCATTTCATATACAAGAAATAATATTGCAAAAAGTTGACATATAAATATTTCGATGATGACACATCAAGAACATATTGGAATATTTTTATGAATCATTTCATGGAATGCCAATTGAAAATGTGTTTTTTTTCTTTTAGATAGAACTGTTTAGCATCAATCAATTAATATTCTAGGGCTAACCAATTTATAATTATACACATGAATAATTCAAGCATGTACATGTCAATAAGGGAAGCACAAGTACTCAAAAACATGTAAGCCTTGAGAAGTATACACATGAATACATAGTATACACAAAATAATACAAAGTATATATACAAATACATGTTATACGCGTGAAAACACGTAAGGCACAAAGTATACATTCGAACACACGTAAGTCACAAAGTATACATGTAAGTTGTAAAGTATACACTTGAATACATGTAACTCATATCTATTGAACCATCAATTTAGAATGGGAATATGGACACCATCGATAAAAGATACTTGTATTAACCAAATAGCCATGTAGGCATACATCAATATATGTTGATATAAGTATTAAATATATGTAAAAAATAGCCATATAGGCTTATGAGAATGCCATATAGGCATATAATGTCAAATATGGCCAATATAAAATATGTACAAAACTGCCATGTAGACATACAACAAAGGGCTCTGAAATCAAAATTCATTGCTCTCCATGCTCTGGAAATAAAATATTTCCCTTTTCTTTTTGATTGGGTGGCAATAGGTATGCCACTCATTTTTGTTGCACTCGAGGAGTGGTCCTCCTCCGCCTCCTCCTCCTACTAGTGTTTAGTTCATGGTGAAGTTTTAACTGTTACAATAAAAAGTAAAGACATGAATATATAGAAATTACATTATAAAAAATGATATATTTGACAAAATAATCACTTATCACCATCTCATGATCTCTCTCCATGAGTTATATATTCCCACGCCCATTCTCAGGCGTGCTCAGGCCATGTATAAACCATACAAATAGAAATTAAACTACTTGAATCAATAATGGTTTGATTTTTCTCTAACTAACATCTATAAAAATGAATGTAAATTGAAATTTATTAATTTTCCTCATACCTCCCATATTAGAGCCATCGAGTATTGCATAGAAAATGACACACCAATCTCCATTGCCCTCGTCACATTCAGAGGTGTTTCGGCTTGCAACATCCTAAAATAAAACAACAAATTATTCAACGTAATCAATGATGTGAATATAAAATACACAAATATATTAAGTAAAATTCATTAGTTAAACTCTTTATTCTATTACCTTTGTGTAGGTTTGAGTAAATCCACCGCCATTGTGAAGTGTTCCATCAAAGCCTCCAATATTAGTCTATTCAACATCCAAAATTGCATATTAAATTACCATTCGTAAAACAATGCTATTAACATGTAATAAATTTATAATTGTTTACTAGTTGCATAACTCAATGATAGGTGTACTACCAGAATGAGTAGGTGGGGGGCTGGTGTATCTAGACTCAAAACTGTGACCCTGCAATTTTATTAAAACCATAAAACATTTTTAGTTAATCTTGCATTTCAGAAAAGAAATTTAATAAATTAAATTCAATGAACATTCTAGATTTTACCTGACTATCAATGTCATATGCCTCATGAAAAATGTGAGCTTCCCTCTACATCTCCATAGTTGCAAATGGATCCTCTGTAGCAGCCTCCTGAGTGTCAGTGGGGTCATATGAACAAGTCGGCCCGCAAGATTGACACACATGGGTTCGAAGGCCACCACTCGAAGACTCCCCTAGATGGAATTGTAGAATAGGGCTACTATGATGTATCACACTCTGGGTCAAAGTGTTGATCGCCTGCAATGTATCTACATAAAAAATTTCCTTCATGATGGAAGGCATAACAATGTGCTCATGAGGTGGCCTAGTGAGATCTCATCTACCTTTCCGCATAGGATTCGGTTGTGCACTGGGTCTATGCTGAGATGACCCCCCACGTCTCCCTTGGAAATCCCTCATATAAAAATAATTTGTGATTTTTTTCAATATGAACTCATTGTATAGTTTCCTAAGGAAATATTGCAGGACTTCACAATTCTTGCACAATGGGTAATTCAAGACCATGTACCACTTATCATAAAACTAGTCCCTAATCTGTTGATTGTGGCACCAATGGATAGGGAACCTCTTTGCATTGAGGGTAAGATTCTGATTTGTGTGCGGGTTGGTGAATAATGAGCACAAATCACCTTTTATAATTTTTAAATCCTTTACATCTTTATATGATAGTATATTTGCATAATAATCCCTATCCGCCTGCCTCCTATTTTTCCATCTAGTTATTTGTTTGCTAATTGAATTTGCATTTGTTAACATATCTTTCAATGAATTTTGTAGGCTCACTATTTTTGCAGTTGAACCATTTGGATCACTCAACCTACTGATCAAATCCTCAATTGTCTTTTTGTTGTTCTCAACTTCACTCATTAAATTTTGTTGAGTGTCAGGAGGGAGTTGGGTGATTCGTGGAGGAGGTTGTTGTTGTGGTTGATTTTTGATCTTGAGGATTTGGTTGGTCTTCCTGTTGAGGATCATGAGGGTTTGTAGGTTGATTTGCATCTCCTAAATTTTTAAAAAAATGTATATCAAATTCAACCTAAAACTAACTAATTCAAAAAAAAAAAGCACCGAATCCATACCTCTCACACCTCCTCCTCGTCGTGGTGCTTGATGGGACTTTTCAATTTCAAAGGGGGGAAGGCTAGGGTTTCAAGGATTAAAGTTACCCATGGTGATTGGATTATCAAATTTTGAAACCCTCATGTTATATTTCGACAGTGACTTGCTACTGAAGGTAACCAATCACTTAAGTGATCCGGTTGAGCCCTTTCCTTCATGCTCTTACTGGACCCTTTCACCCATCTTGTCGATCTCTTTTACTACCTAGGATTAAGAATTTGTACCACAGAGGGTTGTACCGGCTGGTGCAACTAAAACATTCTACGTGTCCATACATGTTGTTTGGCTAACTGTTCGACCATGGGTTTTGATCTGGACCATTTCTCGCAAACCTCACAGGTCTTCTTGCTGATGTCACAAAGTAGTGGAAGGTTTGTGATATGCCACCATCTGGCATATACGGACGGGTAGGGTCTTTTCCCGAGGTACTAGCGATGACAAGTGGCCATATTTTTACCAGTTGAGGGATTTAATTACGGTGTTAATAATAGTTATCCCTCACAGACCACACACGAGCATGATAAATGTCTCTAAGGTACCGTGAGGTCTACGAACGGGTGATACGTGGCTTGTTTCTTGAAGAGACGGGGCTAGGTGGGACCCACTGTGCAGTTGTGACCTCCTTTTTCTTGGGTAATGATTGGATGTGGTTTTTTAGTGCTTGTTTGACTCAACCTGAGTCATCCAACTTGCCAGGTTCGTTCTACATCAACAGTGTAGTTTCAGAGAAATTATACATCATCTGTGTGATGAGCTTTCATACTTTGAAACTTATTTTATTAATCACTCAAGATTTTCATAGGATCTTCTCCTAATTTTCTCTAGCATACGAATGATGCCCTTATGGTAGAAGCAATTATGGTGTCTACGCTAGCCACTTATGGCTCAAATTCTTGTGTTTCATTCAAGCAATCAATATCCCTCCCACCAATTCACTCTATAAATGCTTGTCAAAGTGATCCAGTGTTATCATTACATTTTTTGAGTTGTTTGCAGGTGGTGGTTATTCTCCTATATTCTTTGAAGTTATGGATAAATCTATGGGGCACAGGATTTCCAGAGTAGGATCCAGGAAGTCGGTAGTTGAGAAGAAACAACCTGCTCCCAGAACACCGGAAGTTGGTACTAAAAGTACTAGAAAAAGGCCAGAGCATTGCACTTCCCCTGTTCTGATTTCATCAGAGTTTGATGGTAATGGGTCTGAAACTGATTCAGATTATCGATATTACCTTGCAGCCTTGATTGAGCTCATGGGAGTGAACAAGGAGGCCCTTGTAGTCGAACCAATAACTACATTGGCACTATGCTAGGTTGTTGGGTGTTGCGCTGATGTGGCTGGTTGAAAAAATGTGGTTCCGCTTTTAACTAAAGTGAGAAATCAGAGTGGTCGCTTGTACCGGGGCCATGTGTTTACTTAGTGGTTGTTGGTGTTGGGTATGTTGGGTGCTGATTTTCTTGGTGTTTCATCTTGTTGATGTGGATGTGCTTATGCCTGGCACACTTTTTTGTCTTTTCTTCAACTGGTTATTGTGTAACCATTTTTTTGATTCCTCAGATCATGCACTGTGCTATCCAATGATGAGGAATGTGAATTCAAATTTCATTCTAAATAAAATTCATTTCTGAAATTAACAATGTAGGCTATTGCTTTGTTGGTCTCCTATCCTATAAAGGAGATTTCATAGCTCATTGTTAGGGTTGGATCTTGGATCATAAAATTTATAAATATATGTATAGTTAGTTCCTTCTAGTGTAGTTCTCTAAAAGGTTTTAGTTAATGTATTTTTCTGGTCAGTTTTCTATGAAGCAATCAAGCCTTGCTAATGTAATTACAGATACTCGAGCAATAAATGATAATAATTTTGAAACAATTTCTCTCCTAATTGTGTGTCATAAGTTGTGAATGAGCCTATTAATCATATCTTCATTCATTTTCAATGGTATATCTAAATGTGTTCTTCATTTCCTTGCTTTAGCTCAATGAGTTAATGAAATTGCTTGAAAATGAGTTACAGATTTATGATTATACATTCAGGATTGATAAAGAGTGTTGTTTTACAAATTAAAATTAGCATGATGTAAAGCATTATGGTGATATGTCAACAATGTCTGGATTATGCTTTGTATGACTCCTACCCAATGGATGAGGCACTGGCTATTTTCTTCAAGATTACTACAAGAGTATAATTCTAAACATGGTGGCCTAAGAGCTAAACACAATAAAATATTAAACCCTATCTCTCTATGAGAGGAAAATATTACATTGATTTTTTCAATCCCGTTGCTCTAAGATACCTATTATTATTCTTTGGTCTGCCAATACTGAGAATAATCACTATCTTATTGCGTGTGTAGGGATTGTAATTTGTAAGAAGTGTTCTTACCAATCAGAGAACATTCTTATGAACACATTTAGGTTTACCCACCTTGGTCTTGCAAAGCCAAAAGTGTAGGAGATGTTAGTCTTTGACTGAATCTTTTTAGTTGGCCACTAGCCTTTGTGGCTCTTTAATATAGAGGTTTGCTACCTCTAAGAGAATCGTAAATCCTATGTGGGAAAAAAAACCAATAGAATGGCGACTCTATTGGGGATGAACTCAGAAGTTTTGGTTGTAGATGGTGTTGTTATAGAGTCATTGAAGTGTTGAATTATTTCTCTAACCATAGGTTGCACATTATTGAGCTATTTTCTCATCCGATTCACCAACAAAATGGTGATTCTACTGGGGATTTCTGAATCACCAGTTGCAGATGGTTATAGAGTCATATCAAAGGTTTGTTGTTCTGAATTTACATAGTGAATGTTTTCAACCTTAGAAGGAAGAGGTTGTTGAAATGAACCCAACAATCCTATGATGTATGGTATCCTGTTGGCAAAGGATTCATGAGTTATGGAGTCATTAGTTGAATGATGGTTTTATTGGGGAAAACTTCTGAGAAATGTAAAAGAAAAAGAGAAAAGAAAAACCATAGGGGTTGAATATTGCTATCCAAAATTATTTTTTGAGTAAAGTTGAATGATAAAATTGGATGGTAATGGATTGTGGCTTTGAAAGAGATTGGTAGCGGCATGGTGTGATTCTATTGTGGGTAAAAACCTAGAATCTAACAAGAGTTGAAAAGGAATTTCATATTTCTTTTAATACAATCCTCTGTTGAAGAGGTGGCGACTCTATTTGGAGAACCAATTGATGAACAAAGGAACAATCCTAGAACTGTGATATTTATAGTCAGGGAGAGAAATTTAATATATTCTACCAAAAATTACTAGGTATTTCATCGGAACTAAACAATTCACTATTTCTAATTGTGATGGGTGTTTATAATTAGGGATACAGATGGTTCCAAAATAGATGTCTAGCATAAAGAAAGGAACAATGATTAGTTTTTCCATACTATTAAAGATGCAATATACAAAAGGCCTTATGAAATAATTTTTATGTTGAATCATATCTCTGAAAGCAAGGAATACTATTTTCAGTCACTAATGGAATCATGATTAAGATAGTAAATGGTATGTCTAAAAAATAAATATTGTTGATGAAAATTTAAATGGGTATAAGTGATTTCCCATATGTAAATCCAGACATAAAAATTCAAAGAGAAAAAATTGCATTAAGCCCTTCGGGGTGTTTTGTAACTCAAAGGTATATGCCTTTTATTTTCTATAATGTCGTTGGTTACCCTAATCCAATTCCTGAGAAAACTAGGAAGTATTTGCCTAAATATACATGGCAAAGTGCAGAATTAGCCTCTAAGAATTTACAACATTTTGTAGATATAATGGGGTATTATGAAATCAATCATGAGGATGTTGTCATGAATATTTTTCTGCAATCCTTGATGGGTGATGCCAAGGATTGGTTTTCCTATTTACATGCCTATTCTGTTAACTCATGGAATCAGTTGGTCATAGTTTTTATGGAGCAATTTGGTGAACGAGTCAATATCAACATATTAAGAAAAGGTTTTATGGGAATTCACATAAAAGAAGAGGAGCTAATCCCATATTTTAATCTCAAGTTTTCAAGAGATTTAAGGGAAATCCCTAAAGAAATAAGACCGAGTGAGGCTGAATGCTTAGTTGTATATCTTGGTGCTTTTGACAATAGGATGGGTTACCTACTAAGAGATAAAGAACCTACAAGTTTGCACCAAGCATATCAAATGGCTATGGAAATTGAAAAAATTATGAAATACTCAATGATGAAGGGGTATTTGGCTGCAAGTATTGATTACCCTAGTCTAACTAGTACTATTAAAATGCCAGAGTTGGCTGCTCATAGCATTCATTACAATAAGGGTGTTTTGAAAACTATTATATCTTCACCATTGCAGTGTGATGATAATGAGATCCAAGTTGAAAGCCAGTCTAATTTGAGTGATGTTGATAAAAATTCTCTTATACCAGAATTGTATGAAATGAAGAGGCAAGAGAAAGAACCGCCATATGAGTTTTTCCTGAGATTTTAAGGTGCTTTAATACAAATTCCTAGAAGTCACAGAGCTAATGACTATGAATGCATTGATTTATTTTGTGAACTTTATGAACTAGGTTTCAGTTCTTTGCCAAAAGAATTAAAACCTGCTAATTTGGCCCAAGTCATTGAGTTGATAGAGATTGTAGAATCAACCAAGAATGTACCTACACAAAATGAGGACAATGCTTGCCCTTTTGAAGAAAGTTGGATAACTATAGAGGAATTTGAGGGGAAAAATGATGCTGAATTGTGTGAGACACCCATTGTGTTTCCTAATCGTGATTGTAATTCTCATATCACTGAGATTTTTTTACAGGCCAGTGATTGCAATTTCAGAGGTAGTGATTGCAGTACCTAGGATGAAACTAAGCTTTCTTTTTACCAGAGTTGTAAAATGTAGAACCTCATGTTCTTACTTTTTTCCAAGTGAAGGAACAATTTTTAAATGATAATTATCTAGAGTATACTCCAAGTATATTTGAAATGGAACAAGCCTATTTTATAGATGTTGAGAAATATGAGGACAATGAAGTATGTGATAAACAGAATAGTAATGAAGACAACCAACATATTAATGAAAATATTGGTAGTATTGTTTTTCCTGACTGCTTATGTGAAGTTGATAGGGATATGTTGTTACCTTCTGACTATGATATTTTTGGTGAAAATTTTTCAGCTTGTGCCAAAATTTTCACTTATAAATTAACACATACAATAGGTAATATTGAGTACAAGGAGGAAAGTGCGTATTTCACTATCTTTTTGACTAGTTTGAAATTGATGTATTTGACTCTATCTTTGAGGGTTTTCATCTGAGAATAAATGAATAAATACAGGGGAAGGAATATATTGAGAGACCTAAAATGAATGTGTTTACACATTCCCTAGAGAATGATGTAGATAGTACTACAAACATTTGTAATGCTATGATATATTCCAAATTGATAGATTTCAAGTCCTGGCAACCAAACTCATGTGGGAAATTCTAGGGTGGGGATTCCCCGAGTTGTGTATCATCTGTGTTGCGCAATAGAAGTATGGATAACATGCACATAGTTTTATATGAAAATTTTCAGTTTGATGTGCATATTGATAATGATGCCAGAATGTGTAATGTTGCAGACCAAATAAGCTATGAATGTTTCCACTTCTCAACTCAATTGGGACAACATTCTATGAGTTATGACTAGGGGTAGAGTAAAGCCAAATGTTAACATGGTCATATGTTTCTTTTAAAGTTTTGGAACACGACATTGACTGAATTGGTGCAAGGGATTATAAACAAATATTATGGTACTTCTAGACATATTGATTATCCTATTTTTGAAGCATCAAACTGTAAATGTTGCAGACATTATTTACTGCAAGTGACAGAGAATTTTTTTTTGATAGAGGCAATATCTGATTTCTCTTGGCGGGTGGCCTGGGGCCACCAAGTTTGTATGCACAAGTCCAATTGACAAAGCATGGTGAAGTATCTGTTGAGGCACTTGTGTAATTCAGTAATTTGGTTTTTACAAAACTAGAGATTTTGGATTGTTGCTATGCCCATAGGGGGCATACATTCCCAATCAGAGCCACTAATGGGAACTTTCAATTTCAAAGGGGGGAAGGCTAGGGTTTCAGGGTTTAAAGTTATGCATGCTGATATGAGTTATCAAATTTTGAAACCCTCATGTTATGTTTCGACGGTGACTTGATACCGAAGGTAACCGATCAATTTAGTAATCTAGTTGAGCCCTTTCCTCTGTGCTCTTACTAGTTCCTTCCACCCATCTTTTTGGTCTCTTGTACTACCTACAATTAAGAATTTGTACTGCCGAGGGTTGTACTGGTTGGTCCCACTTGAATATTCTACGTGTATGTACATGTTGTTTGGCTAACCGTATGATCACAGGTTTTTATCTGGATTATTTCTTGCAAACCTCATAGGTCTTCTTACTGATATCACAAAGTAGTGCGAGGTCTTGGAGATGCCGCCATCTGGCATATACGAATGGGTGGGGTCTTTTCTCGAGGCGCCAACAATGACAAATGGTCATGTTTTCACCGACAGAGGGATTTAGTTATGGGGCTAATAATAATTGTCCCTCGTAGACCTCCCATGAGCATGATTAATGTCTCTAAAGTACCATGAGGTCTACGAACAAGCAACATCTGGCTTGTTTGTTGAGGCAACGGGGCTAGGTGGGACCCACTATCTAGTTGCGACCTCCTTTTTCTCGGGTAATGATTGGTTGTGGTTTTTCAACGCTTGTTTAACTCAACATGAGTCATTCGACTTGCTAGGTCCATTCTACATCAATGGTGTAGTTTCAAAGAAATTATAGATCATCTATGTGATGAGCTTTCATACACTGAAACTTATTTTATTAATCGCTCAAGCTTTTCAGAGGATCTTCTCTTGATTTTCTCTAGCGTGCAAATGATGCCCTCTTGATAGAAGCAATTATGGTGGCTACGTCAGCCACTTATGGCTCAAATGCTTGTTTTGCATTCAATAAATCAATATACCTCACACTAATTAACTCTATAAATACTTGCTAAAGTGACCCAGCGTTATCATTACATTTTTTGAGTTATTTGTAGGTGGTAGTTATTCTCTTGTATTATATGAAGCTATAGATAAATCTATAGGGCGCAAGAGTGCTAGAGTAGGAGCCAGGAAGTCGCTAGTTGATAAGAAGCAACCTAATCCCAGAACACCCGAAGTTGCTACTAAAAGTACTGGAAAAAGGACAGAGTGTTGCACTTCCCCTATTTTGATTTCATCAAATTCTAATGGTCACAAGTCTGAAACTGATTTGGATTACCGGTGTTACCTTGTAGGCTTGACTGAGCTTGTGGGAGTGAACAATGAGGCCCTTCCAGTCAAATCAATAACTGCAATGGCACCATGCCAAGTTGCTAGGTGTTGCACTGATGTGATTGGAGGAATGAAGGTGGTGTCTCTTTTAACTAAAGTGAGAACTCAGAGCGGTTGCTTGTACCGAGGCCGTGTGTCTACTTAGTGGTTGCTAGTGTTGGGTCTGCTGGGCATTGATTTTCTTGGTGTTTCATCTTGTTGATGTGGACATGTGCGTGCCTAACATGCTTTTTTGGTATTTCTTCTACTGGTTACTGTGTAACCATTTTTTTGATTCCTCGGATCATGCACTATGATATCCAATGATGAGGAATGCAAATTCAAATTTCATTCTAAATGATTCATTTTTGAAATTAACAATGTAGCCTATTGCTTTGTTGCTCTCCTGTCCTATAAAGGATATTTCATGACTCATTGTTAGGGTCGGATCTTGTATCATAAAATTTCTAAATATATGTATAGTTATTTCCTTTCACTAGAGTTCTCTAAAAGGTTTTAGTTAATGTCTTTTTCTGGTCAGTTTTCTATGAAGCAAGCAAGCCTTGCTAATCTAATTACGGATATTCAAGCAATAAATGATAATCATTTTGAAAAAAATTCTCTCCTAATTGTGTGTCATAAGCTATTAATGAGCCTATCAATGATATCTTCATTCATTTTCATTGGTATATTTTAATGTGTTCTTCAATTCCCTGCTTTAGCTGAATGTGTTAATGAAATTGCTTGAAAATGAGTTACAAATTTATGATTATACATTCAGGATTGCTAAGGAATTTTTTTTAACAAATTAAAATTAGCATGATGTAAAGCATTATGGTGATATGCCAAAAATATCTCGATTACGCTTTGTATGACTCCTACCCAATGGATGAGGCATTGGCTATTTTCTTCAAGATTACTATAGGACTGTAATTCTAAACATGGTGGTCTAAGAGTTGACCACAACAAAATATTAAAACTTATCTCTCTACGAGAGGAAAATCTTACATTGAAGTTTTCAATCCCATTGCTCTAAGATACCTATTATTATTCTTTGGTTTGCTAATACCAAGAATAATCACTATCTTATTGCGTGTGTAGGAATTGTAATCTATTAGAAGAAGTGTTCTTACCAATCATAGAACATTCTTATGAACACATTTAGGTTTACCCACCTTGGTCATACAAAGCCAAAAGTGTAGGAGATGTTAGTATTTTACTGAATCTTGTTAGTTGGCCACTAGCTTTTGTGACTCTTTATTATAGAGGTTAGCTACCTCTTAGAGAATCGCAAATCCTATGTGGGAAAAAACACCAACAACTCCATCGTTGCAAAGAAATAGCAATTGTTGGTGAAGATTTTTTTTGAATGGCTTCTCCTAGAACGCGAGCACAAAATATGGGGGTTTTTTCCATGACTAGAAGAAAAAAACAGTCAAAATCAGGATGACAACATTTCTCATTTTATTTTTTTTAACAAGAAATAACGTGAGCATGTTATAATGTGCTTGCATTATAACACACTCACATTATTAGATTGTTGTTGTTGAGCCTTAGGCTTAGAAAAAAAAGCCATAACACGATAATTTTATAACGTGAGTGCTTTATAACGCACTCACATTATGAATTTTCAAAAAAAAATTTGAATGTGTCCATGAAATGGCTACCCGTTTCGATGCACCCGCCTTTATCTTTTCCTCTTTTCTTGAATAGGTGGCAAGTAGATCAATCCTAGATGAAGGAGTTGATCCCATTTTTGTTTAATCTCTATTATAGGACATGTAAGAATGGTAACTTATTGAGTTTATAGGGCGTAGGTTTCTTACTTGTTTGGGAAATTTTCTAAGGTGGAGGGGGTATAGGAGGATCTTGATATCCTAATCCCTTGGAATCTTCAGATGGTATTTGTTTTAGAAATTTATGGATTTCATTTCTCATTGGCTGTCTCACATCCTTGTTTACTTCAGATCTTGTAGTGTAGGAAAAATTACCCCCCTTTCACACTTAATTTGGGAATAATTAATAATAGAATAAGCCTAATGCTACCTTGATTTAGGTTTGTAATATATTTTTCATATTCAAATTAAGTTTAGGTCCCTTTTAAACTAAATGGAATTAATTGTATCTTCTTTTTGGTGTTGTAAGGTGTAACTTTACACTTTCACATTAATCTAGGGCTTTAACAAATAATTGAGGTTAATTTTCCTTAGTTGTCCTAGTTAATTCAACTCCAAGCCTAATTAAATGCAAATTCTAAGGGATAAAACTTGACATTCATAAATGCCATTTCACAAAACAAATTTGGAAGATGTGTGTCCTAGATAAGTGACCTAGGACCCATTCGCCATAGGGCGAATGGGTCCTCACTTAGACCTATGACCATAAATTTAAATAACGTTTATCATTGATCGATGTGTGTCCTAGGTAAGTGGTCTATGACCCATTCACCACATGGAAAATGGGTCCTCACTTAGACCTAGTATCCTCCTTTAAAATATTATTTTGGTGGTATTTTAATGATTTCAAATCTATAATTCAATGTGTGCTTGTGATATTTGAATTTTAGGAATTAATGTTAAGATACATATAAATACAAGGTTATATTTCACTATGTTTCATCCTAAGATCCTAGAATTTCATAAGAAATAAAGAGTAATTTCACAAGAGCACTTCAAGAGAATTAAAGTGCATTTTCAAGGAATTCAAGGGTAGATTTGAAGAATATTATTGCAACAATCAAGATTCCATTATCATGTCAAAGATTTGTTTCATCATGCATGTTGTTTGAGCTAATATGGTGATATAGTCTTTAAGATCTATGCAATTATTCAAGGACATTATTTATAATCAAGTTTCATGATCAATATATACATCCATTGAGGCCACTTTATGTTAGTTTGTAGATTTTTTATCCAAGGTTTCATTGTCTCATTTCTTCATGTTTCATTATTTCATTCCTTCATGTTTTATTATTTCATTATAAGGTTTTATTACCAAAACCGTTTTGACCAAGGAAAAACCCTATTCCCTAACAATTAACATTTTTCTCAGTTTGATGTGTGATTAGGGTAAGTGCAATTGAGATGGTTCCCAAAAGGGGGCTTAAGTGGCCAGTTTTTTTTCTAAAATCAGGGAATATTGACCTTGGCCGTGAAATTGAGGATAGTTACACTCAAAATTTTGAGATGGAACAAAAAAGGATCAAAGTGCTCTGATTCTACTTTCTAACTACTAATTTATTTTGAAAATGGTTGAGATTAAGGGGTTCAAAAGAGGGACATACACAAATTGGTGTTGTTTTTTTAGAAAAACATAACATAGCAACTCTTGTACAAACCTAACATGGTATTTTTTTTTTAAGTATTTTTAAAATCACTATAGTCAGAAGTTAGCTAACAGTATGTAGTTGATGCACGATTTTTCTCATAGTTTTTTAATGAATATTTGATTTTTTACTAATTTTTGAAATAGACACTTCCTGAAAACTAGAATTTTTGCCATGCTACCTCTACAAATTTTGGAAACTAATTGAATTTTTTTTTTTAAATTTCTTTTGTAGATTGGAGTCTAGTTTCTAAAAATGTAATTTATTTGAAATTTCGATGAACGCTTAATTTATAATGGAAAAACACCAAACATAGTTTTTTTTCCAAAAAAGAGACATAGAAAACAAAGAAATTATGGATGAAAGGTTTAACATTGTCAAAAAGTGAAAACAATTACAGTGTTGGATAGCTAAGAGAGAACATAACATTACCCAGATGTTCGATTTGTTTGATATTGAACCACGTGCAATCTTTCTGATGAGCACGAACCCGATTATGTAAATAATTTAGAATTTGCAAAAACACGTCTCTGGTCATTGGGAATTCCCTCCAAGACTTTGGGTTGGTATTCCAAATAAAATACCAATCCCAAAGGCTTGGGGATTCCCAAAGCAAGATATAACGCACTCGTGTTATATCTCAGTTTTGACATGGTTTTTTGCACTTGTGGGGAACATGTCTAGCAAGACATAACGCGAGAATGGCATAACGCGCTCATGCTATGTCTTGCTTTATGTTAAATTCTACTCTATTGAATATGTGTTTATATATTTGTATGTTTGTATGTACATGTATGAGTGTATGTCATGTATGTATGTATGTATGTATGCCTGTATGTATCAATGCATGTATATTGTATGTATGCTTATATGTATGCAAGATTGTATCTACACATGTATGTTTATGATTGTATGTATGTAGGATTGTATGTACACATGTATTATTCTTGTATGTGTGTATGTATGTATTTATGTATGTCTTTAGAGGGAGGAAAAATTTTAAGAGAGAGAGAGAGAGATCTAGAGTTGTCTAGGTAGGGTGGGGTGGGAGAGAGAGAATTGAGAGAGAGGGAGAGAGATAGAGAGAAAGAGAGAGTTATGTAGGTAGGGTTCCAAAGGTAGAGACTTGAGAGTGTGATGGGGGGTGATAGGTAGAGACTTGAGAGATAGGTAGTGAGAGGGAGTGGGAGAGAGGGAGTGTGAGTGAGAGACCTCGCGAGAGGGAGAGGGTGTGGGAGGGAGTGACTTGAGAGAGGGAAAGAAAGAGGGGGGTGGAGTTAGAGGGACTTATCTATGTAGGGTGGAGGGATAGATAGAGAGAGGGGGCAAAGAGAAAGAGTTAACTAGGTAGGTTTCTAGAGGGAGAGACTTGAGAGAGAGAGGGGGTGGGAGGGAGAGATGTAAGAGAGAGGGAGAGAGAGGGAGTGGGAGAGAGTTGGAGGGAGATAGAGAGAGATAGATAGAGGGAGAGAGAGAGGTTGGTAGGGATTGATTGAATGAGAGGTACGTAGAAAGAGGGAGAGGTTAGATAGGGACAATTAGAGAGGGTAGGAGAGAGGGATCGAGGGAGAGGTGAGATGTATACATAGAGATAAAGTGATAGGGGTTGAGAGTATAGGGTTGAGGGATTAGGGTGGAGGACCTATAGGGTTGATGGTTTCTAGGGTATTAGGGTTTAAGGGTTGAGGGTTGATGGGTTAGGGTCGACGATAGAGGGTATTAGGTTGAGGGTGTAGGGTTTAGGGTATATGTTTGAGGGTATATGGTTGAAGGATTAGGTTGAGGGTCCAATGTAAAGGGTAGAGGGTATAGGGGTTGAGGGTTTAGGGTTTAAGGATTGAGTGTTTAAGGATTGAGGGTTGAGGAATTAAGGGTTGAGGGTTGAGAATTGAAGGTTGATGTTCTAATGTATAGGGTAGAGGGTAGAGGGTTGAGGGTTGAGGTTTTAAGGTTGAGGGTAGAGGATTGAGGGTATAGGGTATAGGGTTGAGGGATTAGGGTTGAGGGTCCAATGTATAGGGTAGAGGCTATAGGGTTTGAGGGATTAGGGTGTAAGGGATGGGGGTTGAGGGTTGAGGGTTTAAGGGTTGAGGGATTAAGGGTTGAGGGTTTAGGGATTAGGTTAGAGATTTTTCTTTGATTTAAGGGTTTAAGGGTTGAAGGATTAGGGTAGATGGTATTGGTTTGAGGGTAGATGGTAGAGGGTAGAGGGTAGAGGGTAGAGGGTAGAGGGTAGAGGGTAGAGGGTAGAGGGTAGAGGGTAGAGGGTTTAAGGGTTGAGGGTTGAGGGTTTAGAGTTTAGGGTTGAGTTTTTAAGGGTTTTAGGGTTGAGGGTTTAGGGTTGAGGGATTAGGGTAGAGAGGGAGAGATGGATGGATAGAGAGATGAAGGGAGAAGTGCGATAGAGAGAAGGAGAGAAGAGGAGGGAGGGACATAGATATATGAGGGTTGAGGATTCAATGTATAGGGTAGAGGGTTGAGAATAAAGGGTATAGGGTTGACCACTTGTAGGGTTGAAGGATTAGGGTATTTGGTTGAGGGTATAGGGTTGATGGAATAGGGTTGAGGGTATATATGGTTGAACGATTGGGGTTGAGAGTCTAATTTATAGGGTAGAGGGTATCAAGTTTAGGGTTTAGGGTTTGTGGGTTGAGGATTGAGGGATTAAGGGTTGACGGTTGAGAATTGAGGGTTGAGGATTTAATGTATAGGGTAGAGGCTAGAGGGTAGAGGGTTTAAGGGTTGAGGGTTGATAGTTTAAGATTGAGGGTAGAGGATTGAGGGTATAGAGTTGGGGGATTAGGATTGAGGGCCCAATGTATAGGGTAGAGGGTATAGGGGTTTAGGGATTATGGTTTAAGGGTTGAGGTATTAAGGGTCAAAAGGGTTGAGGGATTAGGGTAGAGAGTTTACTAAGTGGGTTTTAGGGTTGAGAGATTAGGGTTGAGGGTAGAGGGTAGAGGATTGAGGGTAGAGGGTAGAGGGTAGAGGGTAGAGGGTTTAAGGTTGAGGGTTCAGGGTTCAGGGTTTAGGGTTCAGGGTTCAGGGTTGAGTGTTTAAATTTTAATAGGGTAGAGGGTAGAGGGTTTAAGGGTTGAGGGTTTAAGGTTAAGGGTAGAGGATTGAGAAAATAGGGTTTGGGGATTAGGGTTGAGGGTCGAATGTATAGGGTAGAGGGTATAGGGGTATAGGGATTATGGTTTAAGGGTTGAGGGATTAGGGTAGAGATTTTACTAAATGGGTTTAAAGGTTGAAGGATCAGGGTTGAAAGTAGAGGGTAGAGGGTAGAGGGTAGAGGGTAGAGGGTTTAAGGGTTGAGGGTTTAAGGTTGAGGGTAGAGGATTGAGGGTATATGGTTTGGGGATTAGGGTTGAGGGTTGAGAGTCCAATGTATAGGGTAGAGGGTATAGGGCTTGAGGGATTAGGGTTGTAGGGTTGATAGTTGAGGGTTGAGGGATTAGGGTAGAGAATTTACTAATTGGGATTAAGGGTTTAAGAGTTGAGGGATTAGGGTTGAGGGTAGAGGGTATTGGGTTGAGGGTAGAGGGTAGATGGTGTAAGGGTTGAGGGTTTGGGGTTTAAGGTTGAGGTTAAAGGTTTGAGGGTATAGGGTTGGGGTATTAGGGTTGAGGGTCCAATTTATAGGGTAGAGTCTATAGGGATTAGGGTTTAAGGGTTGAGGGTTGAGGGTTGAGGGATTAGGATCAAGAGTTTAATAAGTGGGTTTAAGGGTTTAAGGGTTGATGGATTATGGTTGAGGGTAGGAGGGAGAGACTTGGGAGTAGTAATGAGAGACTTGAGAGAGAGAGAGACGAAGGGAGTGGGAGAGAGATAGAGGGTAGAGGATAAAGGTTATAAGGGTTGAGGGTAGAGGGGAGAGATATATAATTAGGGTATAGGGGTTGAGGGTTTAAGGATTAAGGGTAGAGGGTAGAGGGGAGAGAGATAAAATTAGGGTTTAAGGGTTGAGGGTAGAGGATATAGGGTATAAGGGTTAAGGGTAGAAAGTAGAGGGGAGAGAGATAGAATTATGGTTTAAGGGTTGAGGGTATAAGGGTTAAGGGTAGAGCATATATGGGAGAGAGACAAAAGGAGTGAGTGAGTGAGAGAGATAGAGAGAGTTAAGAGAGGGAGAGGGGTTAGGAGGGAGATATTTGAGAGAGAGCGAGATGGAGGGAGTGGGTGAGAGATAGAGGGTAGAGGATATAGGGTATAAGGGTTAAGGGTAGAGGGTAGAGGGGAGAGATAAATAATTAGGGTATAGGGGTTGAGGGTATAAGGGTTAAGGGTAGAGGGTAGAAGGGAGAGATAGATTAGGGTTTAAGGGTTGAGGGTAGAGAATAAAGGGTATAAGGGTTAAGGGTAGAGGGTAGAGGAGAGAGACATGACTTGTGAGTGAATGGGAGAGAGACTTGAGAGAGGGAGAGGGGTAGGAGGGAGAGACTTGAGAGAGAGAGACAAAGGGAGTGGGAGAGAGATAAAGGTCTGAGGATAGAGGGGAAAGAGATATAATTAAGGTATAGGGGTTGAGGGTATAAGGGTATAAGGGTGGAGGGTAGAGAGGAGAGAGATAGAAGGAGTGAGTGAGTGCATGAGAGAGTTGAGAGAGGGAGAGGGGGTAGGAGGGGGGGGAGAGAGAGAGAGAGAGAGAGAGAGAGAGAGAGAGAGAGAGAGAGAGAGGATAAAGGGTATAAGGGTTAAGGGTAGAGGGTAGAGGGTAGAGGGAAGAGAGATAAAACTTAGGGTATAAGGGTAGAGGGAAGAGAGGTAGAATCAGGGTATAGAGGGTAAAGAAAAAGAGAAAATAAATCTATTAAAAACAACTTTCTCAAAATGCAAGCACATTTTGAAGAAGTAGAGATGTGACCATTTTTAGCATGAAATAACGTGAGGACGTTATAACGCGAGCACATTATAATGTGAACGCATTTTGGCTTGCTATCAAAATTGTAAAAAACTCAATATACCCATGATCTCAAGGCCCACATTCTACATATTCTCCTAGTTTTGCATGTGCTT
Organism: Sequoiadendron giganteum; assembly: GCA_007115665.2. Taxonomy (NCBI): domain Eukaryota; kingdom Viridiplantae; phylum Streptophyta; class Pinopsida; order Cupressales; family Cupressaceae; genus Sequoiadendron; species Sequoiadendron giganteum. Next base: position 928,853,545 of record CM021100.1, read on the forward strand.
TGATAAAAAGTACTTTTTTGATGATGTTGTGAAGTGTGCATGCATGTTTTTCACATTCCACCACCTCTTTCATAATATTTCCACCACCTTTGCATGAAATAGAAGAATTTTCACATTAAAAGACATATAATATCAATTCAAGTAAGAATTCCATTCAAAATTGATATACAATTGAAGTTTGGAGGGGAAAAAGCTTTTGAAACATTCAAATTGTTTAGGAGTTTGAAGAGAGAAGTAGTAAAAGCTACATAATTGGGTAGAACTCCTCCATTTCAAACTCTAGTTTTTTAGGTATGTGAAGTCTTTACACATATTCTTTCATTCTATTATGGATTACTTTTGTACACATCTAAAAATGGTCACAGTTAATCAAACCTGTTAATTAATTAAATATGAATTATTTAATTAATATTCTTAAGTCATCTACACATAAATAAATTTATTTATTTATTTATATTGTTCATTTTCTCAGTTCTTCTAGTTTAATTAAATAAATAAGTTTATTTAATTATTTTCCTCTTAATTAAATAAATAGATTTCACAATTTATTTATATTAATTATCACAAGTTTAAATTTTAAATTTAAATAATATTCTTCATCTCACCTGTAATTAAATATTTCAAATATTTAATTAAAGCACTTTCTTCTCTTCCACTTAATTAAATATTTTTAATATTTAATTAAAAGCTTTCTTTCTTCCATTTAATTAATATTCTTAAGTCATCTACATATAAATAAATTTAATTATTTATTTTAATTGTTAATTTTCTCAATTCTTCTAGTTTAATTAAATAAATAAGTTTATTTAATTATTTTCCTGTTGATTAAATAAATAGATTTCACAATTTATTTATATTTACTATCACAAGTTTAAATTTTAAATTTAAATAATATTCTTCATCTCACATTTAATTAAATATTTCAAATATTTAATTAAAGTGCTTTCTTCTCTTCCACTTAATTAAATATTTCCAATATTTAATTAAAAGCTTTCTTTCTTCCATAATTAAATATTTCCAATATTTAATTAAATGCTTTCTTTCTAATTCTTTATTCTCCTCACTTAATTAAATATATCCAATATTTAATTAAAAGCTTTCTTGACTCAATAATTAAATATTCTATAATATTTGATTAGAAACTTTCTTCTTTGCATATTTAATTAAATTTTTTATATATTTAATTAAAGCGCTTTTATCATCTCTCACACATAAATTAAATATTCATTCATTTAATTTATGGAAACATCTTCCATCTTTTTCTCAACTTCTTGATCTCTCACCATTCATTTTACAAGTTTTAATCTCAACCATTGATCCTTGCCAACTTGATTTCTTGCCTTCAAAATTTTATAAATACAACCCTCTTATGAGTTAAAAATGACACAACTCAAATCTTAGATTTCGTACATAGTTACTATAGTTGAATTTAAATATTATCAACATTCTAGCATCATAGCATTTCAATTTCATAGCTTAAATCATATAGCCATGCACATGCATTTTCAATTGATCTCATTCTCTTAAGTTTCCATTTCAACAAGTTGTTGCTTACACAACTAAGAGCCAACATCTTTAATCAAATCCTTGGAGATAGAGGACGATGGGACGAATTTGAAGAAGCTACTATCATTAGAGTTTGCATTTATGCTTTCTAGTTAGATTTCTTTAATATAATGTCTTATCGGTGTGTTAGTTTACTATTTGATTAATCCACATTTTCTAACCACACAACTTTCATTTTTGTTATTTTGCATATTCCATGTTGATCATTTTTTGTTTGTCATTGTAACCTTAGGTTGTCAATGCACATTTTAAATTACACTATTCTATACACTTTGCAATTAAATTTTTAAACCACATCTCTTTGAGGAATTTTTTTATTTAACAATTGACTTACCTTGTGTATGCTTCCACATTTTATATACACATATATATGACATAAGTTTGAAGGAAGTAAGAAAAAAAATCATTTCTTAATCCTTTATTACAGATGTGCATACCACTCTCCAAAGATTTCTGATGCAGAGCATCTACACAATTCCACAAACTTCAAGGGTATTTCTGACCCTAATCCCAAATTGAGAAGATCAACAAAAAATTCAACCAAGATTCACTTAAACTTTCAACCAAATCCAAAACTTTGTAACTTGTTTCACTTTACTAAAAGACACCAAATTACCAAATCAGGTTACCAAATCACCATAGACTCTAAAAATGCCTTAAAAATCATTATCTTGACTGGTTCAAAACAAAAACACCATTGGAAAATTTTGAATCACTGAACTCATCAAACATTCTCACCAATACACTAATTTGCACCTTGTTTGCACATTGCTATAAAGCACTAAAACAACAAATCTTGACTCCAAAACTTTACCAGGCCTAAATTCTTCTTAAGCATCATCATCTTAAAAGGAACAAAGCAACATCACCTTTTCATAACACAATATCATCAGTTTCACAACTAATTACACTCATGCCATCCATTTCTTATAGTAGACCATAAACACTAAATTTGATATATTTCTTGAGCCACATTGAATCCTCATAAACTAAATGCATCATTAGGAACCCATTTCAGCCTATTATAACATATCAAAATATTTGATAATATTTTTTTTATAATTTACAAAAATAATAGACTATCTCACGGAATAGTGCCCCAATTAGGCGTAAAATAAAAAGCAACTACCTTCAATTCAAATCCACAACCATGAATAAATTTAAACAATATTGCATGATGTTCTAAAACATTAGAATCTACCATCTTTTGATCCCTTAAGTCCCTTCAAAGGTCACAAAGCAAAAAAACTCACTTTATGCCAACTTAGACTAAATGCAATAGGGGTTTATTGGAAGTATGATTTCCAAACATCATACCAACTTTCCAAGGCTAAGTTAGCAACATGAGGAAAGGTGCAACCTATCTTGCAATCATGGCTCAAAATGGAAGCATGGACAAAGCATTTGAATTGTTTGACAATATTTTTTTCCTATAAATGCATACCAAATGTGGTAGCATTGACAAGCTAGTGAGCTTGGCAAGATAGTGAGCTTACTCACTAGCTTTCCAATGCGGTACGGTTGAGAAGGTAGGGGCAGCATATGATTCATAGAAATGGGGTCTCATGGTGATGTATATCACCATAAGAACCCATTTCTATGAGTCATACACTACCACTACCTTCTCAACTGATGTAGTACAACGTTTAAAGATTCATTCAATCACAATTTAAGTCTTTAGAGACAACTTTGCAACCTTTAAAAATGTATCTCAACAATTCTTCACAAATTCACCTAATTTCACTTGTAGGTTTTTTGACCTAGTTTCTTGACCAAATCTACACAAATACTCATTAAACCCACTATACAAATGTTTTTAAAGATATCCTTTAAGGCATACACAAACATATCTCAAGAGTTCATATAACTCTTCTGAAAGAAATATCTCAAATTCATGCTTCTACGTTGTCCCAACTAGGCCAAATAGGCCAGTTTAACAAAGTATCATCTCTCTAAACAACTTGACAACCCCAAATTCCTATGGACAATCATTAACCAGCCTCTAAAACCCTCAAATCTACAATATTTAGCCAAGGAACTGCTCATAGAGTGCACTTTTCACAAAACCTTCATTTTTAGCAAATTTAGGGAGGGTCTATTGAAATTCCTATTCCCATGCCCTATCTCACCTTTCCAAAGCATCAAAAATTCTCCAAATGACCTACAAAAGCTTAAAAAACCTAAAAAAAATCTGCCCCAAATGTTTACTACACTTTTCTTCTCATGACCACCAATTTTCACTCAAATGCATAATATTGTCAACTAGGGCATCATTCCCAAACACTCAAATTCACCTCCCCTGCTCTTCCAAAGCTTCAAAAACCTTGTAAAAGGTCTTCACAAACTTTTTGAACTAATCTCAAACCTTATTGAGTGCATTTAAAATGATCTTCGACTTAGAGCCATTACTTTCATAGCAAAAACTTAGAAAATTTAGTGGGGGCAGCAATCAAAACCTCATCAAAACTTATTGCCTGCTCAAAATCCTACATCTACATCTAATCCTATCATGTTTAGACTCATTCTACTGAGCCACGATAGAAATAATAGGTGGAATGAGTCATTTAACTCATTTTATGCCTTCAAACCCTTGGCTGGTTGAACAAACCCACCTCCAGTAAAAATGCAATAAAATTCTTTAAATGGAATGAAATCAGTTCACTCCAAAGAAGTATTGGATCTAAGACACAAATATATAAATTTGAAAAGATTTCAACACTTAAAAATCAAACTGGAACCCAAAATCTTAAAGAAAACCAACCCTAACTGTCTTTTCAATTACATGACTCTAGGTTTCTAGGTCCTATCTCACAAATCCAAACTAGAACTCACTAAATAAATTTTCAGACACCCTTTATGTCCTTACACAAAATATAACAAAAAATCATACAACTCTTTCAAAACAAAACCCTCAAACAAGAGCTTCTACGATGTCCTAGACAAAGGAACACCCCTTTAAATTTACTGCCCAGACAAATTTCCTTTGGAAAGTGAAGTACCAGGTTGTAAAACCTCAAGATCCACCATTTTTAATCAGAGGAAGACCCACTAACTCACCCAGCCATGAAACCCTCAATTTGACCTATTTTAGGGAGGGTTTATTAGAAATATGCCTTCCCAAACTGATTTCAATCTAACAACACTTAAAAAACTTTGAAAATTGTCTGCACAAACTTAATTAACCTTCAAAAGTTGTTGCTTCCAAGAGTTTCACCTATCACCACCCTCTAACCACAAAATTTGATTAAAAAACAAAGGAATTCTATCTAGGTCATCACACAAAACCACTTTCAAGGCCTCCCTTGCTTGTAAATCTCATTCAAACATATATTCCTACCATTTTGGACTCATTCCACCAAGTCACAGTATTTATAATAGGTGGAATGAGTCAATTTCATATTTTAAGCAACCAAAATTCTTCAAAACAAGGTCTCAAACCTTATTCATGACAAAAAAGACATAAAACACCTAACGACTTATCAAAAAACCAAAATTGCAACTTAGCTAGGTGCCCCTACACGACATGGCTTGTCCATGCTTCCATTTTCAGCCTATCTTGCAATCATTGCATGCCACATTACCACATTTATTTAAGGCATTCCACAGAAAAAAATCATGTGACCTTTGTCTATGCTAGAAATACTCTTCTAGCGGATGATTTTAAGTATTTTTTATAAAGCCTTGAATGACATATATTTCATTTATTTGAATGGATACATATTTTAGGAACTAATATTCGTCTCATTACCATGGTACAAGTAGTATTATCTATCATGCTGAAGAAACGAAAAAAGGAATAAACTAAGAGACAAAGAGTATGAAACCTTCAAATAAAATGAGAGAGAATGGGTGGTGACATATTGTGAAAAGGAGAAATTGGATACGATTGATGAAAACAAGCCAACTGAAGAGGAACCTCAATCATCAAAAAGAGAAGAAGTGTTGGCAACACAAAAGGCACGAATGAAAAAGCATCGTGGTAAGACAAATTCGAATACCATAGTTGAAGAAACACCATCTATGACAAGTGAATACGAAGGGACACCATTAAGCACAAGATAATATGGAGGGACACTGTCTACCACAAGTGAATATGGAGGGACACCATCTATTGCAAGTGAATATGATTGGACACCATTCAACGCATCTCAAGTTGAGAGTACATCATCACTTAGATTTGACGAAGAAGATATGCCATCATCCCCACGTGAACCTCAAGGTATTTCTTCTACTCCACCCTCGAACAAAGGTACACAATCTAGCCCACCTCATTGAAATATTGATGAAATTCCTGATTTTGAGGACTATGTGTCTAGGAGAACACCACCTAGAATTTTGCATAGAAAGACAAAGTATTTGATTAATATTGATGAGGATATTTTGCAGCACATGGAAGGTAAGATTCCAGCACACACTTTTACAAGATATGCTAATAAGATTTGGAAATCATTCTTTGAAAGGCTAAATGAGACTGCAAGATGTCAACTATTTGTTGAAACGATGCGGGGTATAAAGTATAGAAACATCATGAAGACTCTTGGGTTGAAAACATCGAATGCATCAAGTGAAAACACTATTGTGAAGAATCTAATGGATTCTTATGAGAGTGTGGGTAAGACCTCACATTCAAAGGATAGTAATGTCACCTGACATATCATTACATCGACTTTGGTAAGTAGTCAAACAAAGAGAGCTCATCTCATTAGAAAGACGAGTGAAAAAATGAGAATTAGTTGAATTTTTTTTATCAAGAGCCATTCAAAGGTGGAAAATTATTGAGGGAACCAATTCAAATGAATTATGGGTATTCTTAGGCAGACTACCATGAAAAGAAAAAAAATTGTTGAAGCATTGAGAACACTAATTGAAGAGTATTGCAAGAATAAGACAAGGCCATCTCTGAATCAAAGGGATATGGTAAGAAGGAGAATTGGTAGTCGAAATCATGAGCCACATCCAAAGAATATTTTAGATATGACTCAAACCTAATTTTTTCATAATTTTCAACAAGATTATCCTCAAATTAGTATTTTTCAAAGATAATTTGAAATGCTTAACCCTTTTTCTGTCAAGATAAATCACACACACACTACTTGTTGTAGACTACATATTGAATTATCTAACCATTATGAAATCACACACACACTACTTGTCAGGCATGGAAAGGGGGGTTATGATGGTGTAGGAGAATGCGTGAAAAGAGCATTAGCATGAGAAGAGTTAAAGTATAAATATAGTGCAAAGTTGATAGATGCAAGATCAATCGTCGAGTGGTGCAATGCTTCGATGGGTCCAGGTAATGAAGGTACGTCTTCAATTCATATATTTTTTTGGTTGAGGCATGATACTAACATTGCACCATATGAGGACTATTATACACTAACAGGATCAAGTGAGGTACACTCTTTCCTTAGCTCAGATGAAATTTCATGCAATATCAATACACAAAATATGACATTCTTTTGTTCTTCATGTATAATGCAAACTTGGAATGATTGTGAGTCAGGGGAGTGGGTTAAAAAATGGTTGACAATTTATCTTAGCCCACTTCACATGTATCGCCCTCTGATGACATTGGAACTAACACAAATGGAAACATCAGTCGACTTTGACCATGTATCAAATCTAGTTCAACTAGGTAATATATCTGCTTGCTTAGTTTTCTAAATTCCTATTGTTATCTTACTTTGTAGTGTATTCATAATGTTGAATACTTTCAAGAGATTTGTTGCACATATCAATATAGGGCATGTTTATGCAGTTATTGTAGATGAAGACAATGAAGAGGGAACAAAAAATTACTTGTGCCATTGTTTTGAGGCCAAAAAGAAATTGCAGGCCCCAATTATAGATGGAGGAAACATAGAATACCCTACATGTTCAGTTGTTGTTACTAGAAAGTGGATTAGAAGGTACCCACATAAGAGTGTTAGACATTGGTTGTTTAAGGAATTTGACACACATCGTAAGATTTTTTTGTACTCAAACCTTTTCGTAGAATTAAATGTTAATTTGACCAAATATGGTGGTAGACCTTTAAAAAATACCTTGTGGAAGGTCTGTGAGTCTGACCATGAGGCAATACTTGACACAATAAAGAGTAGAGAAGATCTGGATGGTTCGTTGGAGTAATTTGTAAGTATGCAAATTGGTTCTTATTAATTTATACTTGTATGCACATTAATTTTTTCGATGCGAATACTATCATCTTATTTTACTTTTCCTATTTGTGAGTAACTTGCTAAAATTTTATTGATGCCCCCTTGTAGAAAATTACAGATTTATGAGCCATCCAAGAGAATCCATCCATAAAATAAATGTAACATCCTTATTTTGATGATCTTGACAAATCTCAATTATGATTTTAAGCCATTTGAAAAGTGTGTGCAAAGCTTGGTGAGGGAATTTCAAGTTATTCATTTGAAGTGAGCCTTATCATGAGCACCTATGATGTAGACATTATAAGAGCATCTTGAATTTAAATTTATTCTATTCATGAGAGGTGTTGTGTGCAATAGGTATCTTGGAAATCCCAGTGAAGATGTATGACTAGGAGTGACTAAGTTGAGAGACTAGCATGCCTATCCTTAATGGAAGCATGAAGATTTATGCCTTGTTGTTCCCGAGATGGAACCAAATGGTCTGGATTTATTGTCTATAAGTGTCTTCCATCTATTTTCATTTCCTTATTGTTCTCTAGTTGGAACCAAATGGTGTGAGTTTATTGTCTGTAAGTGCCTTCCATCTATTTTCATTTCCTTGTTGTTCTTGAGTTGGAACCAAATGGTGTGGATTTATTGTGGATTTTTGTTGTTGGTGTAGAAGCCAGGAACAATGTTTTTCAATAAACCCCTTTGGAATGGCATAAAGTGAGGGTTTCATATTTTGATGTCATAGGAAGTAATTCTTTGATCAAAAGTTGTGGATTTGGAGGTTTTGTAGACTAGTAAGTGACTATCCATGAAGATTTGGGGTTGGAAAGGCATTTGAGTGGGTGATGATTTGTTAAAGTCATTTAATTGAGGTCTAGGACAACGTAGTTGTATGATTTTAGAGAATCTAGTCCATAGTGACTATGTTGCTTTTGAACTATGATTTGTAAGATGTTAAAGGGTCTTTGAAAATACAATTGGTTAGTGGGTTTGAGATTGGATCTAAGAGTTTTGGTCTAAAAACTACATTTGTAGACCTACAAGGGAATTTGTGAAGAGTTGGAAAGATAAGTTTAAAAGGGTTGCAATTTTTTTTCTAAAGGCTTGAGTTGTGATTGTAGGTTGATTGCTTCCCCACTCTACATAAAAATTTATTGCTGGCCTCAAACATTTGTAATTGAAGCAAAGAAATCCCTGAATAGTCCAAATTATAAAAGGGCAACAATCTTCGATGTCCTGTTACCCAGATACCGTGTTGGTTATAGGAATTTTCTCTGAGAAATTGAGATCACATAGGAAACCTCTACAATAACCTCTCTTGTATTTTGTTATCTCATAGTTATTTTTCCGTGGTGTCCAATTTTGACTTGATGGAAACAGTGCCAATTGCAAGCAATATAAAGTTGCAAATTGGTGCAACTTTCATTTTGTAATTTATGTTAAAAATTAGACTATTCCAACACATCTGAATAGGCATGTTTATGCTAGACATGGTCCTCTTTCACTCCTAGAAACATGGAATCACTCTGAGCTACATTCAACTGGATCAATCCCTTAAGAGTCCAAAGTGCAAAATGGTTGCAAACTTCAACATGTTAATCGGATACTATGATACTTAGAACCTTCTCATCTAATCTTATGGGATCACGTTGGGCCCCTCTAGAATAACCTCTCTTGTTTTTCACTATCGCAGAGGTGTTTTCCCAATTTGGTGAATTTTCACTTGGAGAAAAAGTTGTCAAATGCAAGTAGTTGAAAGTTGCAAAGTAGTGCAACTTTTGTTCTATAACTCGTGTGACCAAAAAATCTGTTTCAACGTGTCCGAATAGGTATTTTTATGCTAGGAATGGTCCTCTTTCTTACCCAAACACATGGAATGACTCTAAGATTGTTCAATCAGATCGATCCCTTAAGAGCCTTGTTGATGGTGTTATCTGCACAGAAACAACTTAGACAGAATAAGATATCCTATCTCTCTTGAAAGGTCAATTTCTATGGGAAATAAATAACCCCAAGGTCTCTAATATTAGGTATTGACAATGTAGTAAAACAACTTAGTGATAAATGTGAAAATGGTGGTAATCACAATGGGACCTTACTACGAGAAATACTGGATTTTGAATCTTATCAGATATAAACAATGAATTGATACTTTGAAACTTAATTGGAACCGTGATAATAAATAAACAAAAAAAGATAAAGGTTTCAGAGATAATCTTAAAACTAATTCTAACCCTAAGATTGAAAATGCCAAAGGATAAAATGCTTAAAATGGACCAATCTCTCATAAACTATTTTCTGCTTGACCCAGATGAATCTGCAATTCCATAGATATAGTGCAATCTTCTAAGGTATTTAAATATTTTCAAATCATAAACATTCATTCAGTCAATCCTATTGCAATTGAGTTGAATAAACCTTCACAATTGAACTAAGCACAAATATAAGTCCAGGCTAACTTTGCAAAGCAACTAACAATCAGTTAACTACGAAAAGTATGGGCTAGAGATCACTGCAAACATTCCAAACATGAAACCCTAAGCATTACCAAATAATTTAACATAAACCACTAAGAAATCTAAGAGATAGAATAACAAGAACCATGCCAAATGAAATTCTAGAAGATAGATACCAAACACAATATCCCTCTTATATTAAATCATCCACCAATAGTAGCAATTCTAGTTTCTATTACAAAACTTGCTTGAGAACAAACCCTAACCTGCTCTAATATCACTTTACTATTTCTCTCTTGGTCTACCTATCCATTTATATCTATTTTCTAATCTCTATCTATATTCTTTTCTATCCAAATGAGGCAACATGCCAACCCTTTATAGAGACTCAACAAGATAGGTCTGCCCAATTTATGATATACAATAAAAACATGAACTACAAGAGGTCGGCCTAAAAGATATTCGAACATATGAAATGTGCCACTGGCATCAATTTCATTCAAAAACCACCAAGATTCCAAAGGGTCAGCCCAATACATGTGAATTAATGGGAAGCACAAATACCAATGTAACCCTATACAATTACTCCCCATCCTTGTCCTTAGCTTTATCTTCTATGCCATGTATGACCAATAGGACCCTATCAAGCTCAGCAATAGGTGGCATAGGCAAAACCCCAACCTTTCTCTCAAGAGACTTGATATCCTCTCTTGCTTGCCAAACTATACCATCCCAATCAGCTTTGTTGGTCAAATACTTGTCAATGACTACAATATAAGTTGCAACATCATCCAACTGATGTCCAGTAACTGGCCCTTCAATGACTGGAGAATAAATATCCCTCCACCATTTTCTAAGTTGCTCCAAATTGAGATGTTTTGGAGAAAACTTCTTCCTTCCAGTCATGACCTCGAAGAATGAAATGAACCTATCATGAATGCTGGTCAGAGCATCCTCAATCTACCTCACCTATTTGTGGATCCTTTTCAAGGCCTTTTGCCTCATTTGTAGGATTTCAAACCATTCCCAAGGTTTGGAAACTCTTGGAAAAGGAAGAATCTTGCACTGTACCAATTTTTCTTCAGTAAACCCCATGATTGTTGTAGTCTTCTATAGCAGGAGGTTGGTATTTACATCATCTTTTGCCAATGCAGCCTTCAACCAATCTATTGATCTCAGTGTATCATCTCTAGTTGTCAATATGCCCTTAATGGCATCATCTCCTTTAGCTTGGACACCCTACAACCAGGTAACTGCAGCATGCGAGGTACCCTTCATCTTTTCTAACTCAGAGATTGTTTCCTAGGGTAGGAATACCGCAATAGAAAAGGAGGAGCCAATAGCTTGCAAGGGTTTCATCAACTTATGCTAGTATTTCCTTAGTTTCTCATTCTCCTTCTCTAGTTCATGCCTTGTTTGTACTGCCTTTTTCAATCTCCCCACAATCACTGCATTGGATCCCTCATACTCTTCAATATCTTGCTCTGCAATAGCATGTCCCAAATCAACATTCTGCACATTATAGTCTTGGGCAGTCACATTGTCTTTATCCTTGTTTGGAGTAGGAGTAGCAATATGGGCAACCCGGTTACCTGATCCATCCCTTTCAATTTAGGATACAACCCTTGCTTTCTTCTTAGTCTTCTCTTTCTCCACATTAGCCATGAGGGCATCCCAATTAGGAGGAGCATCCTCCACTATTACCATTTTTCTCTTCAATTCCCTCTCAAGCCAATCTGGAATAGTAGACCCAGTAGGCACTGTGTCTACCTTATCTTGTTCCTTCTCTTGCTAATCACTAGTTGCCTCTTTCTCAACACTTTAACTTTTAGAAACAACCCCAGTTGGGTTCTCTTCCTATTGTACCTACTCTTCCACAACCACATGCACTGGTGAAGGGGCCTTAGCTGATATCTCTTCCTCCTTTTGAGGAGACCTTTCTACTTGCTCTTTTGTAGGAGAGTCTGCATATTCTACCAAGGGAGATTGAACTACCCTATCAATTTTTGCCTCTACCTTAAAGAGGTCTCCTTCTTGGAACTCTTCCTTGCTTAAATTCTTAGGACTTTCAACCTTCTTTGGTTCTCCCCATATGCTACCAACATCTTGAGGAATGGATGGATTTTCTTGCTCAATAATAGGGATACTCACCGAAACATTATCTTGTGTTGTAGTATCCCTTGGGGAAGGAGTCCTTGATCTCCTCATGTAGACCTGTGTCTTTTCCCCTGAAATTTCCACCTCTACCACTGGTGGCTCAATTTCCTTGTCAACCCTAGGGGATTCCTCTACCTTCTGTGATGTCCTTGTGACTCTTCTCTTCTTCATCAATGCATGAACACTTTGAACCTCCTCCTCCTCCTGGTTCTTCTCAAATTCTTTCCTAGAGGCATGCTTCCTCTTCTTGGCAATAGGCCTTCTTTGTTTTCCTTCCTCTATAGCCTTCTCAGCCTGAACCTCCCTTACCTAGATTCTAAAAGGAGAATCCACCTTCTCTTTACCTTTTGGATCTGGTTCAAGTGAAGCCTCAGAAGAAGAATGAGACTCTAAGTCTCCTATCAGTTCATAGGTGCATGGAACACTCTTGCTCTCCAACTCCAATATTTTGTACCTCAACCACATATTGGTATATTTGATCACTGGGGCCATAACTTGATCTAAATCAGTCTTTTCTTCCTCTAACCAGTCAACTTCCCCCACTGGTTTATCCTTCACTGCCTCATAAACATGACCCTCGATCACGTTTCCATCTTCCTCTACCTGGTCTGGGATGGCCTTTACATTGTACAATCTCACCAAGTCCACTGGCATTCTGAAAAACCTCTTCCTTCTCACCTCAAACTCATCAACAAGGTTAACCTAGTAGTCCTCAATATGAGCCTTATGGCTATAATCCCTATTGGCCTTCTTTTGGGCCTCGCTAGTAACATCAAACCTTGCTCTCTTAGAATGAAAAGAGAGCCCAAGAGTACCCATCTCCTCCTCTGAAGCATGAGTAGATTGAATGGAGGCACAAACTTCTCCCATCCCTATCTTCAAAAGAAAATCATTCCCAAAACCTATCTTATGCATCTCTCCCTTCACAACATTGTAAAAGTCACAGATTTGTCTAGTGACTTCCAAAAATACAATATGATATATGGGATATCTAGGGAGTCTGTAGGGAGCCCTCTGAAAACCATCAATTTCGATATATGAGAAGGTTGGGAACTGGATAAACTAGGCTCCATATCTCCTTATGAAATCTTTTTCCTTATCTGAGATTCTCACATGCTCTGCACCTTGGAGCAGTCTAGTAATGTACATTGTGAAGGCATGATTCAACCTTTGGTAGCTTCCACCAGTTAGGTGCAACTATGGATATACTTCATAGATAGCATCCTACCTAAGAATACCCCTAGTGCGCAATCCCTTGTATGGATGAAGTTTGGGTAATGAATACACTAGGTAAGAGGTCATAGTGAAGGTCTTGGTCTGCAAGACATTACAAAACTGATCATGGATCACATTACTGATAACACCTACCCAATGATAGTCAGTTCCCTGCTCTATTCTGGCAATCACATTGAACATCCAGGTTTCAAAAACACCTGCACTCTTCAATCCTACCAGCCTGCTGAGAAGGGTGATGGCATTGTAGTACTCCCTCTTGAAAGCAGTAAAAAAACCGAAATAAAGCCAGAACTTTAGATTTTCAATAGATTTCATAAGTTCGCCAGTCCAATTGGCAAGATAGACATTAAAGCACAAACCCATGTGAGAAAAACCCCCAAAAAAGAAGGGCCAAAATACCAGAAAGCGAAAAAAAGGGTCCCCACTTTCAATGGGGCATGTGTGCAAAAATTGCACAACAAATGGTGAGTCCACTGAGGAAATGCTCCAGAGCATTTCAAGGATAAACTAGAATCAAAAACCCAGAATCTCTAGTTTCAATCCTCTCATCAAGAATCCTATGAATAAAGTTTCAGAAACCACAAGCAAGAAGACTTTTTCTTATACCAGGGTCCAAGTGTGTGTATTATGCATTGATTCCCATCCTGCAAGTACATGAAGAACAAGAGAAAATTTGACCAAGTTACATAAAATCCAAACTTCAAAAGTAACCTGGATAGAGCCTTGCTGCCAGTCAAGCGTTCATAGCCTCGACGAGGTTCTTACTATGACCCTCCCAAGAACAGCTCTACTGCCAATTAGACATCTATAGCCCCAGTTGAGATACTAGGATACTCCTAATAAGGTGAAGCCCATTGAAATTTTCAAAAATTTCCTCTTTCTTTTTTTCTATTTTATAGAGCTTTATGCTTCACCTTTGTGAGTAAGGAAACTCACACTCAGGGATGGGGAACACAGTGGCACTAAAATAGAATATAAGATTTTTCACCAGGCTAAACTACTTAAGAACTTTATGCCACTCCGAAAATTTATTTATTATAATGTAAAATGTGAGACCCAAATATACTTCAAAGCTCATTCAAAACAAGTGATTCTAATTCCCAGTACAAAGAATATCAAATGAAAGAAATCCACTGCCTGATTCTAAAACAACCGATTAGAGTTTATAAAATAAAATTTCAGAACAATCCCCAACAAAACAACCCTATTGTACAGGTGCAACAGCCCAAAGAAACTAGGAACCCAAAAGAAAAACAAAACAAAAAGAAAAATAAACCAAAGAAAACCTAACTACCAAAGCAAAACAGAAGGAAAAAGAAAAGCAAAAAGAAAACCTACTCTAACTATGTACAAGATGAACTGTAAGCAATTCAAGGTTGAAAATAATGCTTTAGATATTGCCCATTAATAGGCAGTGGGATATCCTCACCAGTGAGAGTTTTCAAACGAAAATCATTATCTCCCAAAATTTCTTAAATCTAGTAAGGTCGAAGCCAAAGTTTATCAAATTTGTCATGCTCTCCCTTACGATCATGGGCTTTATCCCAGTAGAGAACAAATAAAAAAATTCTAAAGGCCTTTATCTTAGCTCTCCTATCAAACCATCTTTTGATTAAACACTGATGTTTAGCAAAGTTCTCTAGGGCTTCATCTCTTTTCTATTCCAAATGCAATAGTTCAGCCAAATGGGCTTCATTTTTATCTTCTTCATTATAGTACTCATTAATGAAATATAGGGTAGGTATTTTCAATTGAATAGGAAACATGGGTTCCGAACCATACGCTAGGTGATAAGGAAAGGTTCCTATAGAGGCCTTTTGTCTAGTTCAGTCAGCCAAGAGAGCAAATCGGAGCTGGGTATGCCAATCCTTAGGATTTTGTTCTAACAACTTATGAATGACTGTCAATAGGTTCTTGTTGGAAGACTCGGCTAGACCAATACCCTGAGGGTAATAATTAGAAGGAAACTTAATGATGATCCCATGATCATACGCCCAATTAGAAAACTTTAATGATGCAAATGCAGGACCGTTATCAGAAACCAAAGACAATGGACAACCAAAACGATTAATAATTCTCGATTCAAGAAAATTGATTACCACATATGAAGTACACTATTTGCAAGTAAGAGCCTTTATCCACCTAGTAAAATAATCAGTTATGGTAAGAATATACATGTGACCCGTAGAAGATGGAGGATTAATTGGACCTATAAAGTCCATACCCCACTGAGCAAATGGTTTTACCTCTATGACTGGTTGAAGTGGGAGAGTTGCATATTTTTCCTTACTTGTTGTGGTCTGACATATGTGACAAGTTCTCACATGTTGGTGGGAATCTTTGAACAAAGTAGGCTAGTAATAGCCTACCCTCAAGATTTGATGTGTAGTGGATGATGCAGAACAATGGCCTGTGCCATATTTCTCATGGAATTCAATCATTACTCTAGGAGCTTCCTCTTTCCCTAAACATCTTAAGTAGACACCCTCATGATTTATTTTATATAGTATAGCTCCTTTCATCATAAAAATTCCACTCTTCAAGCACAAGGATCACCTTTGAACTATGTTAAGATGATCAAGACATTGCTGATTCATTAGATAGAAAATAATCTCATCATACCAATCTCTTGGAGATACCTCTTGAAGGTAATAATGTTGAGCTGTGAGATCAAAACCTATCTCAACCATTGTCTTTGTCAGCCCTTGTCCTCTTACCAATTTCATGGGCTAGATTTCCATATCACATTCTTGCAACATGGTTACCCACTTGGCTCTTCATTCACCTAACTCATTCTACATCAATAACAACTTTACTATAGGATCAGGCACTATGGCAAAAAGTTTATTCCTCAAGATATAATGCTTGAACTTCTTTAGTGCTCGAACCAGAGCATAGGCCTATTTCTCCACATTGTGATATTTCAATTATGTATCTTTTAAAGGAGTACTCACGAAGGCTATAGGGTTTTCATTCCCTTGATCAGAATTTTGAGTTAACATTGCAGCACAAGAGTGATCAGAAGCGAATGAATATATATAAAAAGATTTAGTGTAATCTGGGCTCACCAATACAGGAGCTTCAACAATAGCCTTCTTAATTTCTGCAAATTCCTCCTTGGCTTCTGTATTCCATTCTATCTTTGCTTCTTGTTTCAACATAATATTCAATGGCTTGACTATCTCTGCAAATCCTATAATAAATTTCCTAGCAAAGTTAATCTTGCCAAAGAATGACTTCATCTCTTTCTTACTAGCACGAGGCTGAATCTTCAAGATAGCTTGAATTCTTTCAGGGTCAATAGCAATACCCTATTTTGAGATAATGTGTCCTAATAATTTTCCTTCCGTGACTCCAAAAATGCATTTCCTTGGATTAAGTGAAATACCAAACTCTCCACATCTTTGAAACACCTTGCATAAGTCCATTATATGATCGCCTCATTTTTTAGAAAAAAAATTCAAATCATCCATATAAATTATGATGCACTTACTGATTATATCCTTAAAAGAAATGTCCATAGCTCTTTGGAATGTAGCTCCAATATTGATCAATCCAAATAGTATCCTTCTATAAGCAAAAGTTCCCCATCTCGTAGTAAAGGCAGTCTTATGTCTATCTTCATATTGCACCATAACTTGGTTGTATCTAGAATACTTGTCCAAAAAAGACATCATTTGTGATCCATTGACAATCTGAAGCACTTCATCCAGTGAAGGAACTAGATAATTGTATTTTTCTGATGCTCTATTCAGATTCCTAAAATCCACACATAGTCTGATTTCTCCATTCTTTTTTCTCACTAGAACCAAATTCACCACCCAAGTGGAGTGTCATACTAGAAATATAATGCGTGCTGAAAGCAACTTCTGCACCTCCTTCTGAATAATGGGTTCTAATAGAGCATTGATTGGTCTCTGTCTATGTTTGAATGGTGTGTGTGATGTTTGAAGTATTATATGTTTTCAAGTCTTCATAACTCCAAGCTATTACATCATGATATGTATGTAAGGTATCAATAATCCCCTTTCTTTCCTCTGGAGTACATACCTTGCCAATAAGAACATTCTTCAAGTCATCTGGTGTCCCCATATTATACGTTTCACACTGGCTGCTAGTAGACTCTCTTTTAGTCTGCTATTCTTCATCTCTTATCTTATCTAGGTCAAAAATTCATTCAAGTTGCACCATACCCCTTGGAATGGTATTAGTCTTTAGATTGATGATTCCTCCAAATTCAATTTCTACTTCTTGGGGCTCTATTTCATCAATAACTTGGGAGGAAAACATGTCACAACTTGTAATAAAGTCCAGAATATGCTCATCATCTTCTAAGACCTAAAATTTGGTAACATTGTAAGGCACTGAAGGGACATGAGTGAGCTCAACTGTAAATTTCTTCAATCCTAAAAGTGACAAAGGTTGTAAGGTGCTGGCAGCCTGAGCCAAAGAATCAACAACCCGATTTTTGTTTTGTGGGATCAATTGAATATTAAAGGCATCAAATCCCTCAATGAGATCCCACACTCTATGCCTGTAATTGGTCATTCTTCTATCATGGCATGAATATTTTTTTCTTACTTGTTTGATCACTAATTCAGAATCTCCAAAAACCTGTAATATCTTAACTTTCTTCCTTGATGCCATCAACAAACCATGAATCAAAGCTTCATATTCAACAACATTATTAGTGCATTAGAACTGGAGTCTTTGAGCAGCAAAGTAGTTCTTACCTTTAGGACTAATCAATTCAAATCCTTCTCTAGCACCTTGTTTAGATTTAGATCCATCAAATATTAATGTCCAATAACCATTAGGTTCCTTTGTCTTCAATTTACCTTGCTCTTTGCTGGGGATGGGGATTTTTTTAGGAAACATTAAGCTCTTACCTTCATCACTGTTTGATTCTTCCTACACATTAAGTCTAGTAGGCGGAACTAGATTAATGCATTTCTATATCTATTGGATAGCAGTCTGACACAAGTTGAACTCTAGCTCAGAATGAGAGGCATCATGTACTCTGCACCAATTTGGGAGCAATAATTCCTCAAATGTTATGCTTCCTTTCAATTGTATCTAGTCTTCCATACATTTCTGTATGAACTCCTAAAAGTTATCCAACAAACCAAGCTGCCTATCCTCTTCATCACTTATTTCATCCTCGTATTTAGTCAAAGTCCTAAGACTACTACTCTCTGGAATGTGTTTATCTGACGAATCCTGCAACATAAAAAGTTCTTCATCCTCGGTAGCAGATGTAGCCAACACATAATTCCCCATGCTAATCTTGGATATCAACACCTCATTTGAGATGTTCTGGTATTCCGTGATCACATATTTCATTCGGGGTTCCCTTTCAATTCTGATCTGATTTGGGACTGCCTTCCATGGTAACCACATATGGGAATGATCTGTGGAGGTGTATCCATTTAAAGATTTAGTGAAATCCCTACCTAAAATCAAACCATAAGTATCAGGGATGTCAGCAACTTGGATATTGATCACTTGTTATACCCTGGGATCTGATGCAAGCTGTGTAGGGATCATGTTCAATACCCCAACTACACTTACCTCTATTTTATCCAATTGGGTAACCTTATTTTGATAGGAAATAGGAGAAATACCTAATGCTTTGAAAACAACAAAAGGCATAATATTCGTAGAGGCTCCTAAATCTAGGAGACAATTATGCAGATTCTTTCCAAAGATATGAACATAGATTAGGAAGGGAGGGATTTCCATCTTACCTTGAAATAAGTTCAGATGAGTATTAGCTTGTGCAACCTAACCTTTATCCTTATCTCCCCTCCTATCTACAAGTGGGACCTAGCTTCTGGGTGCTTAAAAATTAGAAGACCTAGTAGCAACCTCATTGGTGGCTGCTCCTTGTGATGTTGTATTTGAACTAAGTGATCCCAAAATGATATTCCTAATAGCAAGGACTCTTAGCAACCCAAAGGAAGAAAGACTTACTTTTAATTTCTTGAATTCATCAGTCACGTACTCACCCAATTGGTCCACATTCAGGTCAGCCTAAGATTATTTGTAGCCACTCACCTGCTTATCCATGGCAATTTCAGCATTGTTCCCCTTTGACAGGTACTATGTTGGCATTTGAGGATAGGAAAGATTGTTACTAGCTTGTGGATCAGGTGGAGTATTGAAATTGTTAGGAGGAATGGAAGTGGTGAAATGACCTCCAACCTGTGGACCCCTATTAGGCCTATTTCTTAAATCATATTTCTTTGCTGGTTGTTGAAACATCTGAACTTCTTCAACACCAACTTTTTTTTCATCTAAAGGGCCATTATCATTTTCATTCTCTTTATTAAAAGTGGGGAGATCTCATCTTCATTCAACACCTGTTCTGCCTCATCCTCCGTAAGAGACACTTCTTCCGGTTCATTTTCCTTAGTCTTGGGAAATGGAGCATGGTTAAGTACTAGTACTAAAGAATTGTATGGATTTGAAGGTACAATTTCCTATCCAGTAGAGTTATTCTCTGCTTCATACTGAAAGATAGAAGCTTCATTCTAAAATTCAGCACAGTCTACTTCAGAGTGTTGACTTGTTTTATGGAGCCTGCACCATCTAGACAAAGCTGCTTCTACTAGATTGCATGTGATACCTCTCTTACCTTGTGCTTGTGAGCATCTTGGGATTTCACACATCCCCTATTGATTGCATCCACATATTGTGATATGGGTTCTCCTCCTTAAGTGGGGATTTCTTTTATCACCTGTTTTGTGATATGGGTTCTCCTCCTTCAGCGGGGTTTTCTTTTATCACTCAACTTGGTGGTGCGGGTTCTACTCCCAAAGTGGGCTTTTATTTCATTACACTTTCTCTTTATCTATCTTGTTGTCCGTGGAGGTGGGAACACCAAAATGGGTGTTTGACTGAGGCAAACCCCTATACAACCCCAACACTTTCTCTATATATTATGCATGAAGGTATTGGAGATATTTCATTGCTGGAGGCTTCATTACTTGGTTGGTTGTAAGAACTTTATTTCTCGTCATCTTTATCATTTATACTCTACTTCATTTCAGTTATGTGATTTCCTATCACTTTCTTGTATTTTGGAAGTTCTCAGTAATTAGAGTAGAAGTAGCCACTATGTCATTTTCTATGATAAACTCACTCTCTATTTTATATGAGAAGATTGTTGGCAACACAAGGGTAGACAACTAAGATGTGGGGTCAATCAGTTGTCACAAAAATTACACTTAAACTTATTCTCGGATCTGATAATTAAGCATGAAAGAAAAAACTATCACCACATCAAAAACACACATAACACCAATATTTTTGTGTGGAAACCCTGTTAGGAGAAAAACCACGGTGGAGGTTAATCCACAAGTTTATACTCTATTAAAATTATAGGAAATGGGGAATGCACTTGTATTTAGGCACATTTTCTAGAGCTCACTACTCAAATATAAAAAGGGTTACTGCCCAAAGGAGGACACACTATCTTACAATCACATTCGAATTAAATCCATCTGAAATATTTTGAACTGAGAGAATAGAATCCGCTAATTCCTGATTACAGTTTCGGTTAAGCACATGAAAACTTTCTTCTTCTTACTCTTTTTTACACTTTACTTCTTCCTTTGAAATATCTAAACTTTATTCGCACATAGCACTCGCACATCTCGCTTCTTACATGTCTCAAATGATATAAAAAATCGGTTATATATATATGCATCTAAGGATAACATCAACTACATGTCTGCCCAACAAAATATAAGATGTGTACAAATTTTTGGCCCAAATCAATAAAGAATTATTAATGCAAATCAATCAATATTTTCTAAAACATAGTATGGACCCAAAACAATGTGTCACAAATGCAAAACACCTTAAAAAAATTTCCTCAAAGATCTACAACATGCTACAATCACCCTATCAGACAAGAACATGAAAAACATGAACACACAGAAGAAAAATACCAATCACGAGCACAACAATTGATGCGAACTAACAATACAAATAGAAAAAAATCTAGAAAAATCCACAAGAATCATGAAACACCACAAGAGAATTTGTAACAAAACAGATTACTAGACTCAAATTATCTTCTTTCAGGAACACCAACTAATGAAATAGAACAACTGTCAAAACACAAAAACTCCTAACTTGATCAAATCATCATGCAAACCTCTAAAAATTTTGGTGGATAAACTAGATAGACTTGAAAAAATCCCTTTAATCCACAACTTCTCACCATCAATATATTGAAGTTTCCATCATACTGATCTTCACTACATTACTGACACCCTACAACATATTTTATTACAATTTTCTCAATATCCTTGACATATATAGTCTTAAATACATTAATGCTAATAGTGTTGACATCAATGAAAACCACATATCAGCAATATCCAATAATCACCAACAATATCCCCCTTTGGTATTGATGGTAACACATGATGTGAAAAACACCATCAATGAAACTTTCTCTTAGCACTTTCTCCCCATTAGACTTTGACTCTTTTCTCCTTAACTCTTTCATAGATTTTCACATGAATATTCTCCTAGATTTTCACGTGACTCTTCTCCCCCTTTGACATCAATGACAAATATACACATTATCTTTCTCCACACAAGCTCTGGACCACATATCTGAACATATGACTACTCCCCCTGAGTAGCAACCACCACAACATCAATCTACATCACAAGATATAACTATGAAATGCACGAAATGATGCAAGTCATTGCATCTTAATTCTGATTAGGAGGGGTAATCACCCCTAGCTTCCCTGTGAGATAATAAAAATTATCCTTAGGCAAGGGCCTAGTAAATATATGTACAATTTGTTCCCTAGTAGGAACATACTCCAATATGACTTCCTTCTCACGCACCTTGTCTCTCAAAAAGTGAAACTTGATAGATATATGCTTGGTTTCTTAATGCAGCATCAGATTCCTAGAAATATTAATAGCACTTGAATTATCACATAATATAGCAATAGGTTTATCATACACAACTCTGATATCTTTCAACATCTATTTCATCCACAATACCATAAGACAAAATCAATTGTTCCCTTGAAGTACCTGAAAATCCTCTTCACAACCGTCACATGAGATTCTTGAGGATCAACTTGAAATATTGCAAGGATGCATATGTCATTCATGATATCAGGTGTAGTTTGATTCAAATACTAAAATCAACCAATCATGGATCTTTATCTCTTTTTATTTTTCTTAGGAGAATCATCATTTTGAGTAAACTTACATCTAGTCACCATAAGTGTACCAATTGTCTTTGAATATTCCATACCAAAATTCTTTAGCAGTTCTTTCACATACTTGGAGTGAGATATAAAGACCCCTTTATCTAACTGAGTAATTTGCAATCCCTAAAATAATTTCATTTCTCCAATCATAGACATTTCAAACTCACTTTGCATCTCATCAACAATATTCATGCACAAACTATCATCTCCCGCAAAAATGATACCATCAACAAAGACTTCAACAATAAAATCTTTATCATGATCAATATTGAAATAAAAATTACTATTAGTAATACCTTTATTGAAAACAAGCTTCAACAAATACTTGTCCAATCTAGCTTACCATGATCTCGGGACTTGCTTAATTCCATGTTGATGCAAGATTTTGTAGGTACCGAAAGTCTTATTTGAAACTTAGCTATTGTGAGACATAATGCTCTAGCTAAGTGACCTTTAGGATTTTATCGAAGTCGACTCTTCATTTAGTGGGGTAGGTAAAAGGCTAGAAGGATAGCGAAATATAAAATCTACACTACAGGCGATGCACCCAAATCATAGACAAAATTACCAGAAAACAATGCATGATGCAAAGGCTCGAACCACCAAATATTGTTTATCAAGTAAAATTTATCAGAAGCACTTTAAACGTAACAAATACCCTCTAATTTGAATAGCATAATCTAGCATAACCTTATCCAACACAAAGGATTTGAGAAAACATGATCTGTATTTATCAAGCTATGAAATATTAGAAAAGTTGAAGAACATAAATTCATACAAATAAAAGAAGATAACAACATAGACTAATAGTCTTACTAAATGCATGAGAAACATAAAGGCCGAATTGATTTGGCATAGTCTGGAGTCTTCAAATTTAATAAAAGTATTACAAAGGCTTCTTCCTAGTGCTTGAGAGGTTTTTGCAACTTAATGAACAACAAGAAAAGAGAAAAGGGCCGCATTATTAGGCTAGTGCACCGCCTAAAACATATTTAGAGAACGAAAACTACAAGCAAGGATTGATGCCTTAGATAATCTTGAGCCGCCACAACAAAAATCGATCACCCAAGAGCATGCCAACAAAGCCAATACAATGAACGAAAAACCACACAGCAACAAAAATTAACACGTGACGCCACAGAAGAAAACATGGCTGCAGGCGAGTACAAAAGGCGAAGCGCCAACTCCAAGATAACCAACACAATAGCAAATACCAGATGTCACGTAGATGGGACTTGACAAAAAGATGAAGGGAAGCCCAGTGAAAATCTCTGAGAGGGAGCCACATGGACCATGTCGAGTGAAATAAAGTGCAAGGTGGGCCCAGTTCAGAAAACACCGAGAGAAAGCCATGCATCGCGCAAAGGGAGGGTGGCCAAAGCGAAACAAAAAGGAAAAATAGAAAGCCTCGAGAGGGAGCCACATGGCACACATCGAAAGTAGTCAGGAATTTAATGATAAGGCGCAATCGCAAAGATAAAAACTATGAAGGTTTATCAATTTTTTGTGAAATAGTTTGGCGACTCACAGGGGCATTTCGCCTACGGAATGATGAAGCCCAGAAACCTTTGGTTCAGCATCCCAAAATTTCTCACAATATCGAGAGGGTAGCCCATAGACTGGTCCAGACCTTGTTTGATGGTGTAGAGAGAGTTCACATATTTTCATGTGCTAATTTGAGATCGATAATTGCCTTGAAAGGCAATCCGCTAGATACCTTCATCTCTAATTCAGGACGAAAAAAGAGTTGTGGCAACTGATGCACGATCCCTTCAATATTATTGGCAGTTGGAGATTGATCAAAATATTGGAAGATAGAAAGGTCCTACTTCTTCTCCTCGATCATAGCAACAATGTGTTCCACACCCACTACCGCCTGATCTACAATGAAGGGTGAAGGGAGGCCTCTTTGAGTTAAGCAGGAAATTTTTTCCCGCATGTCATTGGTCACCTAGTTCAACCTAGCCCTACATTCTTCCACCTTTTGGACAACCTCATGCATAGAGATGAGGATGCTTATTCCCATGGTTGTTTTCATTCGATCCTTAATTCCCACACCACTCAAAGCTTCATCAAAAGTTGTATACAACTTACCCAATAAAATCCTAGTCTCTGGAACCTTATCAAAAGTTACCTCTTGTATTTATTGTATTCTTTCACTTACTGTTCCGCAAAAGCTAGCCTCTTTCACCATAAATTTTAGGGTGGGTTGTAGAGTAAGGAACAAAGCCTTGAATTGATCCTAGTATGATGCATACAACTCCTTGGCGATTTCCAATGAGCTCATATGTGGTGAAGAGGTTGGGTCCTCAAGATACTCAACTCTCCTTCTCTGTTGCTCAAATCCTACCTTAGCTCTAACAAGTTTTTATCCAATGTGGACGCTTGTTCCTTTAAAGTGGAAACCTCTTTTTCTTTTTCTTCCAAGGACAATTCATCCCACTTTTCTTTTTGAATCTCCAAGTCCAAAGCGGCATTCATTTCATTAACTTCAACATCCATGCTTTACCAAAGCTCCTTCATACCTTCATTTAGCTGCATGGACTCAGCGCAGAGTTTTTCCACGTTTGCTCAGCTCAACCTGACCTCACACTGGAGGGTCAGGATAATTTTTGTGCTCATAACCTGTAGCTCCTTGATCTGGCTTTCTAAAGAACTCCTCTCCTTCTCTAGGTGATTTATTTCATTTTCTTAGGCTTTAAACTTGTTTACCTAGATATAGACATTTCCCTTGAGCTCTAATATCTGCTCCTCCTTTTTCCTGGCCTAGCGATTGAGCTTGAGGTAATCGATGGTCACGATGTTCTGAATCTCCTCCATTATCTTGACCTTATCCCTGGGATAGGCCTGCTGCAAGTCTAGCCTAATAGCATTGACAGAGTAATCACTTGGTAGCATTTCCCCTACCGGTTTAATCATGTTGGGAGTGATCTTTGCAAACATTAATGAATTTTGGCCATCATTGAACACAGTTTGCAAGAGAGGTTCTGCTTACTTAGTCGCATCATTTTTCCTTCTCTCTCTCATTAAACTAGCTCAGGCACTCTTGTTTACCTCAACTTGTGAAAAATATTCCTAGATAGGAATACCTAGGCCACCAGCAAAAGGGAACTCTCGAGGAATTGCCAATGGGAAAGCTAGCGTACTTAGCGCATCAAAATTTTTGCTAGGCCTTGTAATAATGGTCAGGGAGAATGGTGGAATGAATTGGCTACTCAGAGAGGATGATAGTGCAGTGTAAGGAAATGCTGGAGATGCACCAACCAAAGGGTTGGGCCTTAGGGATAAGAATTGTTGTCTCATGAGCCCAGTACTAACACCAAATTGTGCTCTGTGTAAGGGATGAAACGCAGAGTACAAAAGTGGGAAACCAGGAGGGGAAAGACTTGACTGCCTAGGATATCCAATGGCAGAGAAAACTAGTGCAGATGAAAAAGTAGGGGCAGACGAAGAAGAGATTAGAGACATGGTAGAGAGAGAAGAGGGAAGAAATGTTACTTGAGGCTCATGAGGAGTTGCAGATGATTCAATCGCTTCCTCTATTTTCCACTCTTCCTCTCCACTGAATTCTCTAGTTTTTTATCATTTTTCTTCCAAAGAATCCTCAAGGTCAACAATAACCTGCCTTGTACTACTAGTAGTCCTTGCCCACTTCCTTATTGATTTAGAGGAGATGGATGGATTTGATGCTTGCACATTTGATGCATCCTCTTGTTGTGCTAGCCATTTATCGACGTTACTTCTTCTCTGAGCTCCACTAGATTTTCTTCTTCCGTATATTGTTGCTCCGATGTTGAAGGGTTCAAAGACTTTTCTGTATCTGGGTGGGCGTTCTCCCAGATATCATCAAATTTTTCATCAAGAGCCACCTCTTGCTAAAGCTTGGTGGTTTTATTAGTCTCCTCTCGGTAAACCCAAAAAATTGAATCTTTTCAAGACACCATTCGAGCTTTTGCAATTGGGTGCACAGGGCCTCGTTGATCTTCTGATTTGGATTGGACTTCCCAAATATGTAGTAGAAGTTTATCCATGGTGGCTGCATGTCCTCAGTAGGCAAATATTCAAGGCCTACATATAACCTTAAATTCCCCTCCTCAACATTTCTTTAGGGGTCCCAGAATGGCCGAGGTTGATGTGGGATTCTTATACGGACCTCCGATAAATTATTCTCAGGGTTGTATTGCAAGGTGTCATTTATTAACACCAACCCAAGATGACCCAACTTTGACAACATAATCTTTAAAGTGTCAATCTTCGAAGTCATTTTCTTGATCACCGACATAGAACCAAACACAACTAGTAGTATTAAATAGGAGTTTAGATGTTTTCCTCCCCAATAGTCATTTTCAATATTACATACCTGCCTCATTGCTTCCAGGGCTAGCACTCTGTCAGACAGAAAATAGGGGAGCCGAAAGGGCTCCCAGGTGAAACCTCACACGCGAAGCATGGTGAAATCTATGCCAAAAAACCAATCACAGGGGGGAAAAAGCTTTCCCAACTAGGATTTATGTCTTGGAAACACACGCATGAACATGTTGATCCTGGTTCTATCCAAAGCCTAGAAATTTGGGGCTAGGAATAAATCTGAAAACACATAGTAACAAAAAAAATTGACATGATAGGAGTCCATGTCGAGACCGGCTTCCTTAGGCCACTTTCATAAAAAATAGCCAGAGACATAAATGCCAAAAAATAATCTAGATTCTGCTGTAATATCAACTAGGCCAGGAAAGAGGGATATTTGAACCTAGAACTGACCTGGAAGTCTTGCAGCTGCTACCAAATCCCATCACTAATAACTCTGACAAAATCAAGTAGCAGAGCCATGCTGTTCTTTCTCAACATAAAGCTGTGACACATTTGGAACTCGAAAACCTTCTTGTCTGTATCTAGACCACACACCAATGCCAACATAGAAGCAACAGAAGAAGACATACCTTTCAGAGCATTCAGACCAAAATGAAATTTAGGCGGCACTGAAGTATTTTTCAGCTGAGAAATTTTGGCGTGGTAAAATGGCGGTACCATTCTGAGCCCTTCCCATTTCTCATGCATTCTCTTCACTTCAAAAATCTCAAAATCTTAGGTCAAAAGGAGTGGGATGCATAGCATATCTAGGATATCCTTAGGGCTAATGATCACCCTAAAATTAATGCCACTTATCACTCCAGTGTTTGGATCAAATCCTATCGTGCATGCTACCACGATTTCTAGGCAAGGATGTACCAAGGGAACCATGTACTGGGGAAGCCCATAGTTCCATAGATGCTTGTGGAAAGGGTGTGTTATTTTGTTCATTTTCTCGCATGCATCTTCCCTAAGGCTCTTAGGATTGTGGGATAGCTCATGATCAAAGACATTATTCCAAAACTTTGGAACCAAAGCCTGATTTCTATGAGGAATTGCATTAAGTATTCTATGATCCACCTGACTGGTGAAGGGCCAACATGGCTTTGCTGGGATGTCTCAGGTAGCATAATACTATTGGTCATAGATTTGTATGCAATGCATCATCTTCATTCACTCAACTATACTCATTGGGGCTAGGGCCTATGTTGGATTCTCTGCAATCTCAGCCATTTTCTATGTATTCACAAGAAACTTGAGCAAACTTTCACGAACGGTTTAGCTTCTGAAAAATTCTCTCTCTTGCGAATAACTTAGCTATTTTATCTTTTGATAATTCTTGCAATCAATGCACTTTTCATGCTCAACCTATTTTTTGATCTTTGTGAAAAATGGCCAAGTGAGGTATACGTGTCAGCCATTCATACCTAGTTGCCATATGTGTCACCTCCCTTTCATGCATACAAAAATACCACCATCCTACCAAATTGGTCTCCATATTTAAGAGAGATGATTTCACATGAAGTGGCACCTAACTTTTCTTGATCAACAAAACAAGACAACCTTGCAAAAACCTTTTCACAAGACTTTTGCATTTACTGATTTTTTGAACATACTTGGGTGCATTGTCCAATAGCTTGTCTTTAAGATTTGCCTTGATTCAAATGGGACGACAACCCCTTATGCTAGCACCTGGCCAATCTCTAATGAAATTGACGACTTGAACAAAGCAAGTTGCAAATGTACTTGCATATTCCCATCACTTCACACATCGCAACACCAAAAATCGAGGCTTAGCAACACACCTCGGCTTAGTCATAATTATGGCCTGTCTCATTAGATGATCCCCAACTAGTCTATAAATAGAACCATTAGAAACATTGCTAATCATAATATTTCCTAGCATTCCTAGCTTAGCAATTTTTTCTTATCTTAGCAATTTCATTTTCTAGCGAGAATAGTACGCAACATGGAAATGCCAATACGGTTAGTCTACAAGAAGACTCAAGCTACTTTCTTAGGTAAAATTAGGTGTAGGCGCTTAAAGCGAATGACGGGTGTGAAAAACCTGCTAAATGTGAAGGCAATTAAGTGGGTTCTTGGTAAGGATTGCGTAGAGTATGAGGAGCAATACCGGGTCAACACCAACATCTGCTTACACTTTGTCGTCTCGATGTTGGATATTAGCATATCCAAGCACAAAATCTTGAAACTAACAAAACGAGTGTTCTTATGGTGCTACCTCAGAGGGCTGGAACAAATAGTGCATGCTACTCAATTTGATCGTGGGGTCCCCTCAGTTCGTAACCTTCGTCTGTTGCAGCTGCATGGAGGACCCATGTCAACCAGGCCCTTCCTCTTTGGTTTTGAGTTGAAGACTCATGAGGAGCATCGTGCCAAGGTACGAGGACTTCGAAATAATGGTGTTCCTTGATCTTGTGTCTCCGGTTGCTGCAATTTTTGGTCCCTCTCATGCTTGATAATCTGAGAATGAAAATGGTTCCCAATTTTGTTTTTTCCCTTTTCCAATCTCCGCTTCGTAGCAGATATATGTATATCTCGATAGAAGGCCCTTGGCCTCTATCTAATATAATGTAAATTTTCTAGCCAAAATATATAATATATCTTTTTCACAAATCTTTGCTCATTTACAATGTTTTATGAATTTCTTGCACCTATTGTTGCTATTTCATAAAGTACTGAGAAGACCAAAAACTTAAAAATAGGGAAAAATAATTATAATATGTACAAATTTATACAACCATTATACAGGAAAAATTAGTTGAATTTCTTAAGATGTATTCCACTAATTGGAATACTTAAGGCATTACCTTCCATGTCTTTTAACTCGAAGGAGTTGAACTGCTTACAATGGACACTTTTGAAAGGACCTTCCTAGAGACTGTCAAATTTTCCATGTTGACTGGGCTTTGCTCTGCGCTCATTGAACTTGAGCACCAAGTTCCCACATTGAAACTCTTGATCTGATGCCCTTTTTTATCAAACCATTTATTTACCACCTGTTGATGGTTGTTCATTGCCTCAAGGGCATGCTCTCTCTTCTCTTGAACCTCGAGTAGCTTGGAAAAACATACCTCCATTGCTCCATTTTTTTCAATCTCTAGAGATTTAAGAAATTGCAAGGCGGGGAATTCCATGGTGATAGGTAGTAATACCTCCTTCTCGGACAACATCTCATAAGGAGATGTCTTTAGTATCTTCTTGGGCATGATTCAATCTACCCATAGCGTTGTTTGGAGGTTCTTATGCCATTCTCTCTGGTGCTCCAAGCCTATTCTCTTAATTATCCTGGTGAGGTTTTTATTTGTAGACTCTGCGAGGCCATTCCCCTATGGATAATAGTTAGAAGAGGTTTTAGGAAAACCCCATACTTTAATGTGAACTGGCTCATCTTTGAGCCGAGGAAAGATTTAGCATTATCGGAGATGATTGTTTTTGGTGGGCCAAATTTGGCTACCAACTCCTCTAGGAAATTAACAATCTCCACTTTTGTTGTATTTTTCAATGGCACTACTTCTGTCCATCTAGTGAAGTAGTATGTTATCGTCAATATCCACTTGTTTCCATTTGAGGACAAAGGGTTAATCATTCCAATGAATTCTAGACCCCATTGATCAAAAGGTTCCTCTACTACTATAGGCCTGAATGGCATAGCAACATTCTTTCTCCTTTCGACATAAAATTGACATTCATTGCAAGATTTAATTAATGAAAATGCATCATTGAAAATTTTTGGCCAAAAATAACTAGCACATATAATTTTTATTATTGTAGTCCTTGCAAAAAAATGTCCTTCTACCAGGCCACTGTGGTATTGGTCCAATATTTTCTTCACCTATTCTTCATTTACACACCTTAGCAGGATGCCATTAAATTTTTTTTTGAATAGGACACTCTCCAAGAGAACATAATTACTATTTTGTAAGTGATAGAAATTCCTTTTAAAAGAAGGGAGATTGATCAGATACCTTCCCATCTACATGAATTTAATTCTATCTTCCAGCCAGTCACCTTGAGATCTTTCTTCATTGAGTAATATAGTTTTTGGAACTTCAAACTCTGTCATTGGTTCACTATTTTTAGCGAGGTACTCGCACAGTCCCTTTCCTTTGATAGTCATGATAGGCCTGACTTTAATATCATACTCTAGGATCTTAGTGATCCAATCAACTCTTTTCTCCATGATTTATCCTTCCATAATATACTCATGCACACTAGGATGTGGTACACAAAGAATCACCTTATTATATGATATCAAGTTTCAGAACTTCTTCAGTCCCTTTGCAATGGAAAAGGCCTTCTTTTCTACAAAATTATACTTCACCTCATACTCATTTAAGGTTGATGAGTAGAAAGCAATAGGAGACTCCCTATTATCTTCATCATCTCTTTGCATAAGTACAGTGGCAATACTATTGTCACCACCAAAAACATACATAATAAAATCTTTTGATAAGTCTGGGTTGACCAATATAGGGGTAGAAGAAATAGCCTCCTTTATAAGCTCAAAAGATTTTTTGGCTTTTGTCATCCATTTAAAATTTTGGTCATTTTTAAGCATTAAGGTAAAAGGCCGA
This sequence comes from Sequoiadendron giganteum, assembly GCA_007115665.2. Classification (NCBI taxonomy): domain Eukaryota; kingdom Viridiplantae; phylum Streptophyta; class Pinopsida; order Cupressales; family Cupressaceae; genus Sequoiadendron; species Sequoiadendron giganteum. The sequence goes on from CM021100.1 coordinate 928,885,311, forward strand.
ACACTCCCTATGAAATCTACAATGAACTCGCTAATGAAGTTGACCTTACCTAGAAATGATTGCACTCCCTTCTTGTTTATAGGTAATGGAAGCTCCTGGATCACATCAATTCTTTCAAGATCAATAGCAATGCCTTCCATCAAGATGAAATACCCCAATAAATTCCCTTGGGGTACTCCGAACACACATTTCTTTGGGTTTAAAGAAATCCAAAACTCCTAGAACTTCTAGAAGACAAGCTCTAAATGATTGAAGTGATCATCGACAAATTTTGAAAATACTATCAAACCATCCAGATAGATGAGTATAATTTTATGGATTAAATCCTTGAAGGCAATATCCATGGCTCTCTGAAAGGTGGCTCTGGTATTTGAGAGTCCAAAAGGAATCTTGGCATATGCATATGTTCCCCACTTGGTGGTGAACATTGTTTTGTATTGGTCTTCTTCTTTTACCTAAATTTGATTGTAGCCCGAAAAGCCATCCAACATTGAAAACATTTCTGAACCAGCTACTGTCTATAGAATTACCTCCATTGAAGGCAGGGGCTAATGATCCTTTAAGAATGCTCTATTCAAGTCTCATAAGTCTACACACAGTCGTATGTCTCCATTATTTTTTTGGACTAGTACCGGGTTTTACACCCAAGTGATGTGTTTGATCAGAAACACTATTCAAGATGCGATCAATTTATTTAGTTCATGTGACATGAGACATTCTATCTTTGATAAACCGGCTTTGCCACTTCCAATAGCTCAATTGTACGCTCAATCATCCTGGGCTCATATCCTTTAAGATCATCATATGACCAGGCTACTACACTCGGATACTCTTCACAAAAGTGTTTAAGTCTATCCTTATTCTTCTGAGAAATCTCCTTTCTGACCTTGAGCTTTCTATCTTCTCCGATATACAAATTAGTATAGTCACCCTTGTCAGCTACAAGCCTTCTTTTGTCTCTTGTCACATCATCAAAATCAAACAAGCTCTCTAGAGTGACTAGGCCTCTCGGAAGCTTGTTGGATTTCAGCTGGATAATTTGATCCCCATAAGCTTCAACAATCTTTGGTTGCACTTGATCAATGAATTCTCTAGATGACTGGAGAAATTATGCAATATGGGCATCACTATTGGACACTTTCCAATCTTGATTGTTGTTTGGAATAATGGGTCTTACAATTACTCTCATCGCATGCTTATTTATCAACAACTCGGAGGCCGGCTCGAACTGAGCTCCAATAGTCACCATTTGGTCGGCTTCGGATTTCTTCTCTCTTTGTATAGCCTAAATATTAAAGGCCTCAAAGTTATCAATAAGATCCTAGACTATATGTCCGTACGATCGCATACATAAATTTTTCATAGCAGAAATTCCTCGAATCTAGTTGACCACCAACTCCGAGTCTTCGAAAACACTTATCTACTTTGTGCCCATTTGTTCTACAAGGCTTAAACCATGGAAAAGGCCTTCATACTCAGCTTCGTTGTTTGAGCACATGAACTAGAAATGGTAAGACCTCAAGGTCTTATCCTCAGACAGAGATGTTAAACATATGCTTGCTCCATCAAAATGGAAAGTCCATAACCTCAAGGGTGCTTCGCCTCTGGACTCCCTAGTAACTTTGGGCATAGATTGGCCTTCCCCATGTATGAAATAAGTACTGAGCCTAGTTGCGTGATAATTCCCGAAAGGGTCTATATCAATAAATTCCTTCAACAAATTTTTTTCATCCTCCATCCAGGAGCTGGTAGCCTCTTCTTCTTCCAGAAACTCCACATTGAACCTCTCTTCTTGAGTAATTGAAGTATGTGCTACTTTAAAGTTGAGAAAATCTTCATCAACAACATGCTCGGAATGCAAATTTTTCGACAATAGTTTCATCTTGGCTCCATGCTTGGTCCTCAAAATCAGGTGTCACTAGTGCAGTGCTAGATACCCTCCAACATTTGTTGTGAACTCTTGCGACAAAAAAACACCAAATGGAGGAGGAATATCAATGAGTATGGTATCCTGATTTACAGTGATACTGGGGTAGACAATTAATGTCATAGGAAATCCTTTGATTACCTCAACGGTATCAAATTTATTCCCATCTAGCTGCGTGACCCCCTTGTTAAGAGGCTCATATTTTAAACCCAAAAAATCAAGTACTTTCTTAGGCATGACAGTGATGCTGGCAATAGAGTCGATCATACAATTATGCAACAGTTTGTCATGAATGGTAAGTGTTAGAAAAAAAGGCTTGGGTTTATTATTACTCTCTTCTCCGACGTCTTTCTTTTCCTCAGATTGATTTGTTAGAACTTTATCTAGGTTCGGCTTGGATATATTTTCTTCATTGGACTGAACACTTCGTATCTGCCTCTCCTAAAAATTCCTTTTGCAATAGCACTTTCTTCTCTGGAATAGCTACGACATCCCACAATGAAGCATTGGCAAAAGACTTCTTCAGTTGTTCCACCACATTGAACTGCGCTCATGACTGATGAGTCGTGGTTGCTTTCTCTTTAGGTTTTGCAGTCAGTGTTGGCCTCGTGGCTAGTTCATCTGGCTATTTGGAAATGGTTGGGGTGATCATAGGAGCCATTGCCTCCGGAGGAGGCAGATTCAGAGAACTGAGGAACCGCGCTAGTATGCTATCGGACCGATGACGGGCCTTCCGGTGGGCTAGGTGTCGGCTGAGTTGAGGCATTAGTTGGCAGGGATGTAAATTCTCTGGTGAATCTCCACTTAGAACATGTCTTATAATCAGACTGTACTCGTGGTATTTGAGTTAGAGGAAAATCATTTGGAAATGCTGACTCTTCTCCTTCCATCCAAGAAAAAAGAACTTGGTCTGGAACAATGTCTGACTCTTGTTGGATGGACATCCCTTGCATTTGAGCAGTAAGGACTACATTTTTCATCTGCTGTGAGGTGGATGATTGGTTTTTGGGATCAGGTGCACCGCCTTGGCTACATTGGTTTGCGATCTTTTGTTGCAAATTCACCCACAAACAATTTCTCAACATGTGAACATTATTACAAGGAAAGCACCATGAATTGGCATCTTCGGCTAAATTGTTTTGTCCAACCACCAGCTCTTTATTTGAACTAGGATGCACAGTCTACATTGATAGAGTTATCAAAACCACCTGGTTATTTGGCTGAGCTGAAGCATTTCCACAAGACCTATCTTACCACTGGTTTTGTTGGTATAGAGATTTTTCACCTTGGTAATTTTGTATACCAGCTTCTGGTAGATATATTGCTTCTGCTTCATGGTAGTCAACTCATTAGTCATGGCCCACATTTGTTCTCTCATTTTGTTCATCTTAGTAGCCAAGGGATTAGGCACTAGAGCCATGACTAGAGCTATGCTCAATGCTATTCCAAGGTATACATGCATGGATTGGTGAGTAGTCGCAGAACAACTGGTCGAAGGAACCTCGACCTCCATGGCATTGAATTTAGGGAACAATGGCATGATGGGTCTTGGTGCCAACTTTCCCATAGCAATGAGGTTATTTTCCATAATAATAGCTAGAGCATATGCATCTAGGAGAGTACTTCCACCTTGAGCCTGTACCACCATGGAAATATCAGGGTTGATGGACATTAAATAGAACATCAATGCAAAATACGGAGGTAGACAGCTACCAATAGGGACTCTCTGCCAGATTGAATGAAACCAAGCATTAAAATTGGGTTGAGCCTCATGAGGAACTCACTTTATGTTGGCCAGCTAATGGTATAACAAAGATCTATCGCCAACATTGGGGAAACCCTTGTAAATCGGGGTTCGAAGTTGGTCCCAAGTTGCAATAATACTAGCTCCAAGATTCTTATACTAGTTCAACGCCTTTCCTCGGAAGGAGGTGGCCAGCAATATGAGAGCTACATTTTCATTTGATATGGCATGCACCAGACATACATCTGCCACATCTTCTAGATGTTCTGTTGGTGTCTTCGACTCATCCCCATAATACTTAGGGATAGATTTTAGAGCAGAAGCAAGGATTGAAGCCCATACTTTAGGAGGCATCGATGCAACTAAAGGACTACCGAAGTCCCAACCTACATAATTTCTAGCAGCCATAGGTATAGGCAGAGTAGGAAATGACAAAGAAGGAGATGACGAAGGAGGTGAAGGGTTACCTCATCAACCTCTTGGGTGCATAGAAACTAAGGGTGGTATGAGCTGCCCAAGGATTCTTGTAGTCCACAACCTAGTTATAGGCCGATAGCTCATACACACCTATAAGATCAGGCGAACGTGTTAGTTTGTAGTCCCACCAAGCATCCCAGAAAAAGAACTGTTGGCACAAGATTTTGTAGGTAGTAGTAGTTTTATGAGAAACTTATCTATTGTGAGACATAATGTGCTAGCTAAGTGACCTCTGGGATATTATGGAGGCCACCTCTTCATTTAGTGGGGTAGGTAAAAAGTTAGAAGGATAGCAAAATATAAAATCTACACTATAGGCGATGCGCCAAAATCATAAATGAAATTACTAGTGTATAGTGCATGATAAAAAGGCTCGAACCACCAAATGTTGTTTACCAAGTAAAATATTTCTTAGAAGAACTTTAAACATAACAAATACCCTCTAATTTGCATAGCATAATCTAGCATAGCCTTAGCCAACATAGAGGAGTCGAGAAAACATGATCTGTATTTATCAAGCTATGAAAGATTACAAAAGTTGAAGAACATAAATTCATACAAATAAAAGAAGATAACAACATAGACTAACAGTCTTACTAAATGCATGAGAAATAGAAAGGCTGAATTGATTTGGCACAGTCTCGAGTCTTCAAATTTAATAAAATTAATACAAAGGCTTCTTCCCAGTGCTTGGGAATTTTTTGCAACTTAATCAACAACAAGATAAGAGAAAAGGGTCACATTAATAGGCCAGTCCACCACCTGAAACACATTTAGAGAATGAAAAACTAGGAGCAAGGATCGATGCCCCAGATCACCTTAAGCTGCCACAGCAAACATTGATCACCCTGGAGCATGCCAATAAAGCCACTACAGGGAACAAAAAACCACACAGCAACATTAATTAACACATAGTGCCACAAAAGAAAACGTGGTAGTAGGTGAGTACAAAAGGTGCAATGGAAACTCCGAGATAACAAACATAGCAGCAACTACCATGTGTCATGCAGATAGGGCCTGAAAAAAGATGAAGGGATGCCTAGCGAAAAGCTTTGAGAGCGAGCCACATGGATCATGCCAAATGAAAGAAAGTGCAAGGTGGGCACAAGTCGAAAAACACCCAAAGAAAGCCATGCATTGTGTAGATGGAGATTAGCCAAAGAAAAATGAAAAGGAAAAATAGAAAGCCTCAAGAGGGAGCCACGTGGGATACGTTGAAGGTAGTGAGCAATTTAATGGTAAGACATAGCCGCAAAGATTAAAACTGTGAAGGTTTAGTAGTTTTTTGTGAAACAGTCCATACAATGCTTTCTTCAATTAGAAAACCATATCTCCCTAATGAGTTAATTAAAATCCATCAAGTTTCTCAATATACACTTATTCATCCAGTTCACCATTTATAAATGTTGACTTTGTTAGAACCAAAATTTTCATAAAAAACTTCTAAGGGGTTTTACCCATTTGAACCCATCATTTCATTGTCTTTTCATTAAATATCATTTCACCACCTTTCGTAATGATAAAATACCCCATATTGTTGCCTTATTAAATACCTTTTACCACCATCTTTTAAATTTCATAACATTTACCTCTATATAATAGAATTTTTCAAAGTGGCTCACGGTATGGCAGTGGTGGTTAATCACACACAAATATAGTGATTACTGCTACACAATGCACTTTCAAACCAAAGACTATGGTAGTACGATGGGCGGTGAGTTAGCAGCGGTAAGCAATCATTGCCATACCATTTCTGGTCAAAATGAATACCGTGCTAGTGCGGTGAATGTGGAGATGATGGTTGATAGTCAATGAATGGCTATCATGATGTCGCAGATGGTTAGAATGGAGCCTGTGGTGGCAGGGTGGAAGAAGATGGGCAGTGAGGTGATAGTTGGAGCAACTACCAGGAAACCATGAAGGGTTAGAAAGGAGGTTGTGGTGGCGTGGTAGATAGTAGAAGATATTGAAATGGAGATTAGTAAGGATCTTTCGTGGTACCATTAGCAGTCATCCCAGTGATTGCGGTAGTGCAGTAAACAACAAGGCAGCGAAGGGTGGCAGATAGAAAAGTTACCACTACATCGCATTCAGATAGAAAGTAGACCATGGTGGTGCAGTGGGCGGAGGTAGCGGTCGAGACCCGTCACTGCACAACTATGGGGTGTAAGCATGAAGGCTATGGTAACACGATGGAAGAAACATAAAGGTCATGGCATTCAGATCACCATACCGCCAAAAATAGAAATCAAGCCTGTGACTGCATGTTAAAAGAAGATAGTCAAAGTTGAATATCGTGCAACTACCGACAGTTGGAATAAATCCCCCGGTAGAGCGGTATAATATAAAACAAAATAAATAGGTAGACTATAGTGCAAAAGTAGGTAAAATATTTAATGTTTCAATAAGGCAACTCAATCAAATATTTTAATTTTTGTCAAGGAATGTAAAAAGGTTGCATCGATTAACTGAAGGGTCACAACCCTTGGGATTTAATGTATAAATATTTGAAAAATCAGTTAGAGGGGGGGAAGATAGAGCAACAGTTAGATTTTTCTGATGGGGAATGTAAACAATGGTAGATATTTTTTGAAGTAGAATCAATGGAGAGATAATGTATTAAAACTAGTGCAATTCTTTTGGTATTCAGTTGTTGTGGTGAAATAATTCATATTCTTTATTTGGTTGTCTCTAACTTGAGATCCTTTAATTATTTGAATCAACATATCAATTATATCTTTAGTTTATCCAAGTGCTCTAGTTTTGTGTGATTTAGTTGATTAGTGTTTGCAAGTCGGATTTAAATTATTTTGAATAAGTCATAGTGATTTAAGGATTTATTTTGGATAACTAAAGAAGAATCTGATAGACAAATATTCCAGCATAATTTATTCAAGTCATAAATTAATGAAGTTTTATGCCAGTCATATAGTTTCATTTTTCAAAGTGCCTAACACCTTGAATTAAGCCAGAGAGGGAAACACATACAAATTTTTATTTTTGAATCCATTTCCCATGTGGAAAGAAGGCATTGATCTATCACAACTCAAATGATAAAATTCATAATAAACAACATTTTCAAATTCTTTCTTTTATGTAGTAGGAGTAGTAGATATAATTATTTTTATTCATTTCCAATTGACATTGTGAATAGACTGTTTGAGCACGAAATATATTTTAAATATGCATTATTTACATAGGTCACTAATGGATTTGACCCCAATTTCTAATGGCCGTTCGTCGAAATTTTGATGATCTATTATCGGTCGATCGACGAATCGCACAAATTAGCACTGTCACTCAATTTTCGTCTATATCTCGATAGGCAATAAAATGTCACCCTCACGATGCCAGCTCGTCGGAATAATGACGCCCATTTCGTCGATCACGTGATAAGCAGTGGCTAGACAATGGGTAGAACACCATTGCCGAAGCGTCGGAACGTCGTCATACATTCGTCAGAACTAGGATGGCAGTGTCATCGGTCTAGCGACGAAACATGTCTGGAACACGAGCAGTATACCTTCACTAAAGCATCAGAACATAGACATATAGTCATCGGTTAAGCGACGAACAGTACCCAGAGCATGTGTGACATACCATCACTGAAGCGTTGGAGCATCGACATACACTCGTCATGATGGAGATGACCGTATCATCGGTCTACTAATGAATAGTGCCAAAGCACATGCGGCATACTATCGTTGAAGCATCAAAGCATCGACATACATTCGTGGATCTAGTGATGCAATAGGCAAGTCATTATGCCACAAATTCATCGCACTCATGACAAAATAGGCAAGTAATTACAATGAAAGTTCATCGGGTGCATAGCAAGGTCATCGAGCATTTTGAGGTTCATCACAATTTTGATGAAACAATGCAGTTTTGAAAAAAAAAAACTATTCATTGAAATGTAGGCATATCAGGGTCACTCTGGGTGATATATAAAAGTAGTCGGAGGCTCCAAAGTGCATCCATAGGGATAATGACAGGACATAAGGATAGGCCAATCAAAGAGAGAAAGTTGATGTGCCAAGATGATGAGCATTCAAGAGTTAAGAGGCCATTCAACTTTGAATTTCAATAAATTATTGTATGCATTAAGTAAGTGTTTACAAGTTAAAATGACACAAACAACATTAAAATAGAGTATTTCTACTCTATTTCTCCTGAAAAAGAAAGACAACATGTAGTGGCCTAACTCCCAAGGTCCTAGTAGTTGGTTCTCAACTGTTTGGTGTCACTCAATCGGTTCATGCAATTGTAATGTTCAAGGGGCCTGTGCTGGTAACAAAAGATTCGAGCAATGACTCCTTTTCCTGTAAATAAATGGGTTTCAAACAAAAGAAAAAGATGGAATAAAGGGGTAGCCAGTAAATTTGAATCAACTTTATCTAACATTTGGACATATATCTTAAATAATGAGTGTTTTTCCAATCAGATCAAGAAAACCATAAGATGACACAATATATATATAATCTATACCATTGCATATATTTTAGGTGCTTAATTAATTTCACAATTACATATCATGAATACTTCAAGAATTTCAAAACAACACACATTCATTCATCATCAAGATTATAGATCAACAAATTTCAATAAATTTAATTTAATGAAAATCTAACAAGATAATCCTTAAATTTGGTTTCTTCTAATGATTTTCACCACATAAGAAACTATCATGCTTCAGGACAATCACTAGCATTCAGATAGATTATAACTTATCAGACTTATCAAATGAAACAATTCAATTCTAACTCCATATTGCATAAAAATGTGTGATTCTATTAATTTTAAAAAGATCAAATAACAATGTATCTCAAAAATGATCACTACAAAATTCTATCTCCTAGCATTAGGTAAGCCAATTCTATTCTCAATTAGCTGACCTTTACAATATGATATCCATTGGGTATTTATAGATATACAAAAGTTCGAACTCTACTTCTATTTTAGGCTATCCATCTTTTTAGGAACTAAACTCTCTTGGAAACTCAGATCCATTTGATCTTAAGTTCTTACATTTAGACATTCAATTTAATCTAAAAATAGAAGATAGAAGAGAAGAAGAAGTCACGAGCTCAAAAAGATATCAATGTTGCATGTAACATGCAAAGAAGAGGAACACCATGCGTGCAGGGATTAATGCATGTGAAGCTAGATTTGCCATAAACTCATCGTAGCTGGTGAAAAATTGCTATAATGTATCCATTTCTGGCCCATCAATCTAGCTATCTTCAAAATCGATTTGATCCAACTCTGCTGCAGCAAATTGCCTCATACTCTTTATTTTTGTTAATTCTCTATCCGCAGATTTTCTTTCTTCTTTGACCTCTACTAGCCGATCTATTACCAAGTCTTCTCTATCATCCTTTTCCTACATGAGTCCTTTGAACCTTTCATCCCATTTCTCTTTAATTTGAAACAAAGGCATGCCATCTTTTGTCATCACATTTACATCTACAATTATGGCAATGACTACTTCCAACTCTTCCAACTGCTCAGTCAAATTATTAACTGCTTCCTGAATCTCATCCTTGTGTTTACACAAAAAGTTAGTCCTAAATCAGAGCATGCGATAAGTTTTCTCCACAAAATCCTTGTTGTTTTCATCAAGTATGGATTGTTCCAAAAGAGTTGTTAGAGGCAATGCACTTACCTTTTCTAACTTCTGACTATATTCTTTGTACTCTTCCTCTTGTTTTTCTGATGCCTCAATGTATTGATGCATCTCTTTTATCAATCCTTCTGTATCCCTGTAGGCTTCAAATCCTTTCACTCAAACTTCACCTACCTCTCGGTTCAATTTTTCTACCCACCGGTCTTCCATCTCCACCTTACCTCTAACCTGCACCAAATCATCTACCTCCTTTTTGCTTAACAAAATAGGAGTTTCAATGGTTGCTACCTATTGTGATGTTGGACAGGAGACACTCTTCAAGAATGAATGCACTTCATCTAATTGAGCTTTAAGCTCATCCTCCTTTTTCTTATCCTTAATCATCCTTAACTTGGTCATTGAAGCCACCACATCAATCAAATTCATTTTTTAGATTCCTAGTGGGTATTCCCAAATTGACCGTACTCAACTGATAATTAGTTAACTGCATATCCCCTACCTCCTTTTTTCTCATCAGCATGGCACATTCAACAACAATTTTCCCTTTATTTGTGAGTCGGGTAGAATGTAAAATTTTAGCCTTCTTCTTAGGCCTTTCTTGCTCAATCCCCTTCATCATATCCTCCCAATTGAGAGGTTATGGAGGTGTTCTTGCCCTTTTCTGTAGGTCTAATTTCAACCAAGTAGGAGCACTTGGAGCAGTAGTCATCATGGAAGAGGAAGCAACAATTGTAGAAGGTGGCTGAATATCTACCTGAGGTTGAGATTCAACCTTTGATTTCTCTTGTTCCTCTTGCAGTATATGCATCTCCACCAACTTCTCAGCCTCTTCTCTATCTCTTTGCTCTTTCCTTTTCCTTTCTTCCTCTTCTTTTCCTAGAGCTTCTTTTCCCAAAGCCTCTAGTCTTTCTTTCTCCAATCTCTCTGCCTCTAAGGCCTCAAGTTTCTCTGCCTTTGCCTTTTCTTCTTCATCTTTCTGCTTCTTTACTAGCTCCTCAGCATCTCTCTTCTTTCTCAAGCTTTCTGCTTCTTCTTCTTTCTGATGAGCTTCCTTTGCTAGCTTTAATTTAGCAACCAAGATTTCTCTTTCCCTTCGGTTCCTTGCTTTCTCTTCCTCAAGGTCATGAATTTTCTGTATCAATTCCAACTTTTCATTCTCTTCTTTGACCTTGAGCTCCTATTCTTGTTGCCTTATTTGCTTTTCCACTTCATTAGCTGTTGCTTTAGTTTCTATTTCCTTTTGTTTCTCCACTGCAGCCCTTGCATCAGAATCTATTTTTTCATCCTCAAATAGCTTCCACTGCTCTTCATGTGTTAACAACTATTCAATATCCTCCTCTAGAGGCATGTTCTCTTGTAGATCTTTCTCTGATAGACTCTCATCCAAATCTGTCTCCACTTCCAGAACTTCCTTCTCCATTGCTTTTCCCTTAACAGCTTTAGCCATTCTATGAAGAGCTCCTTCTTGAATCTCTTTACTCTTCTTCCTCATAATTGGGACTTGTGTAGATGATTCACCTAATATAGGTGTAGAAATAGATGATTATACTAGAACATCTTCTTCTTGTGCTCCTTCTTGTGCTCCTTCTTCATCATCTACCACCTCAAGTTCTACTTCTTCAAAATCTAGAGGAAGGAGTTCTAATGGCTCCTTGGGAGGTGTTTTTCTCTTGATTCTCTTGTATGCCTTTCCCTTCTTAAGGATTGGTCCTTGAGGAGCTTGAGTCCTGAACATCAACCACTACACACTCGTATCCAAGACCATCCTTCCAATTTTCTTGATGTCAATTGTTTCTTTAGCATCCCAGTCAATTGGATCCAGATTCTTGGTACCAATATTCAAAGCTTCATAAGATGGATCTAATACAACTCCATAATCCACCAATGTGTCAGGAATGTTTTCTTTAATACCTGGTTCTTCCATTAGTGCAACCGACAATCTTTCATAATTATTCTTTCTCAAATCATACTCATCCTGCCAATCACTCCAAAAGTCTTCTAACAAGCTGAAATGTCTAGTGAATACTGAAGGCAATAAGACATACATCTTTTTCTTTGGATCAAAACACTTACAAGTAGTATACAATCCCAATTTCAATTGTATCAATTCACTATAGACCAAGTTTTCTCCTACCAAGTGTTGATAACTATATTCCCCCAACTTCATGGGAAATTTATGACATCTAGTTTTATTCTTGATCCCAAACCAAGCATTAGCTCCAATACCTTGGTATACAAACTCCATTAGCACTATCCTATTACTGCAACACCTTGGAAGCAAATGTGGATAACCTTCAAAACCACCCAACCTAAAGTATATAAACTTAGGGTATTGGATATACCAACATACCCATTCTGCAATGAATGCCATAGCCTCTTGACTCAACTGATATCCAACATCTCCATTGAATTGGTTGATAATCACATATAAAAATGCATCATTGACTCTTTTGAAATGAGTCTCAGCAACTTGAAGAGACAATTGATCATAGTGATCCCATACCTTCTTCTGTCCATCCAAGGCTCCCATTATACCTACCCTATTCAAACCTAGGAAAATCCCCAATCTGGCTACTACATATACAATGTAAGAAGTCATTAAGAAACACTTAGTGCTTCTAATGTTAGTTAGCTAATCATGGATAGCATATGACACAATCATTGGCCAGTCAAAATGATAATCACCATGTAAGATTATTTGGTTGAAAGGAAACATCCATTCCTTGAACCGTAGTGTGTCTCTCTTCCCAAACATCCTAGACAACATCAATATTAAATCAGATACTTCCTTCTTGAAATCTGCCCTCTTCAGCTGATCTGCAAGTTTTCTCAAGGATTTATTTTTTGTCTTCAACCATTTTTTGTTTAAATGAGACTTATTGGAGTCTTTATGCTTGCTATACTACTCCAATACCTCTGCTTCAGTTAGCTGCACCAAGTTCTTGAGATCGAGAAAATCAAATATATTTTGAAACATTTAAGGAGCAAGATCAATGATCACATTATTTTGTGAATCCATGCATAGTCTTGTAGTAGGATTGTAGGCACTGGCTGCTGTTAAGATCAACTCAGGGCACTGGACTGATAAAGGGAACATAGTGATATATTCCAGGCTAGAAACAACAATCCATTGTGTCCTTCCTATCAAATTTTCTCATTCTGCAAAGGTTTCTCCATATAACTCTTGAAGTTTATACTGGCCCAAGTTGGTATCCGTGATATCTGTCCAGTGTGATTCCACCTTGCTCACCTTCACCACCAGACTCTTGTGATTATACCTCAAGGTATAAGGCAGTTGTTCTGATTCTAACTTCTTTGGCTTTGGTGCTGCCTTTGATGTTCCAGTGGGCTAATTCCTTCGAGCAGCTTCCCCTAATGTTCCTGACATCTTTCAACTTTCCTACAAAGCAAACCTCTAATTAGATCATCATAAACATGCTTTTAAAACATACCTCTCATATATGCATCAGAGTTGGAACCAGACAAAAACTCAAAAACAATCTCTTTTACAACACTTTTGGACTCAAAGCCAAAACCTATATAGGTACTTCACTTAATAATGAATGGGCTCGGAGTCAGAACTGGGATGGTGATCAGAATTGGGATCGGAATGAAAAAGGGATTTGTTTATTTTTCAGATTTTCATACTTTCATATTCCATTTCCACTCCGCCTCCACTTTCATCGAAGTTATCATTATTCCCCAAGGAAACCTTTTATCATATGCAGAGTCGAAAATAGGATGGAAACGGAATCGATAATTTCTGTAAAAAAAATTCTTAAGTTCATAATCAATTCCGATCCCACCTCCACTGAGGTTAATCATGACATGATTTTGTTGATTTAACATATAACTTAATGATTAAAACTAAGGTTGCTTTAAATGAAAAAGGGCTTTAAAACACTACACCCATATGACCATGGGGAACGACTATATTTAGGACATCTTATTTAAATCACTTAACTATGATCACTAAAAGATACAAAACCCTAATCTAACAAAACCCAATAAAACTAGGGCATAGACTCTAAACCTTTCCATTTACCAGATTGAACACTCGACAAAACCCTAAGTAAACGATAAATCTATCTACCTCACTGTAGATTCTTAACCTTAACAAACACCATTAAAAACCCTAATTTAATCTAATCTACTGCAAATCAACAATAACACGACGCAATCATGATTAAGACGTGAAAGTGACCATGCCCAAAAATTGAAAGAAACAAAAACGACAGTATAAGAAACAAAAGACTAAAAACAAACAAACAAAATAAAACAAGAAACCACTCCCTCAATCATGCCAAGAAGCGTAGATTCAATTGAAACCAAATGATCAAAATTACGAGCATATATAAAACAAAACGTAACAAACATGACCATAAATAAACAATGAACAACAATGATAAGAAAACCCTACCTCAAATGCAAAAGAACTCGAGCTAACCTTCTGAACTGATTTGCACACAATATCCTTCCTCTCTTTCGATCAATTCTCTCAAACGAACTTTGTTGATGCTCTTTCGTGCTCTTAGATTTTTAACAATGACAATAATGATTCATTTAACCCTTAATGAAGGTAAAAATCTTAATTTCTACCTACACGAGCAACTATCATTAATGCATTAAAACGCAGTTAAGGTGGAGTCAGAACTGTGAGAGAATGAACACTTCTTTGTAGTGTCACTTCAGTCAAAAAGTCAACGATCCAAAAGTGGTGGGGGCGAAACCAAAATGGAAACTGATTCTCAAATATATGAAATTTGTAGACTTAATTCCCACTCCGGGTCCGGGTCCATCAACTAAACACTGAACAAAACTGAACACAAAAAGTAAAGTAAAACAACCGAGACGATAAAACTAAATATAAAGACCAAAACTAAAGCCTAAATAAAAATAGCAGAGGTGGGGTCGGAATAGACTATGATTTTGCAATTGTTGATAAAGACCAACTTAACACTCACTCTGGCTCCAGTTCTGCTAAAGACAAACAAAAAGTTAAAAAGAAAGACCATCGGGATGGGAACCAAAACAAACTTCAAAAGAAATTTCATAACCCAATTCAGCTCCAGTTCCGCTTCCGACAGACTAAATAAAAAATAAACAAAGTGTTGGAAGCAAAATGATCCCAAACTTTATTTGAAAAACAACAAAGGATAAAAAAAAAGGGGGGACCCATTTTGACGAAGGAAAAAGATGGGGTGGTTATGCAAGGCATAACAAATGGTGACTCGGCTGGGAAAATGGTTTACCCATTTTCAAGATACCCAAAGAAATTTTTAGTTATCCAAAAACTACTGGCTTATTAACACTTTAACTTTGAATAAAATCAGATGTTTTTAGGATAAGTTTGAGCTAGTATCTCAGATGTATGTGCCCATGAGTTATCTCCGAATCTGAGTGTGTGCTTATATTGTGCATCATTCTTCATAGATACTTTCTCTATTCTTTGAACCACCATACCTAAAATTCAAGGTACATGAGTTGAGTCCTTTAACTATCGTGTAGTAAAATCTTGGGTATTGCTCCACTGCCAGATAGGCATCTATAGCCCTAACGAAGATGGCTCTAGTTCTCATAAAGCATTTCTCTACTACCAGCTAGGCGTCTATAGCCTCGATAGAGATACTTAGTTACCTACTTGATATTGAGCTTGCTTCTCTTTTTTTTTCACTTGTGGAAATTCTTTTATGCATCTTTCAATACTCAGATTCAATGAATCTAAAATGTGGGTTGAGAACTACAATGGATTTCATGATAGTCTTGGAATCATATTTTTCACTTGAATCGAAGGTAGAGTCATCATAAAATAAATAGGCATGTACTCATGTAGATGTTTTATCTAATTTGGTGATAGATTTTTTATGATAATGCATGAGATATTCACAATGTATCTTCTTATATTTAAATAACTTCTCAAACCCAAACTAGAATCATCATAGGACTTAAGTTTTAGAACAACTTCCTTTTCAATGATGATAATGAAAATGCCTAAACCAATTTCTCTCCTAGTACCAATAGTATACTTTGAATAACCTCCCCAAGTCTTGAGATGAACAAAAATAAAGATCCCCAATGAAACAAAAACTCAAAAATCAAAACAAAACAAAAAAAACAAACAAAACAAAACTAAAACCTAACTAAAACAAAAAAAAAACTAAAACCAAAAAACTTAATTAAATATGATACAGTATAATACATTCTCCTCCAAAAATATCAAACCTTCTATGCACCAAAATAGTGCTTGAGAAATTGACCATTAACGGGTAATGGAACAAGCTCTCCTGTTAAGGTACTCAAATGAAAAGCATTCTCACCTAAGATTTCAGCTATTTGATAGGGACCTAACCAAAGTCTATCAAACTTCTAGTGATATCCCTTTTTTCTTTAGCCTTATCCCATAATAACACAAGGTCTGATATTCTAAAAACTTTTATCTTGGCTCTCTTGTCAAACCAATTTTTGACAACAACCTGATGTTTAGAGAATTTCTGCAAAGCAGCATCTCTTTGTTCTTCCATATTTAACAAATTAAGCAGTCTAACCTCAATCCTATCATCCTTGGAGTAAAATTCTTGCATAAATTTCAAAACAGGTATTTGTAAATGAATGGGAAAGATTGGAACTTGGCCATAGACCAACTTAAAGGGTGAATTTCCTAGGGCTACTTTGATTCTGGTTCGATCTTCCCATAAGGAAAATCTCAATTGGGTATGCTAGCCCCTAGGGTTGTTTTCTAAAAAATTTCTTATGACTTCCAATAAGTTCTTATTTGTGGACTCAGCCACTCCATTCCCCTGAGGGCAATAATTGGAAGAATATTTCAACACAATCTTATGCTCATATGCCCATGAAATAAAATCAGCAAAAGAAAAAGCAGGACCGTTATCACATACCAGAGCAAATGGAACTCCAAACTTGGTTGTGATGTTCTCAGTTAGAAACTTGATGACCACCTCCATGGTGCTATTCTTGCAAGGTTGTGCCTCCATCCAACATGTACACTAATCAATTGTAGTCAAGATGAATTTATGTCTTGCAAAATAATTTGGATTAATTACACCTACAAAATCAAGTGCCTATTAAGAAAATGGCCTTACCTTATATATCGATTGTAGGGGCATTGTAGGATTTCTTTCTCTAGGTGCAGAAGTTTGACATACATGACAAGTTCTGCAGTGTTGGTGTGCATCTCTAAACACATACAACCAATAATAGCTTGATCCT
This sequence comes from Sequoiadendron giganteum, assembly GCA_007115665.2. Classification (NCBI taxonomy): domain Eukaryota; kingdom Viridiplantae; phylum Streptophyta; class Pinopsida; order Cupressales; family Cupressaceae; genus Sequoiadendron; species Sequoiadendron giganteum. Next base: position 928,902,312 of record CM021100.1, read on the forward strand.
AAAATCTGATGTGCCAAGGCATCAACCGATCCATGTCCTGTTCCATGCCTTCCATGAAACTCATTTATAGCATGTTTAGCTTCTTGTTGATCTAGGCATCGTAGATAGATTGCTTGGAATTTCTTCATGTAGATTGATCCCTCTTTAAGCATGTAATGGGCACTCTTCATCCTCAATGCTCTCCTTTGAGTAGCATTCATTCCTTCTGGACACTTGTTATTGAGGAGGAAGAAGACTAAATCTGTATACCAGGAATTTTTTGTGAATGATTGCACAATGTATTGCTGGCAAGTTATACTTCTGTCCACTTCAGCTATTTCCTTTAACAAACCTTGACCTCTTACAAGCTTCATTGGGTGAATCTCCAGGTCAAACTCTTGTAATATTTACGTCCACTTTCCTCTTCTTTCCCCTAATTCACTTTGCATTAGGAGGGACTTTACAGCTGGATCTGGGACTATAGCCATTACCTGAATTCTGATTATGTAATGCCTAAACTTCTTTACTGCTCTAACTAATGCAAATGCTTTTTTTTCCAATGATGAATATCTTACATCTGCATTTTTAAACGGAGAGCTCATAAATGCAATTGGTCCCTCCTCATTCTCTTCTCTTCTTTGTGTCAAAACTGCTGCACATGAATGTTTAGAAGCAAAAGAATAAAGATAGAAAGGTTTTAGATAATCTGGGCTTGTGAAAATAGGTGCCTCAGATATAGCTTGTTTAATCTACATGAAAGTAGACTTGGCCTCTTCACTCCATTCGATCTTTGCATCCTTCTTCATCATTTCGTTGAGTGGTTTGACAATCTTTGCAAACCCTGTTATAAACTTCTTGACAAAATTAATCCTTCCAAAGAAAGATCTGATTTCCTTCTTACTTCCTAGCCTCATCAATTTCAAAATGGCCTCCACTCGGTCAGGATCTATGGAAATCCCCTCCTCTGATATAATATGACCTAAAATATTTCCTTCGAAAACTCCAAATACACATTTCTTTGGGTTAAGGGAAACACCATAACTGATACATTTCATTAGCACCTTCTCCAAATTAGCAATATAATCTTCTCTATTCTTAGAGAAGATGGTCAGATCATCAACATAGATGATTATACATTTCCCTACCAGATCTTTAAAAGCTACATCCATTGCTCTTTGAAAAGTAGCACCAGCATTGATTAGACCAATGACATCCTTCTATAAGAAAATGTTCCCCATTTTGTAGTGAAACTCATCTTCATCCTATCTTCATGACTTACAAGGACCTGATTGTATCTTGAATACCCATCCAAGAAAGACATCATCTGAGATCCCCTGATTTTTTGCAATACTTCATCAAGGGAAGGTAATGGATAGTTTTCCTTCTCAGAGGCCTTGTTTAAATTCCTGAAATCCACACACAACCTAATTTCACCATTCTTCTTTCCTACAAGAACTAGATTAGCCACCCAAGTAGAGTGTCTAACTAGAAAGACTATTCTTGCAGCCAATAGTTTCTATACCTCCTTTTGAATCAAAGGTTCAATTACTGCATTGACTGGGTGTTGCTTTTGGCGAAACGGCTTGGCTTCTGGCTTGAGAGGAATTGTATGTGTGATGATAGATGTATCAAAAGTTTTTAAATCATCATAGCTCCAAACAATTGCTTCAATATTTTGTTTCAAGACTCTGATTATCTCATCCTTAATCTCTTGAGAACAAGTCTTCCCTATAAGAACGTTCCTTTTTACCCCCGAGTGAGCTAGATTAACAGATTCATACTTACCTCCCTTACTCTTTGTAGGAATTCTTTGATAAGCTCATGGATTTGAATCAAATATCCTTTCCAATGCTATTATCCCTTTTGGGATGTTATTGCTCTTTAAATCCATTATCCCTTCTAGATTGTCACTTTCTGGATACCAATCTCCTTGATCTCTATCAGAGTCATCAATTATCTATCCTTGAAATACATCAGAACTCTCCAAAAAGGCCAGAATGTGTCGATCATCATTAAACACCTAAAAATGCTTGGCATTATCAGGAATGGCCAGAACTGAAACCAACTCCAAGAAAACCTTTTCAGATTTGTATCTTGCATATTCTCTAGTGTACTTGCCGAAACAGCAAGAGCATCTGCAATTTGATTTGCTTCCCTTGAAATGAGAGTAATCCCAAAGGCATCAAACTCTTCTATTAAAATCCAAACCCTATTTCTATAGGCAGTCAATCTTTTGTTATGGTATGTGTATTGGCTACATACCTGTTTCACAATTACCTTAGAATCTCCCATTACTGTAAGAGCAGTTACCTTCTTCTTATAAGAAAACATGAGCCCTCTAGCAAGTGCTTCATATTCTGCCACATTATTAATACATCCAAACTGCAATCTATAAGAAGCAAAGTAAGTTTTTCCTTTTGGATTGGTCAATTCAATCCCTGCTCCACTTCTTGGTTTAGATTTAGAACCATCAAATTTAAGAGTCCACAGCTGGTCTTTGATTGGGAGTTCTTTAATTTTAGAAGCAACAGGGAATTTGTCACTTATGACATGTGGTGGCTCGGACTTTTTCTGATCATCAGCAATAATCTTGAGGCTAAGTTCAATTTAAGATTCTCCTATGTTCTCAATTTGTTCAAAAATTATCTCCTGAGTGATCTCTTGAGTTAATTTATCATCTAATTCTTCTTTCGGTAACACCTTGGGCATTGGTAAATCATCTGGAGTAGGGGTATTGAAATGAAACTGAGATACCTCTACTTCTTCTTGATCAGGGAAACCTAAGACCTAAATCTACTCTATTGGTAAGGAAACTTCCTCTTGAGAAAGACTGACCCATGTAAGAATAGTTGCATCCTTAACTTGGAAGGAGAACTCCTTGATGGGAGTCTCTATCCCCTCTTGAAATTTTTGTTTGGGTTGATCTACATGCTTTAGAATATCTATGCATGACTAACATTTCAACTCCGAATGATTATGATAGTGAATCCTACACCAATTAGGAAGCAACAAACTACTCAAATTAGTTTATGCTCCTAAAACCAGCCTATCTTGTCGCAATTTCCTTATTAGAACTTTCTGGTTGATGTGAATCATTAAGTCACTATGATCTAAGGATAATGTATCCCTAGGATTAACTACAGAGAAAGTAAGGACTTCCTCTTGTTTGTAAACACCTATCTCAATCTCAAAGAATGCTACTTCATTTGGAGTATCATACTCTGTAATCATGTGTTTGAGTCAAGGTTCACTTTCAATTCTTATATGGGTGGCAACTCCTTTCCAAGGTAACCACATATGTGAGAAATCCAAAGATATGTATCCTCCTATGCTTTTCATTAGCTCTCGACTTAAGAGCATACCATATGTTTCTAAGAGATCAGCTATTTGGATATCTATATAGGTCTAGATCCTTAGGTCTGATCCAACCTGGACATGCATGTTCTTCAACTCACCTACAACATTAACTTTGGTTTTATCCAACTGAATCACCTTTTTGTTGGTTGGGATAGGACTCAATCCTAACTTCTTACAAATCGAAAAAAGGCATAACATTCCCTGATGCTCCAGAATCTAATAAATAATTGTGTAGATTCTTTCCAAAGATTCTCAAACTTAACAAGAAAGGTGGGGTACTAGTCTTACCTTTATACATAGCTGCATTTATCTCCTTTGCGGGAGTCACGTTACCTTTCCCTTTTAGGCGATCTGCCTCTTCCAAAGCTTTTAATACCACCTCTCGTTGAGTTGGGCACCACCTCATGATGTCAAAGAAAGACAGTGACGTGTTTTGCCTCTGTAATTCTGCAACAAAGTCAAATTTTGAATCATTCCTAACTTGATACTTAGGAAAAGAAGGCTAATTACCTCTGTTCTGAGAATCAAAAGGTCCCTTTGGTGGAGGTGGATTATTATCTGCATTCTGGTTTGGTGGAACCATGTTATTTGGGGGTGCAGATGTTGTAAATGGCCCCTTGTTCTGATTTCTTAGAAAGTGACCACCCTTAGATTTGAAGGCTTGAGCATCATAAACATCTTCCTCTGGCTGATTATCCCCTTCCATAGGGAATTGATACTTCTCTCCAATGGTTTCATAAGTCATGGCAGTGGTGATTGACCCATTATCCTGATTGGAATTTCCTGCTAGAGGATGGGCATTAGCCTATGCAATTTTCACCATCTTCTCCATTTCTGGGTAATTTACCTCAGAATGGGCCGCTGTATCATGCAGCCTACACCAATTTGTCAAAAAATTCAAATAAGCAACATTAGTAGTATGTGGTCTTTCTTCACCTGCTTGATAGCTATGAGGAACTCCCCCATTGTTAGGTCCAGTGTTCCAATGCCTATTATTGTTGTTGTTGTTGCACCTTTGATTATATCCTCTATTCTAATTTTGATAATTCTTGTTTGAGGAGTTCTGATTTTAGAAATTCCTATTCATGTTTTGATTCTGGTAATTTCCCTGATAGTTATAACCTCCTTGATTGTTGTAATTTTGGCCTTGATTATTGGGAGGGTTTTGCCTAAGTTGTGCCATGTCATTTGACATCTGAGAGAGGGTCTTTTTAAGAGTCTCCAACTCACTTGTGAGTTGAACAGTTTGTTCATTCTGCACATTTTGGACTATGGTTGGGGAATGGACATGGGTTGGTCCTCCCCCTTGTTGTGGTTGTTTTTGAGATTGTTGTTGTTGTGGTTGATGTGAGGCGTCTTATACACCATTACTAAAGAAGGGCACGATGGGTGAAACTTGCAATTCAGATATAGGTCCATATTGGGAGTAAGACATCCCTGGGACAATGTTGTATAATGGTGGATTAGGCATCTGATAATTCATTGGAGGAAGAACTGCTCCTAACCCTCTAGATTGCAAACTTATCTGCTATTATAATTTGATAGCCAAATGATAAATCTTAGACAGTGAGTTAATTTCATCAGGTTGATAAGTTCTATGCAAGAACATGCCAATCAAAGGATCAATAGCTCTCAAATATGTCTGTATGGTCATACCTTCTAGCACTAAGTAAGGCTCTTGTAGCCTACGATACATCCTTTGGAACCTAGTGTTAAACAGGGGCAATGGTTCATGATGTTGTTTCTTTATGGTGGCAAATTGGTGATATAATATTGTAGGATCCTCATAAACCCTGAATTGATTAATGAAAGCATTTTCTAAATGTGTCAAACCTAGGATAGATCCCCAAGGAAGATTTAGATACCAATTATATGCCATATCTCCCAAACAATAAGGAAAAAGTCTACATACCACATCATGGTGAGCAACTTGAGCTCCTGTACAAGCATCTTTCAATGCTTGTATATGTTCTTCAACACTTCTCAACTCTCCATGCATTTATTTCGGACAAAACCTCTTTGGGTTCTTTGGTAAATCATGGAATCCCCCAGGAATAGTCCCTAACGGGGAGGGATTATTCACAAAGTAAGCCATTGGTTGGATAGGTGGTGATATAGGCTGAATTGGTGGCGACATAGGCCTATTTGGAGGTGATGGTGTAGGTGGAATTGGTGGTGGTGTAGATGTATTTGGAGGAAATCCAAGTGGAGTAGGTGGTGGTGGCAATGTAGGTATCAAAATCCTACGAGCGTGAGGTCTTGGTCTAATTGGAGTTTGCAATTCTTATAAAGGTTCAGGGTCAGTAGAGGATCTCAAAATCCTCCCATATTTCTCTGGTGAGAAAGATCCTATGCAAGCCATCTTGACTTTTCAGGTCCTCCTTCTAGTACCAACTTCAATTGATGGTTAAAATGACACAATCAACATTAAAACAAAATATTTCTACTCTATTTCTCCTGAAAAAGAAAGACAACATGTAGTGGCCTAACTCCAAAGTTCCTGGTAGTTGGTTCTCAACTGTCTGGTGTCACTCAATTCGTTCATGCAACTGTAATGTTCAAGGGGCCTATGTTGGTAACAAAATATTCGAGAAATGACTCATTTTCCTGTAAATAAATGGGTTTCAAAGAAAAGTAAAAGATGGAATAAAGGGGTAACCAGTAAATTTGAATAAACTTTATCTAACATTTGGACATATATCTTAAATAATGAATATTTTTCCAATCAGATCAAGAAAACCATAAGATGACACAATAAATATATAATCTATACCATTTCATACATTTTAGGTGCATAATTTATTTCACACTTACATATCACGAATACTTCAAGAATTTCATAACAACACACATTCATTCATCATCAAGATTATAGATCAACAAATTTTAATAAATTTAATTCAATGACAATCTAACAAGATAATCCTTAAATCTGGTTTCTTCTAATGATTTTCACCACATAAGAAACTATCATGCTTCAACACAATCACTGGAATTCAGATAAATTATAACTTATCAGCCTTATCAAATGAAACAATTCAATTCTAACTCCATATTGCGTAAAAACCTGTGATTCTATTAAATGTAAAAAGATCAAACAACAATGTATCTCAAAAATGATCACTACAAAATTCTATCTCCTAGCATTAGGTAAGCAAATTCTATTCTCAATTAGCCGACTTTTACAATATGATACCCATTGGGTATTTATAGATATACAAAAGTTCGAACTCTACTTCTATTTTAGGCTATCCATCTTTTTAGGAACTAAACTCTCTTGGAAACTCAGATCCATTTGATCTTAAGTTCTTACATTTAGACATTCAATTTAATCTAAAAACAGAAGATAGAAGAGAAGAAGAAGTCGCGAGCTCAAAAAGATATCAATGTTGCATGCAACATGCAAAGAAGAGGAACATCATGCATGTAGGGATTCGTGCATATGAAGTTGGATCTGCCATAAACTCATCATGGCTGGTGAAAACTTGTTGTAATGTATCCATTTCTGGCCCACTAATCCAATTATCTTCAAACTTGATTCGGTCCAACTCTGCTGCAGCAAATTGCCTCATACTCTTTATTTTTATTAATTCTCTATTCACAACTTTTATTTCTTCTTTGACCTCTACTAGCTAATCTATTACCAAGTCTTCTCTATCATCCTTTTCCTGCATGAGTCTTTTGAACCTTTCATCACATTTCTCTTTAATTTGACTCAAAGGCATTCCATATTTTTTTATCACATTTACATCTACAATTATGGCAATCACTACTTCCAACTCTTCCAACTGCTTCCTGAATCTCATCCTTATGTTTACACAAAAACTAGTCCTAAACTAGAGTATGCGAGAAGTTTTCTCCAAAAAATCCTTGTTGTCTTCCTCAAGTATGGATTGTTCCATTAGAGTTGTTAGAGGCAATGCACTTACCTTTTCTAACTTCTGACTATATTCTTTGTACTCTTCCTCTTGTTTTTCTGATGCCTCAATGTATTGATGCATCTCTTTTACCAATCCTTCTATATCCCTGTAGGCTTCAAATCCTTTCACTAAAAATTCACCTACCTCTCGATTCAATTTGTCTACCCACCGATCTACCATCTCCGCCTTACCTCTAACCTACACCAAATCATCTACCTCCGTTTTGCTTAACAAAATAGGAGTTTGAATGGCTGCTACCTGTTGTGATCTTGGAGAGGAGACACTCTTCAAGAAAAAATGCAATTGATCTAATTGAGATTTAAGCTCATCCTTCTTTTTATTATCCTTAATCATCCTTGACTTGGTCGTTGAAGCCACCACATCAATCAAATTCATTTGTTGATTCCTAGTGGGTCTTCCCAAATTCACCATACTCAAGTGATAATCTGTTAACTGCATATCCCCTACCTCCTTTTTTGTCATCGGCATGGCACATTCAGCAACAATTTCCCCTTTATCTATGAGTCGGGTAGAATGTGAAATTTTAGCCTTCTTGTTAGGCCTTTTCTACTCAATCCCCTTCATCATATCCTCCAAATTGAGAGGTTGTGGAGGTATTCTTTCCCTTTTCTGCAGGTCTAATTTCAACCAAGTAGGAGCACTTGGAGCAGTAGTCATCATGGAAGAGGAAGCAACAATTGTAGAAGGTGGCTGAATATCTACCTGAGCTTGAGAGTCAACCTTTGATTTCTCTTGTTGCTCTTGTAGTATATGCATCTGCACCAACTTCTCAGCCTCTTCTCTATCTCTTTGTTATTTTATTTTCCTTTCTTCCTCTTCTTTTTCTAGAGCTTCTTTTTCCAAAGCCTCTAGTCTTTCTTTCTCCAATCTCTTCGCCTCTAAGGCCTTAAGTTTCTCTGCCTTTACTTTTTCTTCTTCAGCTTCCTGCTTCTTTACTAGCTCCTTAGCATCTCTATTCTTTCTCAAGCTTTTTGCTTCTTCTTCTTTCTGATGAGCTTCCTCTGCACACTTTAATTTAGCAACCAAGATTTCTCTTTCCCTTCGGTTCCTTGCTTTCTCTACCTCAAGGTTATGAATTTTCTGTATCAATTCCAACTTTTCATTCTCTTATTTGACCTTGAGCTCTTGTTCTTGTTGCCTTCTTTGCTTCACCACTTCATCAGTAGCTGCTTTAGTTTCTATTTGCTTTTGTTTCTCCACTACAGCTATTGCATCAAAATCTCTTTTTGCATCCTCAAATAGCTTCCACTGCTCTTCATGTGTTAACATCTATTCAATATCCTCCTCTAGAGGCATGTTCTCTTGCAGATCTTTCTCTGATAGAGTCTCAACTGAATCTGTCTCCACTTCTAAAACTTCCTTATCCATTGCTTTGCCCTTTGCAACTTCAACCATGCTATGAAGAGCTCCTTCTTGAATCTCTTTACTCTTCTTCCTCATAATTGGGACTTTTTGCAGATGATTCACCTAAGATAGGTGTAGAAACAATAGATTCTATTGGAACATCTTCTTCTTGTGCTCCTTCTTCGTCATCTGCCACCTCAAGTTCTATTTCTCCAACATCCGGAGGAATGAATTCTAATGGCTCCTTGGGAGGTGTTTTTCTCTTGATTCTCTTGTATCCCTTGCCCTTCTTAAGGACTGGTCCTTGAGGAGCTTGAGTCCTCAACATCAACCACTGCACACTCCTATCCAAGACCATCCTTCCAATTTTCTTGATGTCAATTGTTTCTTCAGCATCCCAGTCAATTCGATCCAGATTCTTGGACCAATATTCAAAGCTTCATAAGATCGATCTAATACAACTCCATCATCCACCAATGTGTTAGGAATGTTTTCTTTAATACCTAGTTTTGCCATGAGTGCAACTAGCAATGTTTCATGATTCTTCTTTCTCAAATCATACTCATCCTGTCGATCACTCCAAAAGTCTTCTAACAAGTTGAAATGTCTAGTGAATACTGAAGGCAATAAGGAATACATGATCAAAATACTTACGAGCAATATACAATCCCAATTTCAATTGTATCGATTCATTACAAACCACCTTTGCTCCTACCAAGTGTTGACAACTATATTCCCCCAACTTCATGGGAAATTTATGACATCCAATTTTATGCTTGATCCCAAACCGAGCATTAACTCCAATAGCTTGGTATACAAACTTCATTAGCACTATCTTGTTACTGCAGCACCTTGGAAGAAAATGTGGATGACCTTCAAAACCAGCCAACCTAAAGTATGTAAACTTAGGGTATTGGATATACCAACATCTCCATTCAATTGGTTGATAATCACATATAAAAATGCATCATTGACTCTTTTGAAATGAGTCTCAACAACTTGAAGAGACAATTGATCATAGTGATCCCATACCTTCTTTTGTCCATCCAAGGCTCCCATTATACCTACCCTATTCAAACCTGGGAAAATCCCCAATCTGGTTGCTTCATATACAATGTAAGAAGTCATGAAGAAACACTTAGTGTTTCTGATGTTAGTCAGCTGATCCTGGATAGCATTTGAGATAATCATTGGCCAGTCAAATTGATAATCACCATGTAAGATTATTTGGATGAAAGGAAACATCCATTCCTTGAACCATAGTGTGTCTCTCTTCCCAAACACCCTGGACAACATCAATATTAAATCAGATACTTCCTTCTTGAAATCTACCCTCTTCGGCTGATCTGCAAGTTTGCTCAAGGATTTATTTTCCGTCTTCAGCCATTTTTTGTTTAAATAAGACTTATTGGAGTCTTTATGCTTACTATACTTCTCTAATGCCTCTAGTTCAGTTAGCTGCACCAAGTTTTGGGGATCCGAAACATCAAATATATTTTGAAACATCTGAGGATTAAGATCAATGATCGCATTATTCTATGAATCCATGCATAGTATTGTAGCAGGATTGTAGGCACTGGCTGCTATTAAGATCAACTCAAGGTACTGGACTGATAAAGGGAACACAGTGATATGTTTGAAGCTGGAATCAACAATCCTTTGTGTCCTTCCTGTCAAATTTTCTCATTCTACAAAGGTTTCTCCATATAACTCTTCAAAGTTATACTAGCCGAAGTTGGTATTTGTGATATCTACCCACTCTGATTCCACCTTGCTGACCTTCACCACTGGACTCTTGTGATTATACCTCAAGGTATAAGGCAGTTGTTTTGGTTTTAACTTCTTTGGCTTTGGTGCTGCCTTTGATGTTCCAGTGGGCTGATTCCTTCGAGCAGCTTCCCCTGATGTTCCTAACATCTTTCAACTTTCCTGCAAAGCAAACCTCTAATTAGATCATAATAAACATGCTTTTAAACCATACCTTTCATATATGCATCAAAGTCAGAACCAGATAGAAACTCAAAAACAATCTCTTTTAGAAAATTGTCGGACTCGTAGCAAAAACCGATATAGATACTTCACTAAATAATGAACGGGCTTGGAGTCGAAACTGGGATTGGAATGGCAAAGGTATTTGTTTATTTTTCAGATTTTCATACTTTCATATTCCATTTCCACTTTGCCTCCACTTCTGTCCAAGTTATCATTATTCCCCAAGGAAACCTTTTATCATACGCGGAGCAGGAAACGGGATGGAAACGGAATTGATAACTTTTTGTAAAGAAAAATTCTTAAGTTCATAATCGATTCCGATCCTACCTCCGCTGAGGTTAATCATGATTTCATCAAATGATTTTGTTGATTTAACATATAAGTTCTTGATTAAAACTAAGGTCGCTTTAAATGAAAAAGGGCTTTAAAAAACTACACCCATATGACCATGGGGAACGACTATATTTAGGACATCTTATTTAAATCACTTAACTATGATCACTAGAAGATACAAAACCCTAATCTAACAAAACCCGATAAAACTAGGGCATGGAATCTAAACCTTGCCATTTACCAGATCGAACACCCGACAAAACCCTAAGTAAATGATAAATCTATCTACCTCACTATAGATTCTTAACCTTAACAAACATGATTAAAAACCGTAATTTAATCTAATCTACTGCAAATCAACAATAACATGACGCAATCATGATTAAGACATGAAAGTGACCATGCCCAAAAATAGAAAGAAAAAAAAATGACAGTACAAGAAACAAAAGACTAAAAACAAACAAACAAAATAAAACAAGAAACCACTCGCTCAATCATGCCAAGAAGCATAGATTGAATTGAAACTAAATGATCAAAATTATGAGCAGATATAAAACAAAACGTCACAAACATGACAGTAAATAAACAACAAACAACAATGATAAGAAAACCCTACCTCAAATACAAAAGAACCCGAGCTAACCTTCTGAACTGATTCACACACAATATCCTTCCTCTCTTTCGATCAATTTGCTCAAATGAACTCTGTTGTTGCTCTTTCGTGCTCTTAGATTTTTAACAATGACAATAATGATTCGTTTAACCCTTAATGAAGGTAAAAATGTTAATTTCTACCTACACGAGTAGCTGTCATTAATGCATTAAAACACAGTTAAGGCGGGGTCAGAATTGTGAGAGAACGAAGACTTCTCTATAGTGTCACTTCAGTCAAAAAGTCAACGATCCAAAAGTGGTGGGGGCGGAACCAAAACGGAAACTGATTCTCAAATATATGAAATTTCCAAACTTAATTCCCATTCTGGGTCTGGGTCCGTCAACTAAACACTAAACAAAACCAAACACAAAAAGTAAAGTAAAACAACCGATATGATAAAACTAGATATAAAGACCAAAACTAAAGCCTAAATAAAAATAGTGGAGGCAGGGTCGGAATAGACTATGATTTTGCATTTGTTGACAAAGACCAACTTAACACTCACTCCGGCTCCAGTTCCGCTAAAGACAAACAAAAAGCTAAAAAGAAAGACTGTCGGGATGGGAACCAAAACAAACTTCAAAATAACTTTCATAACCTGATTTAGCGCTTGTTCTGCTTCCGACAAACTAAATAAAAAATAAACAAAGTGTTGGAAGCAAAATGATCCCAAATTTTATTTGAAAAACAACAAAGGATAAAAAAACAAAGGGGGACCCATTTTAACCAAGGCAAAATATGGGGTGGTTATGCAAGGCATAACAAGTGGGAGGCTCCAAAGTACATCCATAGGGATAATGATAGGACATAAGTACAGGCCAATTAAAGAGAGAAAGTTGGTGTGCCAAGACAATGAGCATTCAAGAGTTAAGAGGCCATTCAACTTTGCATTTCAATAAATTATTGTATGCATTGAGTAAGTGTTTACAAGATATAAAAAGGACTATTTAAAATATCAAACAACATGTCATGAGTTGTTGTGTTTAATTAGGCATATGAGGTAGGGAATTATCATTTTTTGCATACATCTGCAGTCCAAGCTCTAGGCCTGCATTATTTGGTTACTATGTCTAAGAAATGAGCAATGAATAATTGTAGAATATGGAGGCTATGGATGATATAATGATGGCCACATTTGATGTTGATCAACAACTGGAGCTAAATATAATACCTATGATGAGTCATGAGATCAAGGGGAGTGTCATGGATAGCAAGCACAACCTATGAACTAGATTCTAATTTTGCTAAAAAAGAAAAAATCAAACTAGTGAATATTAAACTACACAGTAGAATCTAAATTTGTGGAAAATGAGCAATTTGGTGAGAAAGAGTACCTACAGTGCATCTTGGATACTTAGCTAGTGTATTAAAAAATAGGATTGCAAACCCAAAATTATTCTCTCTAGAAATTCAATAGAAAAATACAGAATGTTATCTTGGATACTTAGCTCTTAGGCAGTCAATAAAACAATATGAGCATGATTATGAATGGTTTTACCTGGTCCCACTCTTGATCTCTCCATGTTTGAGAGCCTTCTCTTTAAGATCCCTTGAATCCAATTTGATCCATTGCTACCAAAAGAGATATTAATGTGTAAACAAGGAGCCACATTTAGACAAACTGGTTGTTGATTTATTGTAAGAAATTTAGAGAGTACAAAAAGAAGATACATGATGGGGATCATGTGGGCTTCATAGAGAAAGCACTGCAATATGGCTTTGAGCAGCAATGAAAAACTTTGGATTAGCTTCATTGTAAATCCTAACAACATGACATTGAAAATTGCTCATGTACTAGGTCCTCTCCCCTAGATTAAATTAAGGAAAACATTATTGTAAACACAATATGTATAGAAGAATATGAATGTAAAGGAAAATGGATATTAGAAAAACATAAATGTAAATAAAAGTAGTGTGAGCAAAAAATGAATCTAAATTGGTCTTGAACAAATAAAAACATACCCAATTAGCATTAAGTTATACTGACCTTGTACTCATTATCATTTTCAATCTTGAATGTTACTTTGATGCCTTTTGTAGAAACTCTTTGGCCATGAGGCAAGAGAAGGCGAGAAAACCAAGTGTATATTGATGACTTCCTGACAATCAAAAAGAAAGAAGCAACCAGTCAACCCTATTAGAACAGAATAATCTTATGAATTGATTTTATTTCTTTTACTAGCTAATGGATAGTGGACCTTGTTCTCTTGAATTGAGATACTACTAAGATGTGTTGACTGGTGATTTTAGACTACCAATATTCTGCTTCAATCTCTATAAGTTACTTTTGTCTTAAATATATTCAAGATAATTCTACAAAAAAATTCCATGATCTCTTAGAAATTATGCAGATTAATTTTTTAATACTTCTCCATTTTGATATTTTCTTTCAAAAATTCATAGAAAGATATGTAGTGCCATATTTGAAACTTACATATTTTAATTTTATTTGTTATTTAGTTATAGTATATGATTCCAGCAATTGGGAAATGCATAGGCAATATGCTGGATGAATGAAGTAAACTATGTAATTGGCAGGTGTAAAGACAAATTCCTCAACCCTTGCTAGCATCCTTCTTTCCTATTTTAAAACATGTGCTTTGGAATAGGGCTTGAAAATCCATGTAAGTATAATGAACAGGAGATTTTTGTGATCATATATTATATTACAATAAGTTGAGTGAATGTAAGTAGAGATATTTTAGCATACTTGCAGATGGTACCAATTTTCATGGTTAAGTAGAAGCCTCCCATCAACAAAAAGATGCAAATATCCGTGTATCTATCTCAATTGAGCCTCTAAACCCTTCAGAGCTGTCAAATTTTCCACTAACCTGTTATGCACAAAAGTCAAATTTTAGAGACCACTAAAGTAAAAATAAAAAACATTACATTATGATCCAAATCCACACAGAACACAATGTTCATAGTGAAAATTTAGCACTTTCTTTCATCTTTGCATATTGATTTGATGCTTCAAATGATGCATTTCTTATATTGAAAAGTGCATTTCTTACCTTATTGAGCTTCTCTTTGTTTTGAGAATAGTTTAATGTTCTCTACTTAACAGGGCCAACCACATGAAGGTGGAAGTTCATTTGGCCCCTCTCTCCCCCCCCCTCACATCACTCTCAATTCCCCATACCCGATCATATAACATTAATCATTCATTCATCCATTAATAACATATAACATTAATTCACTCATCCATTAATAAAATATAACATCCATTCATTAACATAACATTTATTCATTAACATATTCACATTCATTCATTAACATATAACATTCATTTTTTCAGTTTTTACATATTGTCAAAAATATGGTTGTCAACTTGTCATAATATGATTACAATCACTTTTTTTTTTGTTTCTTTTTTGCAGCTAAATAAAGCTGAAGTGGAGTATCATTTTCAAAATCATCTGTCCCCCTTTAGTTGTTTCGAGCTTTGCTCATGATCTTAATGTATTCCTAGTCGTGTACTCACAACGTGGACGCGGCTGCAAGGGAGGGTCTGCTGCAATAGCAAAGAAATGTTAAATTGATATGTTTTATTATTATTGTTACACGTATTTCATTAATTAAAAGAACATCAGAGTGGTGCTCTTTACCTGAATTGGCCACATCATGTTCCTGATATTGTCTTATAACCTCATCCTAAACATGCTGAACACCCTCTAAATCCTAATCTGGGGTTGAACACGAAAGATTACATTAATTAATATACCAATTGCAATTAAATATGTTTAAAAGAACATTAGAGTGGTCCTCTTTACTTGATGGATACACATCATGTTCCTAATCTTGGCTAGCTTGATCATGCTCAACATGTTGATCACGATCTACATGCTCTAAAGTTGAAACACGAAAGGTTACATTGATTAATACACCAAATGCAATTAAAGATGTTTAATTGTATTAATCCATAATTCATTTTGTATAGCACATGAAAACATCTACTACCGAGATGCACACCATGGCCTTCATCGATAGGTTGCGCTCCACCCTCACTAGGCTGCATTCGAGTGCCATGTGCAATATTATCATTGCTTATCTATGTAAAACAAATAGGCACATTATTATGGTAGGAATTAATATTGAATAGATTGCACAAGTATTCAATTTGAAATAAACTATATTGAGTTTATTTACCTACGTGTTGGATGCAGTGGAAGATTGTGTTTGCCCAGTCGAGACTCTTAGCTATTCAGTCAGGGCTCCATAGCCTTGGTGGAAGGCAATCTTTAGGTCCTCTTCTGTGGGCACTTTGTTGAAATCAAAGCCCTACATTTTTTGCATGTGATCATGAATTTTGCTTCAATGGTGTGATAAAACCAAAATTGTTTACAATTTATTATTTGGATGCAATATTTCATTTATTGATACTTACAAATTGTGTGGTTGTTTTCATATAACCACCAGAGCCAAGTTTGTGCTGCCCATGTTTTCTAGTCTTGCCTTTGTCGCCTTCGATGTGTCAGGCAGCCTATGAAAAAATTGAAATATGTTAGATTATGTAAAAAGAAAGAGTAATCAGTATATAATTAAATTTTTGATAGTATCACATACCTTTCTTGGCCCAGTGGTGTCTTTCCTTTCTTCTTTTCAGCCTTCTCATTTCCATCCGACACCAAGTTCTTCCACTCCCTTTCCAAAACCATGGGGGCACACCCTTACTTTCTGTTCTTCTCTAAATGTGACCTATATTGGTCCTTCACATACTTTAGATAGGTACCATCTTTCTTAAGGACCTTGGTTCGGTTGAATGTTTTATCACCGAACAACACAACTAAATGGTTAATGAGCTCATCCTTTAAATCTTGATTTTGGGCATTCCACCATGTACATATGGTGGGCCCGAAGAGCTCCAATGTAATATCACTTAGATGTTTATAAAAAACATCATTTCCTGCAAAATGATCATGGGATCATTAGTCTATAAAGAGTGATCAATAAGTAAATTTCAATTAGATTATATATAATAATAATTAAAACATTTTAAAGTACTTGGGACCTTCTCTATCTTTATGGGAAGTAAATCCTCGATCACCACAAATGTGACCAACAATGTTCCCGTACTAGTAATATGGTAAGATCCAAGAAATGCTACTAAAACATCACCAATCCAAGAAATGCTGCTAAAACATCACCAGTACTAGCAGGCTCTATATCCATAGGTACTGACACATGTGGTGGCATGTGTTCATTGCCAGACGGTGGACTACCGAATGCCTGCATGGTATGTGTTTTTGACATTT
This sequence comes from Sequoiadendron giganteum, assembly GCA_007115665.2. Classification (NCBI taxonomy): domain Eukaryota; kingdom Viridiplantae; phylum Streptophyta; class Pinopsida; order Cupressales; family Cupressaceae; genus Sequoiadendron; species Sequoiadendron giganteum. The sequence goes on from CM021100.1 coordinate 928,919,171, forward strand.
CAGTCAAAAATATAGGCATGGATGATGCGACCGGATAAAGTGTTGTATGCGGAAGAAGATCAAGATTGACTCTTGTACCGTCCTGTACTTTCCAGGAAACACTTACAGTACCTTGATCATGGCCAACAGCATGATGAGGACGCAAATAATCCTATAAAAACAACACATATTTTAGTTCATGACATAAAAGAGTACAAAATATAAAACCATGAATGAAATTATGTTATAATTAAATATCTCATGACAACTTACTTGCAAGTTTTGTGCTCTCTCAGAAAATAGTTTAACCCTTTCTCTTATCTCATTTGTTTGAGGCACTATGAATACCAACTTAAGGATTTCTTGATTGCATTTTTTTTGGGCCTTTCTCATCATATCCACAGGGTTTGTGGAAAATGTGATGTCATCATCGCATAATAGTGACTCCACCTCCATATGGATGTTCTCCTATATTGCTGGTGCCTTTCCCCGATCAGCCGTCTGCAACAAGAAAATTAAAAACATTATTGAAATTAACCCAATAAACTCATGAAAAAAACATAATAATAAAACATTTTGCTTGTATCTAATTTTTACAATTATAATGAGGTAAACCTTTCAGATAGAAGCACCTGAAGATGGATCGTGATCTGCACTCTGGGCCAGAGCCTTCCTTGTATGATCAATGTCCCGTTGTGAAAAAAATTAAATGTAAAAAACATTACTGAAATGAAACCATTAGACTTACAAAAAAAACATAGTAATAAAATGGTATATCGGAGTCATTAATTGGAGGTTGGGTAAAATGGTATATAGTACATACCATCCCCATATTAATTGTCTTTGTATCTAAATGATTCAAATTGTAATCGATTACCAACTCTTCCACTGTAGTTATTGATTTTATTGCACATACGAATACACGATTTCCCTCTCGCACCTCGAATATACAATTGGGTTGCTTATTTGTTGACCCAGGTCATGTACTATTTATAAACCCTACAATATTCCTTGATACTTTTGGCCTCCCATCAATGTACCTATCCACTCCTTTATTTTGATCCTTATCTTTTACTTGTATATAATTTTTTGATAGTGCATACCTATGCATACTTCATGTATATCAAACCAGCTACATCCAGTCTTTGTAACTGTAATAGGGTCCAACATACTCCATCAACTCAGTAACTTTGTTGTAATAGACCTTTATGCCATCCATGCAAAATAGGCCCAAACCATGTAATGAGGATGGTGTTATGAGATATATCCTCTCGTTGACACAAAGATCAGTGTTTATTGGAGGAGGTTCCTTGGGTACCCATTGTTTCCATAGATGTTTGTATCTCAAGAGCACCTCGATGTTGCCTATGCTCTCATCATCATAAGAACATGACCCCCATTCGGCAAGAAAAAATTCCATGCGTTTACAGAATTTTCTTCTAATATTTTGACCTCTAGTTGGTCTCCCTCTTTTAGACCTACTACATGTCTCACTTTCCTCTTCTCTTCCTAAATTTCCCTCGCTCGAGGAAGACAAATATGACAAACACCTATTTGGTGGTATCTGCACTCATAAGGATGTTGGATGAAGTTCTTTCATGGTGAAGTGATCCAAAGGTGACATGATGATTAATCTATCATTTCATCGCTATAATTTGATAGGTTATAAGGTAATCAAGTCTTGATAGATTGCAAGTTATTGTTACTACCATCCAAATGTGTCCATCACAAATCAAATCTACTTAACTTTTTAACTCCCAAACTTTGTAACAAGTGTTAAATGTGACTATGGTCCACCAGTTACACAACCAAGGCATCAAATGTATTATCTAATTGTAATCAAATGAATTTTTCTCTTCATTCAAGTAAATAAAGTTGAAGGGAAACACCACCAAGTGGTTTATTGGACACCTACATGACTAAAAATAGCAGCAAATTTACATTTAATTTCTATATGTCTAAGTGGTGAACGGGGAGGGAGTGTGTACTAGGCTTGTTAAAGTCATCATAAGTTTATCAATGTTCTAATTCTCTATGACAAGGTTTCAACATCTTCAAATAGAGAAATTTAGTGCTCATATTCATTTGAAACAACAACATTTTGATTATGTATGATGGTAGGATTTGATAACTTAAAAGAATTGGCTACCCAACAAACTTAAAGTTAAAAGAAAATTTTTTAGTTTAAGGGGTTAGCACTTTCTTTCATCTTTCCATATTGGTTTGATGCTTCAAACAATGCATTTTTTATCCCACTTCTATCATATTGTATTCCCATACCATTGCAATTGTTGGAGGAGTTGATACCAAAATTTCATATTAGATACCACGTTCTTGAAGCAATTTTCTGTGTTTTTACAATTTTTATGAAGTTCTTTTGTGTTGTATGGATCCATACAATCTTGAAATGCTCTGAGATCATTGGTGTAGAGAAATATATGTGTTCTCTTTCATTTGCATTTGTTTTGAAGTTCTCAATCACTGTTTTGTGGGATTAAACAATCAAATACAGGGACTTCCGTATTGTGTCTGTGTAAGGGTTTGAGGGCTAAAAAGAAATGACATCCACCAATCCACCCACTATCTTGGAACTATAACTCAATGGATTGGTGTGCATCATGGTGGATTTGATGGAGTTTCAAGTATTGTTCTTTGAATTCCATTTATGTTTTTCCCTTGTCGTGGCTTGTTACATTGTTTGGGAGGAACCTAAGGTTGGGTATGTTTTACCTTGGCTTTCATAAAAATCGTAATGTTCCATGTAAAAGCTTGGGTGAGATATATTCAGCCATTACCTTTTTGGAGTGGGTATTAAAATGACTTATGTCTCATTGTTTCGTCTAGGTTGGGCCCCTTTTTTATAAATTGAGTTAAATATTTTTCCTAACTTTATTACTTCCTAAGTTTAGGTTGGCTCGTGCCCTATGTTACTGATATTAGCCCAAACCTAAGGGGAGGGTTAATAATCAAAAGAGCTTCTGAAACTTCAACTACAGAAGCTACAAACTTGACTGTAAATGTGGCCAAATTGGCCCAAAAGATAGCTGAAATAGAAGCAGCTGAAAAGAAAATTTTGATGGAGAAGTATAAAACCATTATTGGAGAGTATAGTAGAATGTAGCAAAGGAATGTTGAGCTGAAAACTGAGGTAGACAGGTTGAAGTACAGACATGTGGGGAAGTCTTCTAGTGCTCCTAGTACCCTGGCCATATGTTCTACATCAAGATCAGTACCTCCAACTTCTCCAATTGTTTCTACTCCTAGGCCCCCCATCCAGACTCCTGCTCCTAGTCCTTCATTAGAGCCAATTGAAGAGGAGGTTGAGTACTCTGTAGATCCCACCAAATAGCAGATGCTTAGTAAGATTAGAGAGCTACAGGTAGCTCTAAAAGCAAGTGAGAAGGGAGCAGTTGCCAAGCAAAATGAAGTTGTAGACACAATATTTAGGCTTTTCAATTAGGGAGTTGATGGTAGATTACCATCAATTTATTCTTTATATTCTTTATTCTTAGATTCAATAAGAAACATTACTAGGGATCAGGAATTCGTTTTTCCTTTAGTTGAGAAGTGGATTCCTAGGGCCAATGACCTAGATTTTATGTAAGGCTTCTAGATTCGATGCAGACAACAGGCCCCAATCATTAAGGCCTACTCAAGTTTTTGTAAAATCACTGCAAGGTTTTCAAGCCTTACCTGATGATTTGAGTAAGAAGATTAAGGAACTAGTAAAGAATTTTGATGACTGGAGTGGCACGTCTTTACCAAATTTACAAGGACTGCCCTATTTTTCCTATGTAAGAATTTGAGGGGTAAATAGAAATGACATCCACCAATCCACCCACTATCTTGGAACTGTAACTTAGTGGATTGGTGTGCATGATGGTATGATAGAGGTTCATTACATTTAGGGGTCTTTTAAAGCAAGAAAATTGGAACTAAACTGATGCCCTAGGGCTGACAGGGGCAATTTTCTTCTGAATTTGTGGTTGTTAAGTCAGGGTTTATGAATTTGATGGATATCTTGGTAGACTCATGGTGATACTATTTGATGGTCCAATCTCTACTTCAAAACAAAAATATCTCTAACAACTCTAAGAGCTATAATGGGATGGCATTAAAGGAACCTTCATATGAAGGATCTTCTAATGAATGACCTTTGAATTAAGGTCTTCATTTGAAGGTGCTTCATGCCAAGGTTCCTTTTATAAATAATTTTGGACATGAAATATTTAAAATAAAAAATACCTTCATTTGAAAGTCTTGACATGGCATCATTTTTTAATGAAGGTTGTTCGTTCAAAATTCATGACGACATCACCTACAAATGAAGGTTCTTCATTAACTGGTATTTTGTAATTTTGAATGTGTGATAATCATTTAGGGTTGAAAATAAATCCATTTGATCCTTTTATAAATGAAAGGACATTTGATGCAATCATATGCCTTGTCAAACTTTTAACTTAATAGTAAGGGCATCATGAGTAGTTTGTTGGGCCCATTCAACAATCTCCAATGCAAGGATTGAATTGTCTAAAATGTATCTACTATGAAGAAAGCCAATTTTTTTACCTCTATGACTATAACTCAAGCAATAGTTTTAATTGTGATGGCAATGATATTGACAAAGATTTTGTAATCTAGCTATTGAAAAGCATAATTGGCCACCATCCTAGGAAAGATTCTTCATTCTACTTTTAGGTGTTAAAATTTAACAATACGTAGATTGATGAAAGAGCCCAAAGAGCCTTTCCCCATGTTATACAAGTACACATAGCAGCGGTCTTCTCTTAAACGGTTGGACATGATTTCAAGAACTTAGCTAGGAATTATTCATTTAACCTAAGGTTTTCTCATAATGCCATCATTGGAAAAGTATGATCAAATTATTCTATTATGAAGAATTGGTCTATGTGCCTCTAGTAATAACTATAAAAATGTGAAAGAGTAAGCTATTTTATTTTTCTATCTTATCTTATACCATTTTATGAGAATGGGTGGGCCAATGTATGAGAAGATCTTTGGAAACTAGGCATGAAATTTGCAGGTTAAATAGAATGGGGGTGCCAAAATTACAGTACTCATTGTCCCTTGGTTGTCGATTTTCCCTGAGTTCCCTCAACCTCATCCTCGATGTAGGTGTTGACCTTGTTTTAGCTCGAAACTCTTCGTCAGTGCTGGTATTGACCTTGTTTTCACTCCTCCAAACTCTTCCTCAGCTCTGGTATTGACCTTTCACTTGTCCAATTTGACGATCTACAGCCTGGTTTAGTTAGGTTTTAGAGTATGTTAATTAAATTTAAAATTATGGGGCCATTGAGAGTAGTGAATATAAAGAAAGCAAAGCCTATTATGGCACCATTTAGAGTAGTGAATATAAATTAAGCCAAGCCTATTATAGTCATGAGGGAAATAATAAAACTCCTAGGATACTTTGTGAAACCATTTTCCTTGGTTAAAAGGAGGCCATAAAATATTCCTTTGGATTTTTTCAATTTTCAAATATGAGGATTTGCAAGGATTTTAGCAACATGAGTAATGGAAATGTGTGCAACAATAATTTTTGAACACACATGGAATCTCCTTGCCAAAGAAAGGGGCTTCATAATTTAATATGATAATTTTTCTCAGCTCTAGAAATGATATGTTTCCTTAAAGAGGAAGGAGATACCTAAAAGGTAAAAGAGATGCTTAGGAATCTCAACACTTCCTTATGATCAACCCCCTCCTATCCATAGGAATTGATTCAATTGGGCTTGGTTAAGAATGATTTCCTATAACATTGAGTTTTATGCCACTATATATTTGAACTTTAAGCTTTCCAGAAAATATCTAGGCATTGAATATCCTAAATAATGTCACGTATGTCCTCTAAGAGAGTGAGAAAGGAGTCATTAGAAAACTGACCATTGAGTAGTTGGGCTAGTGATGGCAATGTTTATAGTGAAATGGGTGGTCATAGAGGTGTCCTACAAGCTATGTTTGGAAAAAAAAAGGATAGAAGCCATTGATTGGAGTAGTGAATATTGACATTGGTGTTTCCTTGTCCAACAAAAGGTCACTATGATAAATGGTGTTGGATTTGGCATTGGCATTTACTCTTTTCTTCTAAAAAAAATGGTGATAGACTAGATGTGTCTAATAGTAGAAATATTCTCCCCTTCCTTCCATGAAAACTTTTATGGGAGAAGGAATACATGATACTTTGTATTGTAATGAAGATTCAATGCAAAATAAACTACTCCCTCTACTATCATACATGTTTTTGTGTTTATTCTTTCATTCTTCATGCTTGGAAAATTGCTCATTTGGAAATGGATTAAATAAGTGGAAAAAATTGGGCATGCATATGAGCTTATGGATTGGAACCTAAAGGGTATGTCGTCAAAGGAATATTTCCCATTTCTAACACTTTGTTGTTGACATGAGTTTAATAATACTATGGCTCATTGCACCATAAAATTTATTAGAGGTTTCCTAATATGACATCTCTATATGATCCTTGCTTAATTAGTTGTTGGATTTTATCTTTTCCTTTTTCTATTAATGACTTATTATATGATTTCATAGATGATATTTTTAATGTCATTGGGCCATATCAGTCTATACGAAGTTGCTTTACTTCTCAAAGTATTATCAATAACCTTATTAATGAAAATAATGAAATTGTCATTTAATGGGTGCTTGGGGAAGGGTATTGAGTTTTACCCTAGTGATAATTGTTGGTGTCTATGTATCATATTGCTTTGGCTCAAGAGGGGTATTATTATCCCTTGTGATTATGTTTGAGGAAATATTCAAATGGATGCTATTTCCTTCAACCAAATTGATGTCATTAAATAGTCTTGTTATGAACCCCTTGTAGGTTGCTTGGATAATGTAAGTATTGGTAATTTTGGTCCTTCTAATTATTATGCCCAAGATTCCATAAATATGCATTTACTTAAAAATAACAATATAGTCACTTCAATCAAGTCATTTATGGTTGGGAGGTTTCTCCATGGTATGATCTTATGAATAGGTTAGTTTTGCATGATAGTGAATAAGCCTCAAATTTTTGCGATGCCTATTCTCTTAGGTGAATGCTTGTGTTTTCTTCCTACTAAGTTCCAAATGTATATTTCTTAGTTTAATATTTTTTGCAAGGGTTTAGATACTACAGGGGATATATGATGCCACACTAAACTCACATCCCCTAAGGAGGTGAGAAATAATGCCATACTATGACATTTTTTTAAGAGGGTAGAATTGCTCCCTACTTTGAGTCCCTATGTTGCTTTTGTCAAGTCCTTTCAAAATAATTTTCTACTAAATAAAAGGATAAAAAGGTTATTGCGGGCAGTGTTAGATTTCTTATTTCAAAGGAAACCATCAGAGCAGCTACTAGGTTGAATATTGAATGTAGGAAGGTCATTAATAGGGCAAAATGATGGACACAGAAACCATCAACCAAATTTTGAAAAGGGGAGAACTCGTCGAATTATAGAATGGTTTTGAATGATGAGTTTAGTAGAGTGCCAATTAAGTACTTCAGTGTTGAAGGTATTTTTATATGTGTTTTTCATTACCGTTTCTCGCATGACCATCTTAAACATAATAAGATTGCTTGTTTTACTTATTTTGTCCTAAGTTCTCTTAAGTGTTTTGGTAAGGAGGTCTTAATGGATAAATTTGTGATGCCTCTACACGAGGGCTTAATTTTTAGACTCCATAAGTCCACCTTGCTACTTTCTCTTAGAATTTTGTTAGCTCTCTTATTTTAAAGTCCAATCTATTCCCTACCCCTATTCTTATCAAAGCTAAAGGTGGGAATCTTAGTGATTTGCATGATCCCTCTCCTCCTAAGGGTAACAGAAAACCTATCAAACATTCCTCATTCCTTGTCAACCAAAAAAATACATTTGATGATGTTCCTAGTAAAGTGGTGGAGGGAATTCTTGAGCTTGGTAAAGTTGTGGCTGATTATGATCACTTAGGTTGCCCTAATCTTTTTGCCATTGGTTCTCTATTGAAATTTTCCTCTCATATCCATGTGGACATTCCTAGTGATGTTGACATCTCCAAGACTAAGAGTAAAAACCCTAAATTTTAGTCCTCCCTTGTGGGCAACAACAACTAAGGTTCTTATTGTTGCTACTGTTAATAATAAGATTTCTATAGGAAAAACTCTTAAGGGGAATCTTGTAAGAAGATCTAATAGATTGGTGGCCATAATTTCTACTACCCCTAGCACTACACCAAATTTAGAATTAGTTGTTTCTAATTAACAACAAAGGCTTTGCTGATCACAAGGACAATGACTATATCAATAGTGGGAACAAAGAGTTCAGTCACTCTCAAGACTTCATGTAAGAGGAAGATGTTTCTCTTTCCAATGATTTTGGTGTAAACCTTTTTCAGAAATCAATGTTCTTTATGACACTAAGTCTTCTAACATAGGGGATGATTGAATTTAGTCCCTAGAAATGATATGGTGGCCATGGATGATGTCAAGGGTAAAGGAATTTAGGTGGAAAATAAGTTTGATCTTGTGCATTTATGTTCTCATTGTGGCCATAACACCAATTCTATTAATTATTTGGAGAAAATTCTAGAAACTTTGGAGGAAAGAGTCAATAATATGCTTAATTTTAGAAATAATGTGATCCATAGGTTACTTCTATGCTTCTACTCCAAAATGTTGTGTGGGAGTTCTAGAAAAGAAGGTTGAAGGGTAATCTTGATAGTCTTGTTTTAAAGAAGGATAGAAAGAAATACCTTAAGGATGATATTTTTTCTTTCCTTTGTGAAGTTTGGGGATATGTGACTCCCCAAAATACATGCTGCAACTTGTAGTTTTTTCTTGTTGTTTGTTAGTTATTTATGTGCTATTTTTCTTTGTTCTTCTATTAATTATTTATAGTTAGTTATTTTTTGGTTTTTCTTTTCATATCCTCCGGGCTTGCTATGTAATAGGGTTGGGGCCTTGGTTTTCCAATTTATGTTTTCAAGCATCCTCTCCCCAAAGAAACTTATTTCATCTATCAATATGTATCTAACATGTGATATTTCTTCTTGGAAATTTGTAAGTCTTGTCCCTTCTAGTTCATTGAAATCTCTTATTGGAATTCTTCGCTTTCAATGAATGGTTGAAGCACCAATGTTGAATGTTGCAACTCGAGTAGGCATGAATAGAAGTAGAGGAGATTGTTTGGGAGAAGAATTATTTTCTAGTGCTAGGTTATGTGTTAGGTTATATAAGGTTGGGTTATATAGTGTTTGAGCCTAGCCTCAAACACTACAATTAGGGTTGGGTTAGGTTATGTGTTTTCTTTAGGGTTAGGTTTGGGATTAGGTTTATGGTTATGGTTAGAGTTTAGGGTAATATCTAAATTTAAGTTTAAGTCGTAGTTGATTATTTTCCCACAAAAGAAAATTAGATCCATTTTTTCTCATGTTCATTATAGCCAACTATGGCTTAATCTTAAATTTATACCTTTTCTTGAAACCTAAGATCATATCCCTAATCTAACCATAACCCTAACCCTAATCATAAGATTGACTCATACCCCAACCTTAACCCTAGCCCTGACAATAAACCTAATCATAACCCTTACTTGGAAACTAAACTATCATTTTCTCATTAATGTAACCCTAACCATAACTTTAACCCTAACACTATTTCTCAAAACCATAATCTTAACCATAACCCAAATCCTTTTTATCACAACCCTAAACATAAACATAACTCTAACCCTAAACCCTAAACCATGATCCTAATTCTAATCTAACCCTAACATTAACCTTAACTTACACCCTAACCTTAACCCTAATTGTAACCCTAAACTAAATACAAATGCTACACCCTAAACTATAATCCAAATCTTAAACCTAGCCCTAACCCTAATAATAACCTAACTCTTTTTATCGAAACCTTAACCTTGACCCTAACCCTCACCTTTATCCTATCTTTATAACCCTAACCACAACCAAAACTCTAACCCCTACCCTAACCCTAAATACTTTTTTCTTTTATTGATTAGTTGCATTCACTCTAATAACCCTAAACCTATCTGTAAACCTAACCCTAGCCCTAATCCTAACCCCAACTCTAAGCCAAATATAAAAACAACCCTTAATCATAATAATAACCCTAAAACTTAATTCTAAATATAACCCTAATACTATAATCCCTAATTGTAATCTTAAACCCTAGCCCTATTTTCATATCTAATCCCAACCATAACCAAAAATCTAAATCTAACCCTAACCCTATTTTCATACTATGTTTTCCTTATGATTGGTTGACTCTTATACTAAATTTGAGTGTTGTTTGTGTTTTGACAAGAGTAGATTAATATTTTTAATCTTTTTTAAATGAAGATCAAAATTACATGCACATAGAATGAACCATAGTTTAGTTACAACACTTGGTCTCTTCAAAATAGTCAGAGAAGATTAGGGAGAGGAAGGAATGCACACCAAACTACAAAATAGGGGTAGTTGTGGCTTTGGTAGTTTTCTTTATATAGTCTACTTGTTTCCTATAGGGATAAATATTTAATCACTATACAAATGAAAGATGGTTGATTATCTACTGAATATTGTTTTGTGTGTTTTGAAATGGAAGATATCTATGTTGGAAAATAAGGATAGACAACTGAGAGTAGGGGTGAATCAGTTGTTACAAAATTGAAACTTATTTAACCTTATTAACCTTTAATCTCAAATTTGATAATTAATAGTGAAAGCATGAATCAACAACACATTAGAAACACACATAACACCAAGATTTTTGTGTACAAACCCTATTAGGGGAAAAACCACAGTGGAGGTTAATCCACAATTTATACCTTGTTAAAAGTATACAAGAAATGAATAAGGAATGTACATGCATTCAGGAACACTGCCTAGAGCTCACTGCTCAAAGGGAAGGCTCACTGCCTGACATAAGGTAATCAAATTAAATCCATCTAATGAGGTTGAACTGAGAAATTGGCTTCTTCAAAAGCCTGATGATAGTTTCAGTTAGGCACATAAATACTACTTCATACTTTGCATAAACTTCTTCACACTCTACTCTGCATTTGAATGATCTAATATTTATTCACACATAACTCGCATAAACTTCACATACATTATCTCTAAATGAACAAAACAATTGCTCTTATATATCCACTTCATGAATTTCCATTAACAACTCTGTCGGCCGAAAATAAATAATAGATGAATACAAACTCTCAGCCCAATTCATGAAAAAATCTCAATGCACACCAACCTAAATCGGTCACAACATAATGAAGACCTAAAGCAACATCCTCAAACATGAAAAGCATTGAAAAATTAATCCACAAGGATATACAACACGCTACCAGCATAATGTCAACCAAGAACATGAAAACTCGAACATGGAAAGGAAAAATATTTGATCACAAGCACACTAATCAACGTGGACGTACCACAATAATAGAGTATGAAATCAAGAAAAGTCAATGAACATCTCAAGAGCATACACAACAATTCAATTCACCATAATTACATTCTCTTCTTTCAGAAACACCAACTATAGCAACAAAATAACTGTAGGAACACAATAACTCATAACTCACTCCAATATTGATGCACACCTTTGAAACTTCAAGAGGATATACTAGATAGGCTCAGCAAAAAACCCTTTAATACATGACTTCAGAATACCAACGTACAAAAATTTTCACCACTCTAATCTTCACAACTTCATAGACTATCTACAACATATTTATTCTAATTTTCTCAATATCCTTGACATATACAACCTTTAAGACATTAATGCTAATAGTTTTGACATCAATGGCAACTACATATCATGACCAACACAACCACAACATCTAACAATATACATCTCTATAAAAATTGGTATATGCTAATAGTCAACTTATTATCTTATTTATAGCATTTCCTTAGGTTTTTATAATAAAAAATTCAAGGTAGAGGGTAACATGATTCTTTGAATTGGATACTATATAAAAATTTATGTGTTATAGTCATTGGTTCCATTGTCTGCATTTTCACATTAGGATGCATATATTTTACAATCAATAGTCTTTTAATGTCTTTCCAAAATTAATATTATTAATAATTTCAAACTTTTATAAACATGCATGGAAAATAAGGACATAAATAAGAAATATATTGTAATAGTTTCTTCAACAAAGGATAAAAAATCCATGTGGACTGTACAAGGATTATGGTGGGACTTAAAATTTACTACGTGTGTGGTATTAATGAGGGAGATCAATAATAATCCTTCCTTGTGGATCTCATACGATCAGATTAAAGTTCCTTGAGGGTACTGCAAGGTCTGTGAAGAGGCGACACGTGGCCTAGTTCTTGAAGTGACAGGGCTAGGTGGGACCCGTTGTCCAGTTGCAACTTGTTGTTTTCTTGGGTTGTGATTGGGCACAGTTCTCCTAGGGCACTAATGTGGATTTTCAAACAATTGTTGACTCAATCTGAGTCATTTGACTTGCCATGTTCAATCCGCATTAATGGTTTGATTTTTCTTGGGTTCTTGTTCATATGTGTTGGGAGTTCTTGCTCTCTGGAAGTTGTTCTCATTAATGGCATGGATTTTTTCAGTGGATCCTCACTTGAATTTCCTATGTGCGAACACTATTCTCCTAATAAATGCAATGATGGGTTGTACAACATGCCTTTGGAAGCTAGGAATAATTTGTGGTGGCTACATCAGCCACTAAAATGCTCAAATGCTCATGTTGCATTCGAGCAATTAATATTCTCACACCAATTAACTCTATAAATGCTCATTGTGTTATCTAGTATTATCATTGCATTTTCATTTGTCTTGTTTGCAGGTGGTTGAGTCTCTCCTGTATTTTGTAAGGTGTTCTTTGCAATGGACTATTCGGTTGTGCACAGAAGGACCAGACTCAGGGTGACAAATTTGCAGCCTGATGGGGTACAACTTGTCCTTAGCAAGCCTGAGGTTTTCCATGATGCTAATTTTAAAGGGATGGGGAGCTCCAAGTCCCAACTAGTGTTGTCTTCTGGTTCCGACGGTGATGGGTCCGAAACTGACTCGGACTACCAACTTTACATGGCATCCATGACCGAGTTGTTGGGGGTCAATGAAGAAACCCTCGTAGTTGCCCCAATAATTGTGATGGCACCGTGCCATGCTACTAGATCATGTGTTAAAGCGGATAAAAGGAAGCTTGTCTCGATTCTTCCTAAAGTAAGGACTAGGAGCAATCGCCTCTATCGAGGCCATGTGTCTTGCAAGTAGTTGCAATTGCTAGGTGTGTTACTTTTGGGTTGTGTGTTGTTGTGGATGTACGCGTGCCTACCATGCTCTTTTGTCTTTAGCTCTGGTTGGTTACAATGGTATAACTATTTTGATTCCTTGAACTGATTATGGTTTTTTCTAATGACGAGGAATGTCAATTTCAATTTCATTCTAAATGAAATTCAATTTTGGAATGAACAATGTAGCCTATTGCTTTGTTGCTCTCCTATCCTATAAAGGAGATTTGACGACTCATTTTTAATGGTTATTGTTTTTTTTGGGTCTAAAGGCTTATAATAGGTACAGTTAGTGGTAATACAGGATTTTAAAGCTATTATGTAGGAAATCATGCTAGGTTGGGAATAGTATGAAAGAAGTATACTATTCTTTTTTAATAATTGATATCGAAAGAAATCTAAAAAAACTAAGACATTTTGCTATCCTGTGTATGGGCCATGGATTATGAATGGATTTATCAAGGGTTTGCTCATTTAGTTTAAAAGGTGTAGTTTAAAGTGTAATTTGTTCTCTTGCTTTGAATTAATGAGTTAATTAAATGCTTGAACACAAATTGCATGTTTATGGTTATATGCTCAGGATTCACTAAGGAGTATTGTTTTAATATACTGAAAAATCTCATGGCAGCAAAGCACTATGGTGATAAGTTCAATTTCATCTGAATTACATTTTATATGACTCCCACCCAATGCATGAGGCACTAGATAGTATTGGTAAATTCCCTTCAGTTATAGGACTGTGACTCTAAGCATAGTGATTCAATACCCGGACATTTTAACAAATATCAACTGCTATCACTTTTTGGGATATAGATCTTATGATAATTTTTGGTCTCCTTGCTTTGGGATATCTGTTATTATTCTTTGGTTTTTCCACAACTAGGGTAATGACTATCTATTAGTGTTAGTGGGGACTGCATCTATAAGAAGAAGTGTTCTTACCAATCATGAAACATTCTTATGAACACACTTGGGTTTACGCACATTGGTTTCATAGAGCCAAAAGTGTAGGAGATGCCAGTCTTTGACTGACTCTTGTTAGTTGGCCACTAGCCTTTGTAGTTCTTTATAATGGAGGTTGGCTACCTCTTACAAAATTGAAAATCCTATGTGGGAAAAAACACCAACAGATTGTAATTAAGATATACACAAAATGGATCTACATTGAAAATTCGGTAGGAAAATTCAAGCAAATACAACTGGTAGATGCAAAACCAAATAAATGTGAAATTGTGGACTATAATGATTGTAGAATATACATAATGGATTTGTTTAAAGGTTTTAGAAACTTTCAATAAAATGCAATTGGTAGATGCATAGACAAATTTCACAACCTTCACCAAAATCCTTGTCGATTTCCTTAATATGGGAGATTTGGAACAAGGTATAGACATCCATCAAAGCATAATATGAAGATGAATTTTCTCAAATGTTGTGGTTGTACACTCCATTTTCAAATCTATGTAAAATGTGGGAGGATAGACAAATATTGTGAGCTATTTGACAAAATATCTCAAAGAATTGTAATCTCATGGAATACACTCTAATTAGAAAAGTTGCATCACTAACCTCATAACAATCTCTCAATTTGTTTTAGTTTCTATTGTGTTAGTCAATTTGAAACTTAATTGTGATACATTAAGTTCATTGTCAAATTGTCATTTGTGTGTCAAGTTTTTCAAAATCCAAAATGATCAATTATTAATAAAATCATGGATCATGTAATATTGGGATGGGTGACCTCCTAGGAAGGCCTAGTGCTTCATCACTTTGAGAATCATTTAGACACAAAGAGTGCTAAGTGGACCATTCATTAGCATGAGAGATGAGTTCTTGTGAAACACTACTCATGAAACATGGGTCAATGAGTTTGACTTGTAAAACTACATAATTGAATCCTGATAACAATATCAAAATTTGACACAATGTGAAAAATACTTCCTACTTGTCAATAGATCATGTTGTCAAAATCTAGAATTTCAAATTATGAATTCTTTGTAATTACTCAATAGATCATGTTGTCAATTGAACCTGTTGGTGTTTTTTTATTGCAACCCACACGTGTTTCCTAGAAGCTCCTATGAACTCCCCACATTCAATAATAAAAGACTAGGAATAGTATGGCCAACTTTACAAGAATAACAATAAGGCTAATTCTCCTACACTTCAGACTCTGTAATATCCAGGAGGGTATTCCCTAACATGTGCTCTTAACATCCAAAATTTAAACATTTCATTTAATTTGCACACAGGTAAGCAATAGATAGATCCCCAATTAATGTTAAAGGATCAATTCCTTCAAGAAATTGGCTATTCCTTAAAAAAGACTCATGTCCATTTAACACAGAATCGCAAACTTCACATAAAGTAAATTGATAGGAAATGTTTGAGTAAAATATCCTGATGCCATAACACAAAACATACGAGAATAAAACATAATTAGAATTCTAGTGCCATATCCCAGCGCAAGGAGTCAAAAGAGAAAACTGAACTACAGGGTAAATTTTGTTTTGAACACTTATGATCTATTAAGAATTTCATTACAACCCATATATCCATACCTGAGTTTATTACTCCTTTATGAATCCTATTTGCTATATTACATGAATTTACTAGTTAACTGAAGCATTTAATCAATCCTTTGAACAAGAGCTGTAGTTAAACATAATTCACAGTAAAGAACAAATGAAAATCAATGAAAATCATCTTTGATCGATATTTCATTAATAATCCATGTAACATAACACAATAGGAGACCAAATAAACTCCAAATATTCATGAGTTTGATACAAACATGCTCAAAAACCCCATGATTAACAAATTTTTCCAATCTAACTCAAAAATTTTTAAAACCTAGACTTACAATTCATACTCTCTATACTACTAGACTCTTATTTCTCATATCTTCGATATTTCAATCGACCACTCTCGGCCCAAAATTCTATTTTATAAAATAAGGGAGCCAACAAGCTTCAGGTCAGATCGTACACATATCCATTTGTAATTGGACTACTAACTCCTGGTTTAGTTAGAATTCTATTATGCGAGAGGAGAGCATAAGACAAAGATCATCATTAGTTGATAAGGAGGAAAGAAAACATCTCTCCAAAGGCCGCTCCCCATACATCAAAGGCATGCTTAGCCATTATAGTATTAACTCCACCTCAGCACCCTATACTTGGAGTCAAAAGGAGAATGTAATTTTGGAATATAATATCTAAGGCCAAACCTATATTATACATGACCAAGTTGCAATTCTCGACTATAACACTCATAATTCCAGTTCATCAGGGAACACCTTTTTCCATAACAAACTCCTCCTTGGAAGGCCACTGGAAAGCCACAACCTGATCAACCTTGTTTTGATAGGGAGCATACTTTAATATTATTGATGTGTCCTTTTTATCAAAGTTCTCTAAGAAAATTATAACAAGACGACTTTTCCAATGTATTCTCTAGCATGCGGATGTCAGAATTTTCGCATATCTCATGTGTTTGAGACATCATTATATTATTCATTTGCTCCTTCCAAACCTGCAGGGGTTTGACTTCATCCTGACTATGTAAAATATGAGGCAATGGGGTCAGGTCCTTTCCATCATACACATCTTTCAACAATTTAATCTTGGATTCCATTGGGGCGGAAAATCCCTGAAACTTCTGGTCAACAATTCCCTTGACCAATTGATATGTTGCAATAATAGTCGGATATTTATCACCATGTTGCTTTTCCCCTACTACCATGAGTCTCAACTTCTCCATTCTAGGGCTCCATTTGTTTAGCAATGAGATGGCCAATTCTTTATCCCTTCGAAACATTTTTAGTGCTTCCAACATTAGGACATAATTTGCATGAAAATTGTTTAGCTTACTCTGGATTGTTCTATTTAAATGTTTCAAAACAATGTCCACTATCACTGCATTGTTTCTCCCTACTACATGCTAGATTTGCTTTACCATCTCCTTATATTCTTCAACCTGATGAATCAGTTTCTCCCTAGAAAGTCCCCCTCCAGGGCTAGTAGCCCTCTCAATAGCAATAGCCACTTGTCCCATATTATATGGAACAATAGCCAAAGATTGTGCTTGTGCAAGAGGTTAAAACTGCTCTACTGGTGGGTCGAGAACAATGTGGATAGAACTAGCTTTCTTTTGAGATCTCATGGTATCCCTTTGTTGCCTCAATAAAGCCAATTCAGTTTCTAACTCTACCACCTTTTTTTGACTCTTATTATATTCAATAATAATGTCATTATATTGGCCTCTCAGAGTATCCCGCTCCTTGGTCAAATCTTCAACAGTTGCTCTAGTGAATTTGGAAACATTCACGACCATATCAGTAGCTTCTAGTGTTGGGGTGTCAACAAATCTCTTCACAACCAAGTGACCACTGAAGTCAGAAGGTTCTGTAACAATTGGATTTTTAGAGCCAGTAGATAGGGACCAGATTCCCAATGCATCCCATTCCTCACTAAAGGTCATTCCCTTGAGTGCCAATGTAGCCTCCTCTTCAGTAGCAAGACGTGGCTTATTATCCCTTCTTATTGTGTCAAACACCACAACATCAGTGATATCCCATTCTGGGAGTAGCAATAGTCCACTATTTTGTACCAATTCCTCGCCCTGCTCTAGTGTTATTGCTTTGAATCTTTCTCTCATCTGTTCCCTGACCTTAGCTTGAAATACCTTCTCTGGGAGCTCTGGATGCAGACTTATCTCATGTGCCACCTTCTCAGCATATAATACAGTATGTTCTAGCCACACAAAATCTTTAAAAGCATCGTTTTGAATCAAAGAGTCATCCATCATGAACTCTCTCTAGGATTCTATTCTCAAGTCATCATTTCTTGTTATTCCTTTGATTTCATATTTTCCTAACCTCAAAGAAACTGTACCTGAACCAGTTGCAATGTCAACTGGGTCCAATGGCATCTTAGGATGCATTTCATCCAGAGTGACAATAATGTCATCATCCTCATCACCATCACAATCAAAAATCTTTACCTTTTCAACCCTTTGCCTCTTTGGTGATGGTGGGCAAGCTTGTTCTGAAAAACTTGGAGGAGAATCCAAATCAACAACATTTGGTAGTGACTGCCTTGAAGAAGATGGTGCAATATTTTTAGCAACATCTTCAGCCCTACTTCCCTTTCTTCTAGCAAAAACCCTTATCTTCTTTTGGGGCTGATAAGTAGGCCTCTCCTCTTCCTTTACCTTAGGGTACTCCTTGATGGTTTGTGATTTTCCTTTCTTCTACAACCCTTTCAACTTTCAAAACCCCAACCAAGCTCTCAAAATTATCAATAGCATACATTGCCCTGCTCAACTCATCTTTAGCATTAGGTATGGGATTGAAAACAGGTATTTTCTCCTGCTTACTTTTTACCATTTTAGAGTAGGCAATGTATAGTGCCTTTCTATCATCTTGTAATTCCAAATCAAAAATATTCTTGATGATGTCCTCTGGAAAGTAGAAGTTGTGGACAAAATCTCTTGTCCAATGTTTTTCCTTCATTTCAAAGATAAAACCCTCATGATCATGATTCCTGGGGTGCATAGTCCTTAGCCTATAAGGCCCAAGTAATTGATTCAACTCCTTCCATCCTCCCTTTGCCATAACAAAATTGGAAAATGTTGTATATTCAGGGAAGAAAGAACCTTTCTTCTATTCAGCTGGCAAGTGTAGTTCCTGAGCACCCCCCAACTGCCTCATGATTTCCAAAAATCCAAGTCTAAGGGGCACCTCCCTTGGCAAAACCTTTGGATTGACATTAGTGCCAAAAACCTAGAAAACTGTGGTATTACGATAGGGGAAAATGTCTCCCCAATTGTGCATTATGCTCAATTCAGGACTTCTCTCCATCAGCCTCAAGAAGTCATGAATTTATTTTGGGATCCTTGGGGGGTCATGAACCAGAGCCTCCCTTAATTTAGATCCAAAGACATTATGGAGAGTTACATAATCAAACTCCTGATCATGCATGTCAAGAATCCTAGTCCAATATTGGACAGACATTTCAATGTTTCCTTCCTTCTTCTTTAATTTCATATCTTTTTCAAACATAGCCTGAACCCTATATAGAAATATGTGGATTAACAAAGAATACCATCTGAATCCAACCCAATTCTTCCCCTCCTTTAGGGCT
Source organism: Sequoiadendron giganteum (assembly GCA_007115665.2). NCBI lineage: Eukaryota > Viridiplantae > Streptophyta > Pinopsida > Cupressales > Cupressaceae > Sequoiadendron > Sequoiadendron giganteum. The sequence continues at coordinate 928,938,574 of CM021100.1, forward strand.
ACCAGACCCGTGTGCATCTTCTCTACCAAATAAGTGGAAAAATCATATATTACATTAAAACTTGGGTGCTAGAGATTTACTGCCATATACATAATATTGGTAGGCAAGGTTTTCTTTAAGCTACATCCAAAAACTTAACATAAAGCACAAATAGTCTTCTTGAAATAACTGGTGAAATAGTCCACAGGAAAAGGTTCGGGCTCATTTCTACCAATTACTACCTTCTTCTGATTTTTTCCTCTTCCTAAGACTGCCAAATGAGGTATTAAGAAGGATATTCTGAACAAACCCCTAGTATTTCTATATTCTTGTCTGAAAACCTCCAAGTCGACAGGAACCATATCCCAACTCCATTCGTGCAATTTGAAAACCTATGCAATTTCTTCTTTGGTTATCTTAATCATATGCACACTAGCATGTGTTCTGACAATTCAGGCCACAGGGTCATATCTAGCAGCAATGTGCTTTAAAAGATCTACATCCATATAAACATTAGGAACCACCAATTTACCTAGGTCTAACCTCTAGGGGTTACACAAAGGAACTGAAAAATTCTTGATCCCAAACCAATTAGAGAACAACTGCCACCCAGTGTATGGTAACTTGACATCTTGAATTGCACATTGCTTGTCTGTCAATCCTTCCAAGATTCGAGCCCCATAGAACAAAACCTTTCCCTCTTGCTTCTTGCTAGTAGAGGGTTATAACAAATCCAATAATATCTTGGGATAAAGACCTGGTAGTGGTTTTAGAACCAAAAATTTGGGCCATGGGTACCATTTATACTAGACTAATGATAATTCAAACTAGGGTTTGCTTATTTCCAGATAGAAAATAATTACAATTTTCTCCTTTATCCTTAACAAAAAATTCTTCAATATTCAAAAAATCCTAGCAATTATCTAGACAAGCTCTAAAAGCAAATCTATTCAATTAATTCTTCAAGAACAGAGATAGGAAACAATCACGAATTGCCCAGCAAGCAACCATAAAATATTCTGAATTTATAAGAAATGGTGTATGTGCTACTTATAGTTTTAATCGTAGAACATCCAAGGCAGGGAAATTGAGAAATCATAACCACAACTTGCTTCACTCGATACCAAGCAATTCTTCCTCAATGTAGAGATACATAACTGAAATAGTAATTTGTAAATTTTAGCATTTAATTATGCAGGGAGAATCGAACTCGGCCATTACTATTCACTCACATTAGATAAAATGGCTATCGTACAATACCAGTTTATTTTTAAATATGAGCCATTGATCAATAGCAATGTTGGCCAGAAGAACAACTCAGATTTAGTCAAAATAGTTTGAAAATGCCATGTTCTCCCTCCAGTCACCAAATGGACAGGATATTCACCTACCGAGCACCACATCAACATGGAAATGGGCCCCACCTTTGTTATCAACGCACAACATAGGAGTCCACACATCACCAAATTGCACACCTTGCAACATTATTGAAACTGCAGTTTTAATTGTGCAAGGTCAGCGAGGAATGACCATGATGTGTCGGTACAGAAACAACTGTTGGCATTAGCCTTCGTAATCGATCAGCGAGCAAAACTGGTCCCCACCATCAAATGTGACAGATGGCAGAATCTTGCACGCCTCACACCATATTTGTGACGTTAGCATAAACCTTGCGAGGTCTGTGAGCAATGGTCAAGATTGAAATCACTCCATCCGATGATCGTGTAATCTGCAAACATAAAAATGTTATTTCGCCTGACTTTTTAATAGCTATTTTATTTTGTAGGGGGTGTTCTTAATGACCGTCGATCTTCCTATGATTGATACTGACCACTCCCTATGATCTCACGATGACATAACCACTGGTTGTTTGGTGATTGCGATATCACAGGCGAGCGCCACATGTCCCAAGCTGCTGATGTCGAAAAGGGATTAATAAAGCGTTAATATTTGTGTCAGACTTAAATGCTTTATAAATTCAGTTACTAAAATAGCTGCGAGATGCACGTGCTTGAGATCGACGGTGATGTTATAATCTTGGTAAAAAGTTGGTCAATGGTTATGTTTGGTGCTACTAACTATTGTGTTTTTAATGACCGTCGATCTTCCTACGATTGATCCTGACCACTCCCCACTATCTCATGATGACATCACCACTGGTTATTTGGTGATTGCAATATCACAGGAGCATGCCACGTGTCCCAATTTTTTGATGCCGAAAAGGGATTAATAAAGTGTTTAATATTTGTGTCAAACTTAAATACGTTATAAAGTGGGTTACTAAAACAGCTATGAGATGCATGTGCTCGAGATCGATAGTGATGTTATAATCTTGGTAAAAAGTTGCTCGACGGTTATGTTTGGTGCTACTGACTGCTGTGTTTTTAATGACCATTGATCTTCCTATGATTGATCTTGACCGCTCCCTGCGATCTTGTGATGAAATCACCACTGATTGTTTGGTGATTGTGATATCACGGGTGATCTTCATGTGTCCCAAGCTGCTGATGCCGAAAAGGGATTAATAAAGTGTTTAATATTTGTGTCAGACTTAAATACATTATAAAGTGGATTACTAAAACAGCTGCAAGATGCATGTGCTCGAGATCAACGGTGATGTTATAATCTTGGTAAAAAGTTGCTCGACGATTATGTTTGGTGTTGTTGACTATTGTGTTTTTAATGGCTGTCGATCTTCCTACAATTGATTTTGACCGCTCCTCGTGATCATGCAATGACATCACCGCTAATTGTTTGGTGATTGCAATATGATGGTGATCACCATGCGTCCCAAGCTGTCGATGCCGAAAAGGGATTAATAAAGCATTTAATATTTATGTCAGACTTAAATACATTATAAAGTGGGTTACTAAAACAGTTGTGAGAAGCATGTGCTCGAAATCGATGGTGATTTTATAATCTTGGTAAAAAGTTACTCAACGGTTATGTTTGGTGTTGCTGACTGTTGTGATTGAACATGATCGCCAATGGTAGGAACCAACGGTTGCCCACCATCGCATGATCCAAAGATGCAGGATGTTTAGTGATCATGATATCATGGGTGGACGCCATGTGTATTCCTTTGGCGGTGCTCTTGTGGTGGGCCCTCGATGCTGACATGGAGATTTCGTCAGCCCTTTTGAAGATGGTCATTCGATGATCTGACAAAAATAAAAGATCGACGGTTGAAGTTTAAATTCGCATCAAATGCGATTGGAGCCATTGGGGCGGCATGTAAATGAGCTTTAATGACGGACGAGACGTCTAATGCCTCAATTCAATTGACATAAAGTATCTGCTCTTTTTCTATATTCATCACAAAAGCATTCAAGTATTTTCCAAGTAGTTCAGAGCTAGAGATACAGTTTTTTGAGTGATCACCATGAAGTTTGGTTCTCTGCAAGGCATGAAATCCCATGAGTTATTTTCTAAACTGCTGGGTTAATTTGACTGTGTCTTTCTGAAGGGTTCTATTATGTTGGTCAAGGGGTTTTATTAATTATTGTCGTAGGGTTACTGGTTCATTTGAATTATTGGAATTGCACAGTTGTGTTGTATTTTTGTGTTCTCGGTACCCCTAGTTTCTTCGAGGATTTCATTTTTTAAAATAATCCCAAGTTGTTTAAGATGGCACCACCGAAGCAGCGCTCTGGCCATGTTGATTATTTGAAGAGGACTTTGTATGATGACTTCCTGAATAAACTCCCGTTGTCAACGAATGACAGGAAGAGTGGTTTGGTTTTAATGAATGGAAAGACCCTAGGTGAAGGTCTACTGTGGAAAAATTCTAACATTGCAGATGCTAGGATTCCTATGACTAGTCTTGAAATGTTTAGGTTGTGGTATGGATAGTGAAACTTACCTTACCCCTTCTCTAATGCTTGGAGATATGACATGGGGAAACTAACAGTGCCAAATGTGTTCCCTAATGTTGAATTGCATAGAGCAGTGGTAGCACGGTATGATCCTATGACAAGGGTCATAAGGGATAATGATGGAGGAATTCTGCTAAGCCTAAATGCAGATGAGATTCAGCAGATTTTTGATTTGACTAAGTATAGCCCTTTCTTAGTCCAAATAGATTTTGAGAAGATGAAGGAGTACAAAAGGTTAAATCCTCTTTTCAGATTGAAGTTGCTTCCTCTTCACCTGGCTAGGGCAGGTAGTTCAACAATTCATATCAGCCCAAATGACCTCCGCATTTTAGGTTGAGTTGTTTTTCCAGTCACTTCTTGGCAACATTTTATTCATTGTGCCATATTTTAGGGTTTAGCCCTAATACTGTGATTCTAGTTGCGTACATATTTATGGGAGCCTAGATTCAACATCCCAACCTCTCTATGGTATATGACTTTGCATCATTCCTTTCAGAGAAGATGCATGAGGGTTTGATGAAGTTGCATGTGGGGGATATTGGCACTCCTTATTTTTGGTACTCCCTATTGATGCATATGTTCCTATACAAGAATGTTTTTTTCTTCTTAGAAAACATGGAGTTGAGGTAGGAGGTGAATGGAGAAAGGTTACCAGTAGAGGTGTGGAGTTCAGATTTGTCTTACAATAGGGGAGGTGCCAGCTTTGTGCAGTTTGGTAACTACTTTGCCTCCAAACTCAGGGCTCGGTTGGTGGTAAATGTGCCAAGAGTCCCTGAAGATTTGAATGAATTCCTCTGACCAAAGGTGAGGAAGCCTAATTTAAAAGTGTGTCACAATTGGGGTGATATCATCTTGTACCCTATAAGCACTGTCTTGAGGTTGTATGGTTTCCAGGGAACCCCTCATATCCTCCCCTTTAATGTACCATCAAGGATGGGGTTTGCCGAAGTAATGTTGCAACTAGGTTGTATTCATGAGGACAACCTAACAAAGAAAGGAAAAGAGACTTTGTTCCCTGACTACATTGTTGTTTCTAATTTTGTCTGTTCCAAGGGAGGATGGGTCCACTTCAGAAGGTTTTTTGATGACTTCAATTTGAGGAATGGTCCTAGGAGATAGGATGACCCTGAGAGGTTCTTTGTATTGCTCAAACAATGAATTAAAGGTGGAAAATTTGCACATGAATTCAGCTTTCCTGAGGACCTAATCAGAAATGAGTTTGATTTTTATAGGCAGGAGTTGAATAAAGAAAAATGGATTGCATATGAAAAGCTACTGGCTATAATACATAAAATGGATCCAAAATATGATCCATTAATGGAGTTCACTCCATTTCACAAGAGAATAGACTTCTTAATGGCTAATTTCAAAAGTATCATGGGCACCTTGATGACCAAGAGGGCCAGTTTGGAATTAGATTTTGGTATAGAAAGACCGGATGTGAGGATTGAAGAAACAAGGCTAGCTTATTAGCCACCAGTTGACAGGCCTCTATACAAGAGAAAGAAGAATGTGAGCAGTGATCAGGATGAAGGGGATAAGAAGGGAAAATAAGTCATGTAAGCATCATCATAGTTGGGTCCAAGGATCAGAGCACCCAGAGGGATAAGGATTGTGGATCTAGACTCACCACCAAGAGGTGATCCTGCAGTGTTACCATCAAAGCTGAGCCCTAAGAGGCAGAGAGTTGAGGAAATGTAGGAAACTCTGATGGATGAGATAATTGTGACTGATCAAGACATGCAGGTTGGTATCCCTTCCCCTCCTAGATCAACACAATTGGTGCTTTCTGACATGGATGTAAAGGGGAAATGTGTACAACATGCTAGGATGGAGGCCTACAAGGCATTCTTGGATGATGATGCATTTGTAAAGACTCTTGTATTCTTGCAACTAGTTTGGAGGATGAAACTAGAAGAGTACTAGAACAAATGCAAGAGTAGGAGAGAATCGAGACTTGATAGGTCTGAGTAGGAGAATGATGATGAGGTCAAGGCCGAATTAATGGAAGAATTCAAAGGCATCACTCCTGAGGAGGGAGGAAGACTTGTGACTCGGACTGGTGTCTTACTTTTTCCTGAATGGGACATAACTAATGTATTTGCATTCAATGGTATCTTACAATCCAAGCACCCTATACAAAATAGTGAAGAAGAGGTTAAGGCAGCTTTGCAGGACTCTGCCTTCAGTGAGGAGTATGAAACTTTGGCCATATGGGAATTGGCACCCAAGCGCAGAAGGCCAAATGTAACTGATATTAGCCCACACCTAAGGGGAGGGCTAATCATAAAGAGAGCTTATGAAACTTCAACAACCGAAGCTACAAGCTTGACAGTGAATGTGGCCAAATTGGCCTAAAAGACAATTGAGAAAGAAGAGGTTGAAAAGAAGAGTTTGATGGAGAAATACAATATGATAATTGAAGAATATAGTAGGATGCAACAAAGGAATGTTGAGCTGCAATCTGAAGTAGATAGGTTGAAATATGGGTAGGTGGGAGAATCCTCCAGTGCTCTTGGTATCAGAGCATTACCTTCTATTGCAGGATCGGTCCCCCATACTACTCCAATTGTTTCAACTTTGGGGTCCCCCATCCAGGCACCTGCTCTCAGTCCTACACCAAGGCCAGTTGAAGAAGAAGTTGAATATTCTGTGGATCCCACCAAGAAGCAAATGTTGAATAGGATCACAAAATTGTAGCTTTCCTTAAGGCAAGTGAGGATGATGCAATTTCCAAATGAAGTGAGATGGTTGACACTATTTTGAGGCATCTTAATGGAAAGGTTGATGGTAAATTACCATCTATACATTATTTGTATTCTTTATTCTTGGATGGAATAAAAAATATCAATAGAGATTAGGAAATATTTTTGCCTTTGGGTGAGAAATGGATCCGTAGGGACAACTATCTAGATATTATGTACAAATCTTCTAGGTTTGATGTGGACAACAAGCCCCAATCATTGAAGCCTACTCAAAAAATTTTAAAATCATTGAGCAGATTCCAAGCCCTACCTGATGATTTTAGTAGAAGAATTAGGGAGCTGATAAAGAGCTTTGATAACTGGAATGATACATTTTTGCTAGACATTGTTGATGCACAAGGAAATATTAAGACATTTCAATAGTGGCAAGATGGGGTGGAAGAAGTTATCAATGCAGAAATAAAATTAATTTGTGATGATTCAAACTATGATTTGCTGGTAAATAGTATGGATAAGATAATTAACACCAGGACATTCTTAGAGTTTTTTGAAAGGGAAGCCAATCAGGGTGCAATGAAGTACAGACCTTACAATAGTAAGGTAAATGAGGTCATGAAATTTTGTTGGCCAATGGATGAAGAGTATCGAGATGGGTGGACAAGTACTTAACCGAAGAGGAGTAAAATAGTGTCTATTACCACAAGATGGATGAAGGAATGTCAGACGATATTGTAAACAATTCTGGAGATAGCCACACGAAATGATTTAACAATGGACAAGGCATGTGAACAGAATGAGAAGATGTTCAAAATCTAGCTAGCCATAAGGAATGCACTAGAGGATGCTGATACACACAAGCAACCAAATTACTGAGATTATCTGTCAAAACATCTATTTATGGCTTAATAGAGCATAATTTCTAGTTTTTTATTGTTGTTAAGAAAAAGACATTTCTCAAAGGATGTGCCCTTTCATAATTTTGATATATTTATATCTGTTTCATAATGTAAAATAGATATAGGTAGATAGGAGAAAGATATAGTAGATAGTTTGCAATGAAACTTTCCTTTAAAAGACTCAGATGCTTTTATGAATTTTGATCAAGTTAGTGAAGATATCTGAACTTGTGGCTTAATCTTGGTATTAGTTGTTTGTGGAATTATATAGTTATCTAGTTGTCTCCATTTTGATGCTTTTCTATTGTCTAAATTGATATATGAAGCATATAAATATTTTCAGTTTACCGATACAAATTTTTTGCATTTGTGTGATGTGATTATTTGGTTCTTTCAAGTAAATATTAAACCCTTCTAGTCAATCACAGTAACTGAAGAGTATTTATTGGATCAATAAGAAGAATCACATAACTAGGATTGTCATTCTATCTCAAGTAGAGTTTGTCAATCATTTACTTGCACATTTATACAAGTTATAAACTACATCTATGTGCCAAACACTTTGAATTATTGCCATCATAGATTACACTTTTATAGATCTTCATTAGACTCCATACACCCAACAAGGCAATGGTCTCATGGTTTCATCTTTTGCTTTATCCATTTTATCTTTTACATCTATTAACTGAACATATTCTAATATAATTCAAATATAATTAAAATTAAAAACATCATAAATCAATTATGTAACCACATAAGTCTAATATAATTCTATCAAGAAATTAATGTCAAATAGATAATACAATCACATAACTCATACATTTCAATGTCATTGATCTTCTTCTTCATCCAACTCTTTGTCTGTATCATCCGATCCAGATTCAACATTGTAAGGATTGGTCATATCATAATCATTGTCATTGATATTAGTTTCGATAATGTCATCATCCACATGGATATCATCTTCATGAAAATTAACTCCTACATCATCATGATCTAGTTCCTCCTCTTCAACATCTTCGTCAGGCACATCATCAACTAAGTGTTGATCCTAATCATCATCTACATCATCTTCTATTTCTTCAGTATCTTCTTCTTCCACCACATTATACTTTACCGGCCTTCCTCTTGGATCATGTCTAACAACATATGACCAACCCGCTTTACCTGGAACCTCTGAGTAAAATACCTGCTCACATTGGCTTGGAAGAACATAGGGCTCATTTCTAGCTCGCTCAAAATACCTTATATTAACCATGGTAAATCCATTATCTTGTTCAATAATAGTTCTCTTGAGATCATTTTTATTCAATCGTAGCTTGTACCATAGGACAACAAACAAAACTAATTTGAAGGACTTAAAGTCACACTCAAGTATATCATCCAAAATCCCATAGTATTGATTTTTTGAGACTTTTGGATGTATGTCACTTCTAGATGAAACATTAGTCACCTGGAAGACTACAGTTATCTCAAAATCACAAGTTTTCTTCATGTCATCCAACTTTTTGATTTGAAATTTATGACCATTCCACCACATATCCTTGTGGTGTTTCACTTGTAATATGTCAAACATGTAAAACTTATTGCAATAACGTCAGTTGATAAACATATTTATTCTTGGCCGAATGTATGCAAAGAAAAAAAATCTCAACATATATATACATCAATATAATTGAAAATAATTAAATAATATGGGTGCTTAATATATTTATACATACCTGTTTATCTCTTAAACCATATACTAAATCAATTTCCCTTGGTGTAACATTGGAGTCTCCATTACGATGAGCTTCTTTAACCAATGAAGCCACACCTTCCCATGTTAATGCGCGACCAGATTGTTGACATCGTTCAATCCATACTATCATCCAATCAAGATTGTCTACGACATACAAATGTAGTGGATCCCACTCTTGACCAACTGTATCAAAAAGAATTGAAATTCACAAACAACGTATAATTAGTTAATTACCATGGTATACAACCTTAATTTATAATTAATGAATATTGAAATATTAATAATTAAATAAGTAAAATATACATAAAAACCAAATGTAAAATGTATTCTAAATAATCTCCATGACCATCTTATAATTAACTGTCGCTTTCCTCAATTTACCTTTCCCCATCAGGTACTCCCCTTATAATTTTTTAATGGATTTGGGATCCCAAATGCGATGTACATGGATCTTTGCTGCAAACTTAGGAAGATATTCAGTAATGTACACCATAGTCTGGTATACCATGTATCCCTCCACCATAGAACCCTCGGGATGTGCTCTTTATCTAACCAAAGCCTTCAAAAATTTCAAGTGCCTCTCAACCATCCACATTGACCTTGTGTGTATAGGTTCACACAATTCAATCTCCTCAACTTGGTGTATGAGGTAGTGTTCTTGTGCATTGAAAAATGTCGAAGGTAGACACTTTTGCATTTCACACATTAGACGAGGAATTTTTCTCTTCCAATAATTTATATCTTCTTTATGGATTGCTTTAGATGACAACCATCTACAAGTGATTCAAGGCACAAATATATTAATGAGATTTAACAAAAATATACAACGAATTGAACAAATATCACTACTTACCTCATGTATTTTCCAAGATCATATATAACTTGCTTGACGTTGTTGTCAAAGTTGTCTTGGAGAGATAGAGGTAGAACGTACTGCAACAATTATAAAATGATCTTTTCATTAATATTTTTCCAGAATTAATAAACATAATACACTGAAAAGTACATGCAGTATACATATATATATATATAATATACCAAAATAATTACCTTAATGAAGGTATGCCAATCATGCATTTTCATCCTTGACCCAAATTCACCTTTCTTTGTTATGATATTGTTTATGTTCGCAACAAATCCTGTGGGAAATTGAATTTTTCATATGACTTGTTTTATAGCATTGCTTTGTTGCTCCATTAATAACCAAGGAAGGACACTTATATTAATTTGGTCTCCATCGCTATTTAATTGAATGAAATTTTTCATTGCATGACTAGCTTCCTGAATGTCACTACAAATTTTGACAATTTTTTCTTTGTCATGCCTTCCATCCAATATTTTCCATAACATTTCTATCATATTCTTTCTGATATGCATTGTATCAAAAAAATGCACAATTTGTAGCTGCTCATAGTAGGGCAACCTACTAAATTGTCTAGGATAACTTTTCAGTCCCAGTGGAAGCCGACCATTAATGCCTTGATGACCTTCATGAAGCATATAAGTTAAACAAATTGACAATGAAAATCATTGTAAATTATAGCATGAGTAAACACAACACAATATAAAAATATAAATTTAAAACATATCATAAATGATAGATAAACAATTTGATCCGATGTATAACCTTGACGATTAATTCTATTATATTCCAACTTCCATAGGTGAGGTGTCATTCTTCGTGGTTTTGATGTAGTCTCTTCTTTCCCATTGAAAAGATCTTTTTCAGTAGTTCGATACTTATGATTTCTATGGAAGACGTGCCTATACTCATCAAACACCTACTTTCCTAAACATGTTGAATGACGAGATTTCATCTTTGAACCAAAAATTGGACATGCAAATTTTCCCTTTGTTTGAAGACCTACAAATCATACATAACTGGATTAAATATGTCAATTTTTTTAATTATATATAATGAATAGATTCCTTAAAAAACATGCATGATATCTACTTCATAAAATTAAATATCATTAAAGTCATGCACTCGAACATTATAACATACCAAAAAAATGTGTTAGCCTTGGGGCATCATGAATTGTCCATACAAGCATTGCATGGATTTGAAATTGTCTTTGTCCTATTGGTCTAGATACATCATACATAGTGATTCCATTCCATAACTTTAGTAACTCGTCGATAAGAGGCTCAATATATACATTCATATCTTTAACTTGGTTCTTACCTAGTTGAATGAACATAAACATTACATAATTATTATAACCATTTTACTACAATATATATAAATTCATGTACATGACTATTAAATGAAAAAACATATAAGTCATTATGCAACAAATAAGACAAATGAGATGCTACTACGTTAAAGAAAACTGATGTAATGAAATTCCTGGAACAATCATTGCCAACATTATGTGCTCCCTCTTTATTGACATCCATGGAGGAATGTTATTGTTGATAACAAAAATAGGCCACACCAAGTAAATAGATCTCAGCTCTCCAAATGGATTGACACCGTCTGCTGCCAATGAAAGTTTGAGATTTCGAGGTTCTTCTTTAAAGTGTGGCCATTTTTCCTCCATGTCCCTAAATGCAAAACCATCCGTAGGAATTCAAAGAATCTCATCTCCACTTCTATTACATGCATGGTAATCCATAAATTACACTAATCTTTCACACCTAACTAATTGTTGCATATGTGGAATAATGGGAATATAACAAAGAACCTTGCGAGGCACCTTTTTTGTTAGTTGATCTGTTTGATATCTATTGATATGACATTCCGGGCATTCTGTTTTAAATTCATGTTGTTTATGATATATAATATGATCATTGGGACATGCATCTATTGCTTGATACTCCATTCCAATATGTTTCATAATGCCAGATAAATCTTGGTATAAGTGAGGTAAAATATTTGATGGTGGTAGCAAAAATTCACCAATCAATCTACAACAAAAAATTATTTCTTAATATAAAGAATATTAATGGTACATACTTCATCCTTTATTTACTAGTGATGAACTAACAACAATTAAAATAGATGAAAAAAGATGACATATATGACATACCTTAACATCTGTGAGATTTCTATGCTGGATAAACAATTCATAACCTTCAATTTCACCAGCAACAATATAGTAGAGAGAAGAGTTGTTTGGGAGCCTTCATAAAGGGGCTTGTATTCCTTCTCAAGTACAGGTAAATCATAAACATCATCAAAGTCATCTCGATCAACATGATGAGATGTGCCAATACATGTGTCATGGATCAATGTATTTGTACCATCATCTTCAATTGTGTTTTCTATCGCATGATCATCTTCTTCCATAGGATCATTAACTTCATCTTCGATATTCATAGCTCCATGTTCCTCCACTTGCAAAACCACATTCTCCGGGCCGTGATAATTCATATCATGTGTCCTAGGGAACCCCACCTTTATAATAATGATAGACACAAATAAGCCATGATCATGATCAAGTGATTTTATATATATATATATCAAATGTTAAAACAATATAAACATTTGCAAATTCAATCAATATAAACACATATAATGAACAACTTACCAATGGAGGATAATCATGCCCCCCTTCAATGTGACCATGTTTCCTACAATGTTTCTCATTTTTTGTGATTAAAAGTCTTCTCATCTTTAAGCCCTTGAAATTATTGCAAGGAAAATAACATTTCCCATCACCCTTTCTTTTCAATATAGCTCACAATCTAGCAACTATCTCTTCATTTTGTTCTGGACTAATATTATCTGAAATAATTTTTCTTTACCAAGCTTGAATATTTAGATCTTCAAAAAATATCAAACTCCCACTCCAATAATTTTTAATCATACACAGGTAACAAAATATAATAATTATGATATTTTACACCAAAAAAATTTGGCATGCAACCACCCCTGCAAAAGAGAAGAAATACTAAAGTTAATGACCCCAAAAAACACTTTCAAATGCTAATTCTAGAGATTATTAAATTATTATTTTACTATGCTTTCCAACTATTAGACTCCTAAAATTAGAATATTGAACTTGCACAACAAAACTGGAAATGAAATTCTCAAAATGCAGCTAATAGGCCTCAACAATTAAGGCCTACTCAAGAATTTGTAAAGTCACTGCAAGGTTTCAAGGCCTTACCTGATGATTTCAGTAGGAGGATTAAAGAGTTGGTAAAGAGTTTTGATGACTGGAGTGACACATCTTTACCAAATATTGTAGATGCCCAAGGAAATGTTAGATCAATATAGTAATGGCAGGACAAGGTAGATGAAATCATCAATGCACAAATCAAATTGATCTGTGATGAATCAAATTATGACATGCTGATGAGTAGTATGGATAAAATCATTAACACTAGCACATCTTTTGAATCGTTTGAAAGGGAGGCGAATCAAGTAGCAGTAAAGTATACACCTTATAGTGCCAAAGTAAATGAGGTAGTAAATTTTAATTGGCCAATGAATGAGGAATATCAAGGATGGGTAGAAAAGTACTTAATTGAACAAGAATAGGATAGAGTCTACAACCGGTAGTTAAAAGCTCAGCGGTTATGGTTATAACAAATTTTGGTTGTCTTGGTGGTAGTTTTGATGCAAGATTTCAAAGTTTGGAAAATGCACCAGTTATTCTCCAGTGGACGGGATGAACAAGAAGATTATCTAGAGACTTAGCTATTGTAACCAATTTTTAAAATGTCATAAGGCGGTCCAAGTGATTAGTGACAAGTGTATTTCTGATCCGATGCTTGTTGCTCCTTCATTTTCCCTATAAGAAGGATTTCATGACCAAAAATATGGGTTAGCAAGTTAGATATCTCTAGGTTGAGTCTAACTGAAGTTGCAGAGCGAATTTGTAAAGAGACTGATATTATAGTGAAAATACTATTCTTAGGTTTTCTATCATTCTATTGTAGGTTTTAGTTTCAAAGGTACTTAATTTTCAAAACAGTACTAGCATCTGAATGAAAATTACTTATTTCAAGGTCATGTATCTCCATTGTATGAATATATTATTATCTTGAATAAAATTATCAAGGGTTATTCTGTTCATCTCACTGTTATGGTGTGTGTAATTCTCATTTTGGCTTTAATTCAAGGAATTAATTAAAATGCTTGAGTGAGTTTATAGGTGACTATGTCCATATAAGGATTTGATAAGTAGTATTGGGTTAGAATATAGATTGATGGTATTGTAAGGCGGTATTATCTAAGATTTTATATGCTATGTGTCTAGAAAACTAACTTGGTTATAGTAAAAAACAAACAACACCTTTGATATTATCTAGCTTTGGCTCACAAATCTATTGCAAATTGATCATTAGGGTTAAAATTGAAACCATGCAAATATAATCTTTGTCTAAATCCATCAAGAATTTTCCATCAGTTATAAACAATTCCCTTATAAAGAATTTGTGAAGCCAGGTCTAAAATCTGGAAATGAAATTCAAAAAATGCACAAGACTAAAAAAGAAATCTAATGAGATGTTGCTTTAAAATATGATTTTCAAACCTAGAAGTACAAATCTAACTTCACAAATGAATTATGGAAAAAGACAATGACTACCCTCAACCTGGCGATATCTTCTTGAGTTTCTTCTGATTTTCCCCAAGAAAATCATCGAGCAAAACACTATCACAATAAATATTCGAGCTCATTTCAATTTATGCCCACCACAATTAAAATTTGTAGGTCCATCGCAATTTCAGCGAAATATCTTCGTCGAAATGTAGATGAAACAAAGGTTTATCGAAATTCTGACGAATGTTGGGGATAAAAATTTTAAAAAATGAAAATTTGCACAAGTGCCCGATGATACATTTGATTATATAGCTTTCGTCGGAAGGTTTCATGAAAAATTGGGGTGAAATGAGTTAGTGGGTGCACCCACCTAGGTTTAGCAGAGCCTGAAGAGCAGAAGATTAAATTGTACAATTGGCTTTGTACGTTATCCAAAAGTGTTGTAAGAGCTTGACAAACTCTTTTGGTTAAAACCTGTATTTTTGAGACCCAACAGTTTGGCGAGTCCACTAGGAAATATTAAATTGAACCGAAGCCTTCATAATAGAGTCAATATTTTGTAGAGGACTCTGTTGCGAACAATAAATTACAGAATTTTCTCACTTTTGGAGAAAGTGAGTGGCGACCATAATTAAAAAATGAATTCAAAATGATAAAGTGAAATATAAATCAGAAAGGAATCGTCCTAGAGTTCAAACTATCACAATATATCACAAAATATAGGGAAGAAGGTATTTGTACAAAGATGGTGATGACCCTAATGACAAAAGTAAAGGGACTCAAAAGAATGATAAAGGTAAGAAGGTGTCTGATTATATGGGCCCAAAAAATTAAAAAAAACATCAAAAGCACCATTAGAGACACATAATTCATATGGTACACAAGCAAATGAGAAAAATCCCTCTAGAGAACCTCATACTCTTGAGGAACAAATAAATCCCTTCTATCGACTAGACCCTGAGAAATTTAAGAAGTTCGTGGTTGAATGTGATGCTGAAATGGAAAATAGACAACGTGAATAAGATCAAAGAATGGAATTTCTTGAAGAGGATCAGCATGGACTTGGCTATGAAGCAACATCTCAGGAGAACTATGAGCTTATGGCTAGGGATGAAATAAATGCAAGACTAGAACATGAGAGACAAGAAGTGGAGAAAGCAAGAATAAAATATGAGCAGAGGCTCCAAGAAATTAGAGAACTTGAAGAGTCGAAATTGAGGAAGCTACAGATCAATACTCAAATGGGTAATTTGCATAAATATGTGCCACCTCATAGGTAGGGTAACAATAATGTAGGCCCATCAAATTCCCCACAAGCCCAACAAAATCAGCCAAGGAAGCACTATAGACCCACAAATGCTCCACCACAACATCAAGATGCTTAGCCACATCCTTATCAGTAGCATGTGCCCCCACAAGGTTAGCAATATGTGGAAATGTCTCATAATAATCCATTGTACCAACATCAAAATTGCCAAAATCCACCTCCTCCACAATACACAACCATGATTAGGTAGTTTGATTTGGTAGGATTTCAAATATGTCCCTATCGTATGGACAACAATTGGAGAAGCCTACTCCCAAAGTTCACAGGAAGTAGTGCAATTACAGTTGAAGAACATTTAAGGAGCTTTAATGCTTTTATGTAGGATTTGGATATGCAATATGAAGATGTGCAGATGAGGTTGTTTATGATATCACTTATTGAAGATGCCAGAGATTGGTTTAATGGTTTTCCAATAGCCTCTATTGATTCTATTCATGTGTTTTATGAACATTTTCTTGAGTAGTATAGGAATCGATATGCACTAGAGTTTGCTTTGCATGAATTGGTGACTATTCAAAAACATCAAAATGAGTCAGCTTATGACTTCAACCAGAGGTTTTCTATGTTGCATAATAAGATACCTCCTAGATCCAAATTAGTTGATCCTACTACATTGAGTATTTATTTAAAATCTTTTGATCCTAAGACTGGATATGACTTAGGAACAGGTGTCCCAATAATTTGGCTGAAGCTCAAAGGATAGCACTCACTATTAAAAATAATAGGAAGGTTGTAGGGATGATTGCTAAGAGGAATAACCCAAGGGTTCAATAATATGCTCCTCCAAATAAATAGGAAAACACACATAGAAATGAAACACCAAGACTACATGATATCCCATATAATACAAACTGGATAGATGGAAATCCAGTGATGGATAGCCCCAAAAATAAAGAGATACCTGATCCTTTAAAGAAGAGAGGGGAATACATGGTTGATAATAGTCCTTAGTGTTCAGTTTGTGACTTGCCACATTCTTTAGAGAATTGTGTGGTAGCTCAATTAGTGTCAGGAAAAGATATATCAGAAAATGATAATGAAAAAGACCATAATATCTATTTAACTTCCCATATTCTTCACTCTACTAAGCAAGGGTATTCATCCTCAGAAGAAGGAGGATATGAATATGATGTTGATCACCAAAAATACAATGTTCACATGGTAGAACAACAAAAAAATATATGACTATGAAAAAAGTGATGATGAATAAGGTCCTTCTACTACATCATATCAGACTAGAAGGGGAACTATGAGAAGACCAACTGAGGAAGAAATTAATGGATTGACTATTGCAGTAGTTAAGCAGGCTAAAAGCAAGTATTAGCTGAGGAATAGGATAGTGAATGAGAATGAAGGTGTTCCAAGAGGAATATTCTTGAAAGATAAAAAGATGTATGATCAAATATCAAAAAAGAAAAATGATGAGCACTCTGATAAAAAAGAATAAAAATATGTCCCTAAAGAAGAAAGTAAATAATTTTCCAAGGACAAACAAAATATAGATCAGACAGTTAGAAAGGAGAAAGAGGAGAACAAAGGAGAATATATAGAACAAAAAAAGGCGATCAGAGCTGAAATTGTATCTTTTGATTTCATGCAAGCTTTATCCCATGTAAAAATAAATGCCCCATTACTTCAAATGATGAAAATCAAAGAGTATAGGGAAAGTTCTATTGAATTAATATCTAGTGGGGGGAATCAAAATATAAACTTTGAACAAAAGGAGAATCTTGGAATTATTGATAGGAAAGGAAAAATAAAATTTTTAGAAGTTTTTCTAAATGCTGCATTGATGAATATGCCACAAGTTGATCCATTGTTTACTACCCTACTCAAAAAATGGTAAAATTTTAAGAAATTGCATGATAGATTCAGGTGCTTCTATGAATATTATGCTAGTAGGGGTGATGAAACAACTTGGTATGTGGATAGATATTGAGGGTGGTAAATTTTATGCCATGGATAGTAGGCCTATCCCAGTTGTGGGAATTATGAAAGATGTAGAAGTGAAATTAGCAACCTACCCAAAGGCAACCTATAATATTGATATAACTGTGATTGATACACCTCCTCAGTTTGGAATTATTTTCTCAAGATAATGGATTGCAGTAGTTGGAGGTAATGTGCAGTTTGATTTATCATATGGCACAATACTAGTTAATGGTGAAGAAGTAAAATTGTATAGATAACCAAGGGTGGATCAAATTGTTGAGTGTGTTTCTCAAGAACAACTTAATTTATTCTCTGATGTAGGGAGTTTCAGAGTAGAATTGTCTCAGCTAGAATTAGTGAATACTGACCCAATTGATAGGCTTGTTTCTAGACATCAACAAGGTGTGTGGAAAATGTATTTTGATGGGGCTTGCAGCCAAGAAGGTAATGGAGCTGGATTAGTTTTCATATCACCTGAAGGTACAATGTTTAAATATTCATTTTTGTTGGATTTTGAATGTACAAATAATGTGGCATAGTATGAAGCCTTGCTGATTGGTTTCAATGTGGTTGTCAAGCATAAAATTAATTTTTTGACTATCTTGGGAGATTCCGAGCTAGTTGTGTCACAAGTTAGATCAAAGTATGCTGCAAAAAACAAGAGGTTGAAACAATATATAAATTTTTTGTGGGATACAATGGAACTATTTGATGTATTTTCAATTGATTGGATAGAAAGATCTGAAAATTTGATGGCTGATTTCTTGGCTAATGTAGCTTTAAAGAGGGATGATATCACTTTGGTAGGAGTGTTTTAGGATGAATTCAAAACAAGACCTGTTGTCCCCGAAAACATATATAGTTGGCAGGTTTTTTATGACGATACTAACCTTTTAAAGTTTCTTCATTGTATAGATCAGTATGAGGCATAGGAGATTGATTTCAATGCTTTTGTGGATGAAGTAGATGGGAAATAGACTATATTTGGGAAGGATTTTTTGCAGATAAAAACCAACAAGATTATCAAAGGGCTTGTAGCGTTGGAAAGATTGTATGATGGGAATGATAATTCTCTCATGAAGAAGACACTTGCTAAGAAAGAAGATATTGAAAAAATAAATCTAGGAACTCAATTAGCACCAAAAACGGTTTATATTGGAAATAAAATAAGCCTAACTATTAGGATAATGTTTCTTGCACTACTCAAAAAGTAAAAGCATGTGTTTTCTTGGTCTTATGAGGACTTGAAGGCATATAGAGAAGATTATTTTCAGCATGAGATTCCAGTTAAGTTAGACACAAAGCCATTCAGACAAAAGCAAAGGCCTATTAACCTAACTTTGGAACCTAAGATGCAAGAGGAACTAGCAAAGATCAGGGATGGAGGTATTATTAAACCCATTAGACATTCAACATGGGTCTCAAATTTGGTTCTATTTAGGAAGAAGAATGGGGACATAAGATTGTGTGTAGATTTCAAAAATCTTAATGTTGCTTCCCTAAAAGATAATTATCCTCTCCCAACATAAAGTAATAGGATGTGAGCTATTTTCAATGATGGACGGATTTTATAGATAGAATTAGGTCAAACTCAAAGAATCTAAGCAATACAATACAACATTAAATACACCATGGGGAATGTATGTCTATGTAAGAATGTCGTTTGGTCTCACAAATATAGGATCTACCTTTCAAAGAGGCATGGATGTGGAATTTTCAGATCTAATTAGTGCTATAATGGTGGTGTATCATGATGATATCACTGTTTATTCTAATAGGGCAGAGAATCATGTGGGAGATCTGGACAAGATTTTCATCAAAGTCTTGGAATATGGTATTAGTCTTAATCCAAAAAAGTGTCATTTAGTTTTTATAGAAGGTAAGATTTTGGGGCATAATGTTTCAAAAGATGGGATTACGATAGATCCTAAAAGAGTAGATTCCATAGATAAAATCCCCTTTCCAAAAAATTTCAAAGCAATCCAATCATTTTTTGGCCAAATTGACTTTGTTAGAAGTTTTATGTCCAATTTTGTTGAGATTGCTAAACCTATATCTAAGATGTTGAAAAAAGGAGAGAAGTTGGATTGGACTGCTGAAGCCATGGATGACTTCATATTTATAAAAAAGAGCTATCAAAGATGCCCCTATCTGAAAGTCCCCTAATTTTACTAAGCCATGTCAAATTTTTTCTTTTGCTTCATTTCATACCATAGATTCTATCATTTTATAGAAGAATGATGAAAGATGTGAACAACCTGTTTCCTTTTTTAGCGAATATTTGCAGGGGTCAGAATTGAAGTATAATATTATGGAAAAACAAGCTTATGCATTGGTCAAAGAAGTAAAGGATTTCACACCTTATCTTGTTGGAGCTAATAAATTGCTTATGTCTCGCATGTAGCTATGAAGAATATCTTGGTGAAGATAGAAGTGATGGGGAAGAGATGTAGATGGATTAATAAAATCCAAGAGTTCAATATGGAGATTCAAATTACCAAATTGGTAAGAGGACAGGGTCTGACAAGGCTGATGACATAAACAAATATTGAAGCAAACCAAATCTGCAATGTAGAAGGTAAAGAAGAGGTTGTTGCCAGTATTGAACATACTCCATGGTATACAAATGTGATGTATTATGTCAAACACATGAAGTGCCTTGAAGGGTTGAATAATAATAAAAGGATAACTCTGAAGTTGCAGGGTTCTAAGTACGTTTTTATAGAAGGGCACTTATTCTAGAAGAATAGGGATGGTATATTGTTGTTGTGTTTAGATGAGTCCTAGGTAGAATATGTCTTGAGTGAAATGCATGAAGCGTTGTCTAGAGGCCATTATTCTGTTAAGACCACTGTACACAAAATTCTCAGTGCTGGTTATTATTGGCCTAAGATGTTCAATGATTATATTCACATGTGAGGAAATACGAGGCTTGTCATAAATTTTTGGGGAAATTGAAGTATCAAGGAGCATTTCCACTTGGACCCTTGCAGGTAGAAGCCCCTTTTCACCAATGGGGAGTTGATTTCATTGGAGAAATACAAGAAAGATCAAGTGGAGGACATAAATGGATATTAGTGGCCACAAATTATTTTACAAAATGGGTGGAGGCTATTCCAACTAAGCAAGAAACTAGCAAGGTGGTGGTGAACTTTCTGATGGAAAATATCATAACCAGATTTGGCACCCCAGTCAGATTAATCATAGATAATGGAATGTGTGTTAGATCTGACGAGTTTACAAATTTTTGCAAAACATACAACATCAATGTTTCTTATTCTACCCCATTTCATCCACAAGCCAATGGTTAGGTAGAGTCAAGTAATAAAATTATTTTGGAGATAGTAAGGAGGATGCTTGATACAAATAAAAAGGCATGGGATTCAAAGTTAAGATTGGGTGTATGGGCAGATAGGATTACAATGAAGAAGGAAATTGGAAAATCTTCATTTGTATTGGTGTATGGGACACAAGCTAGGATGCCATTGTAAAACCTTTTTCCAGTTTATAGTTTAATTCTACAAGAAGACTTGGATAATTCTAAACCAATGGAGGAAAGAACGGAGAAGCTTGCAGAACTTGATGAAATAAGAAGAATGGTTTAGAAGTAGAATGTGAAAATACAGTCATAGATGAAATATCTTTTTGATAAAATGGCTAAGGAGAGAAAATTTGAAGAAAATGACCTAGTATTGATGTGGAATGCTCAGTGTCAGGAGAAGAGGAATCATGGAAAGTTTGAAGCTTTATGGTCGGGTCCTTTTGTGATAACTTATAAAGGAGGTGAAGATTCTTATTTCTTGCAAAACATGTTCGAAGAGGAGTAGGAGTTGCCTATACATGGGTAGTTCCTAAAAAGTTTCTTCTCTTGAGGAACTATAGAGGGTTAAGGATCGCCAGTGTATGAACAATTCTTAGTAGACCTTGTTAAGCTTTCTTTTCCATGCACAGTAGTTTAGGAATTATATTGGGTCTTGGACTTTCTAGTACATGGAAAATCTCAAAAGTGCCCTTATTGAAAACTTACTTTTCTTTCCGTGTACAGTAGTATAGGGTTAACTTCCATTCTTCATTTTCCATCTTCCATTGCTCTCATTTTCTTGTCCATCCATGGCTTGGTCTACTCTCTCACTTGTATTCTAGATTCTTGCAGTGATTTGAAAAACCATTCATCCTCAACAAGAGCCATTGTTAGAACCAAAATTTTCAAAGATAACTTCTAAGGGGTTTTACCTGTTTGAACCCATTATTTCATTGTCTTTTCATAAAAATTCATTTCACTACCTTTCATAATTATAAATACCCCATATAGTTTCCTTATTGAATACCTTTTACCACCATCATTTACCTTTCATATCGTTTACCTCTATACCGCAGCCTTTTTCAAAGTGGCTCGCAGTATGGCAATGGCGGTTAAGCACAAGAAAATATAGTGGTTACTGCTACACCATGTGTGATCAAACCATAGATCATTGTTGCATGGTGGCAATGAGTTAGCAATGGGAAGCAATCATTTCCATACCATGGATGGTCAGAATGAAGACCATGGTGGTACGGTGAATGTGGAGATGATGGGTGATGGTCAACAAACGACTATCGTGATGCCATAGATGGTTAAAATGAAGCTCGCGGTGCCATGAAGGAAGAAGATGGGTAGCAAGAAGGTAGTTGGAGAGGCTACCATGCAACTGTGAAGGGTCGAAAAGGAGGTTGTGGTGGTGTGGTAGATGATAGAAGATAGTGAATTTGTGGTTAGTAAGGGGCTACCACAATACCATTGGTGATCATCCTAGTGAAAGCAGTAGTGCAGTAAACGACAAGGCAGTGAAGGGCAGTAGATAGAACAGTTACTGCTACACTGCAACAAGATAGAAATAAAACCGTAGTGGTGTGATTGGAGGAGGTAGCATTCAATACTGGGCACTGAACAACCATAGGGTGTAAGCATGAAGGCTATGGTAACACGCTGGAAGAAAGATAGAGGTCGTGACACTCAGATTGCCATACCGCCAGCAATAGAAATCAAGCCCATGGCTACGTGGTAAAATAAGATAGTCAAATTCAAATATCGTGCAACCACTGATAGTTGGAATGAAGCTCGCGGTAGAGTAGTATAATATATATATATATATATATATAAAAGGTAGACTATAGTGCAAACTATGTAAAAAATTTGATTTTCCGATAAGGTAACTCAATTAAATATTTTAATTTTTGTCAAGGAATGGAAAATGGTTGCATCAATTAACTAAAGGGTCATGACCCTTGGGATTTACTATATAAATATTTGAAAATTAGGTAGAGCGGGGGAAGAGAGAGCAATAGTTATATTTTTCTAATGGGGAATGTAAATAGTGATAAAAAAAAATTGAAGCAAAATCAATGGAGATAATATATTAAAACTGGTGCAATTCTTTTGGTATTTAGGTGTTGTGGTGAAATAATTCATATTCTTTATTTGGTTGTCTCCAACTTGAGATCTTTTAATTATTTAAATCAGCATATCAAGTATATCTTTGGTTTATCAAAGTGCACTCTCATTTTGTGTGATTTAGTTGATTGGTGTCTGCAAGTTAGATTTAAATTATTTCAAATAATTCACAGTGATTTAAGGATTTTTTTTGGATAATTAAAGAAGAACTCGATACGGAAACATTCTAGCAAAATGTATGGAAGTCATAAATTAATGAAGTTTTGTGCTAGTCATATAGAGACGGAAACACATACAACTTTTGATTTTTGACTCCATTTCCCATGTGGATATAAATCATTGATCTATCACAAACCAGATGCTAAAATTCATAATAAATACATATTCAAATTCTTTCTTTTATGTAGTAGGATTAGTAGTTATCATTTTGTCTATTCATTTCCAATTGCCATTGTGAATAGATTGTTTGAGCAGGAAATATATTTTAAATTTTCATTATTTACATAGGTTCACCCACCTAGCTTTAGCAAATCCTAAAGAGTAGAAGGTTAAATTGTACAATTGGCCTTGTACGTTGGCCAAAAGTGTTGTAAGAGCTTGGCAAAATCTTTTCGTTAAAACCTACATTTTGGAGACCCAACAGACTTGACATCCATCTAATAGACCTTGAAAATTTTGTAAGAAACATGAGCAAGAATTAATCTACCAGCTTCAATCCTAGCAATAGGGGAAATTTTTTCTTCAAATTCAATTCCTTCCATCTGAGAATATCCTTTACACACTAGTCTTTCTTTTATTTGACAACTTCACCTTGTTCATTCAGTTTATTCTGAAAGACCCATTTAGTTCCAGTTACATTTTTGTCCTTAGGTCTAGGAACAAGATTCCATGTACCATTATTCTCAATTTTTTGTAGTTCTTCTTTCATTGCTTTCATCCAATGTTCATCTTTGCATGCTTCATTGACATTGTTAGGCTCGGTCTTTGAAAACAAACAATACTCTTCAAATATTCTTCTCCCAGTCTGAACACCTTTGTTCTTATCACCTATATTCTGATCTTTTGAACGATTTATTCTTACATACCTTGGATTATTAGGATGTTCTTGAACTTGAGGCTCTTGTGATCTTGCTTCTGCACTTTCACTAGTTTCCTCCTCTTGATTTTCCTGATTCACCGGATTGATTTGAACTTTCTTTCCTTTGTTTGAATCATATCCACAGGCTCTAGATGGTCTAAATGTGTCTTCATCAACCTTTACACTTTCACCTTCAACTAATTTCCTCAATCTCTTATTGTAGCACCGATAGACTTTACTTGTAGTAGAATAACCAAGAAATATTCCTTCATCACTTTTAGCATCAAAATTTCCTATATATTCATCTCTTTTGATATAATATTTACTTCCAAAGATTTTTAAGAATCTAACAGTAGGCTTATGACCATGCCATAGCTCAAAAGGGGTCTTACTAGTATCACCTTTTACTTCTACCTTGTTGAGAGTGTAAACAACAATACTCACAACTTATCTCTAGTAGATATGAGGAAAATTTCCTTCCAACATCATAGTCCTAGCAACTTCTAGAATTTTTTTGTTCTTCCTTTCCACAACTCCATTTTTTTGAGGGGTCTACGAGGCAGATAATTGTCTCTTTATCCCATGCTTTTCACATAAATAATTAAACTCATCAGAAGTGAATTCACCACCTCCATCTGATCTCATAGATTTAATCTTCATACATGTCTCTGTCTCAACCATAGCCTTGAAAATCTTGAATTTCTCTAGAGCTTCAAATTTTTCCCTTAAAAAGGTAACCCACATCAATATAGAATAATCATCAATAAGTAACATGAAGTACTTGTCACCTTGTAAAATTTTGATTCTAGAAGGACCACACAAGTCAGTATGCACAAGCTTCAATACTTCATTTAAACAATACTATTTGCTTTTGAATGAGACTCTAGTTTTCTTCCCTAACTAACATTCCTTACATATAGTATTAGTAGGCTTTATCAACTTAGGAAGATCTCTCACTACCTAGGTAGAACTTATCTTGATAATATTGTCAAATTTTACATCACAAAATCTTCTATGCCACAACCAAATTTTATCAACTTGAACAATTAGATAACTTTTATTAGGAATACTTAGGTGAAAGATATTACATTTTGTTTTTGTACCGGATGCAATCACATTTCCAGAACTCCCCAATATTTTACACTTTCCATCCTTGAATTGAAGATTATATCCCTTGTCAACCATCTTTTCAACACTTAAAATATTATGCTTCAAACCTTCCACATATAGGACATCATCAGTATTATGCTTACCATCTAAATAAATGGATCCTTTACCATGGCTTACACCAGCTTTGTCATCACAAAATCTTACAAAACCACCATCATAATTTTCCAAACTCACAAATTTACTTTTATAACATTCCATATGATCAAAGCATCCACTTTCAATCACCCACTCATCTTTTTCTTCAACTCAAGCAGCTAGAGCTTTCTCCACATTCATGCAACTAGTAGATTCAGTAGGTGTAGGATTACATTCCTTGATAGAAATAAATACAAATTCATCCTCACTTATATTTCATTTATCAAATTCATCATCTATCACACCTTCATCAATAGCAAAATAACACTTCCTCTAGAATCTAGGCTTGTTAGATCTCATCTTAGGAACTCTTTCAAGAAAATTTGAGGCAAAATGACCTATCTTATTGCAAGAAAAACATTTAAGAGGAAATTTTACTTTATACTTACCTTCTCCTTTGGATACTCTCTTAACAAGATTTTCTTCAAGCTCGTATAGTTTTATTTCTTCTTCTTTAATGTCTCTTATTTCCTACTCATATTTAGACATTTTTCTAGAATAACTTTCTCCTGGATCATATCTCTACTTGTATTTCCCAGATACAGTAGCTTTGAATGTATATTCTATCCCAGGAAGAGATTCAACAAACTCACTTAACTCAAAAGCAACAAGATTAAAAAGCAACATGTCTCTGGTTACATTTGTCATAGTTCTGATCTCCTCAATAGCAACAACTTTGTGTTTGTATGCAGCAGACAAGGATATGAGTACTTTAGAAACAATCTCTTACTCTTCCAAGGTTCCACTAGCTTATCTGATACTACACACAAGTTCATTCACTCTTTTCATATAAGAAGTAATGTTCTCATCTTCACCCATTTTCAATGTTTCATATTTTCCTTTCAGGCTCTATAGCTTAGCAATCTCCACATGTGTGTCACCTTCATACAAAGTTTCTAAATTTTTACAAATCTCATAAGAATTCTTCAACTCCATTAAATTTGTCATTTTAGAATCAGTCAAAGCACTCAACAATGCTTCCTTAGCCTTGATATTGTACTCGACTTCCTTAATCTCACCTACAGTAGAAGGACCATTATGAGGTATGACATATCTATTCTTTGTAATTGTCCAATAGGGTTCAACAATGCATCTTAGATGACACTCCATTTGAGTCTTCCACAAAGATTAGTTTTTTCCATAAAATCTCAGACTATCCTTCTTATATGTCATCATCCTGGATCACCTCAAGCGATTAAGCTTCTCTAGAGGAACCTGTGCTAATACCAATTTTTGGCAACACAAGGGGAAAAAATTGAGAGGGGGTGAATCATTTTTCATAGAAATTACACTTATTAAACTTAATCTCACATCTAATAATTAAACATGAAAGAGAAAACTACCACCACATCAGAAACACACATAACACCAAGATTTTTGTGTGGCAATCCTATTAGGGGAAAACCATGGTGGAGGTTAATCCACAATTTTATACTCTATTAAAAGTATAGAAAATGGGGAATGCACTTGCATTCAGGAACACTTCCTAGAGCTCACTACTAAAATACAAAAAGGATTACTTCCCAAAGGAAGACACACTATCTTACAGCCAAATTTAGTTTAAATCCATCTGAAATATCTTGAACTAAGAGAATAGCATCTGCTAATGCCTGATTATAGTTCCAGTTAAGCACATGAACACTTTCTTCTGCTCAATCTTCTTCACACTTTACTTATGCCTTCGAAAGATATGAAATTTATTCACACATCTCACTTCTTATATGTCTCAAATGATATAAAAAATTAGGTATATATATTCGCATCTAAGGATAACATAAACTACATGTTGGCCCAAAAAAATATAAGATGTGTACAAACTATCGGCCCAAATCAATAAAAAAATATTAATGCAAATCAATCAATGTCATCCAAAATATAGTAACGACCCAAAGCAACATGTCACAAACAAAAAAAACCTTAAAAAAATTTCCTTGAAGATCCACAACATGCTACAATCACCTTGTTATCCAAGAACATGAAAAAAATGAACACACAGAAGAAAATCACCAATCGTGAGCACAATGATCAATGTGAACCAACAACATAGATAGGGAATGGTCTAGAAACATCGAAAAGCATCAAGAAACACCATAGGATAATTCAAAACAACTCGGATTACTAGAATCACATTAGCTTCTTTCAAGAACACTAGCTATAGAAACAAAACAACTGACGGAACATAGAAACTCATAACTTGATCAAATCTTCAAGAAAACCTCTAAAAAAATTTGGTTGATAAACTAGATAGACCTAAAAGAAAACCATTTAATCTTCAACTTCTCACCATCAATATACTAAAATTTCCATCGTATTGATCTTCACTGCATTACCGACACCCTAGAACATATTTTATTCCAATTTTCTCAATATCCTTGACATATACAATCTTAAAGACATTAATGCTAATACTATTGACATCAATGAAAACCAAATATCAACAATATTCAACAATATCCATAAATGACAATGTACCTATGGGATTCCAGGGCATCACGTTGCCGTATGTATCTTGTGTTGTCTTCCTTTGGTCAAGAGCTTGTCAGTTTGTCCAGAAAATCTTTGTGACCTAGTATTTATGATTCTAGAACTCTCGTATTGTTCCTTGAGGTATTTTAGGTAAGTTCACCCTATGAGGCTCTCTAAATGAAGAGAACTTGTGAGTATAAAATCCCCCTTCTCTACATTTTGGTGAACCTGATGTGAAGAGGGAAACTAGGAATTTATTTACCCCAACTTGGTGGGCTCATAACTTTTGACTCGATTCTCAGAATTTAGAATCACTTACATCATTGGAAAGGGATCCAAGAGGAATAGTTAAGTCCCTAAAATATAATGCCTTTGAATATCAAATTTTAGGGACCGACACAAGTTTTGACCTCAAATTCTGCTTTGAAGAGTTCCAAAAATGGAAATTACTAGAACCTAGAAAATACCAAAAAAATCTAAAAATATGGAATTTCAGTTTTTCTTGGTTCTAGCATCAACTGACTTGTTTGTTCATTATTTATCATATTTAGCTTACTATATTTAAAATAAATTTAATATCTTCTTTTAATATTTTTGTATCTGATTTTATTCAAAGTGTTAATGATGTTCCATTTCATGCATGTGATAGTGACTTGGCTTTGCCCATATCACTTTGTATCTTTGATCCTTCTCACGAGATTCATGATGCTTTGAAGGATATATTTTTGCAAGAAGATGAAATCATTGATACATTTCTCAATATTACTCTACCTTCTATCCATTCCAATGCACTCTCTTCTAGAGATGATGTATTTGTGAATGATGATTCTACTCTCCATTACTATGCACTCTCTTCTAGGGATGTTGCATTTGTGAATGATGAATCTCATCTTTGTTCTGATGCAATATCTTCTAGAGATGATGCATTAGTGAATGATGAACCTCCTTTCACAGTGACTCTCCTGATATTTCTAAGGATCCCTCTTATAGAGTGGTTTCCCATACTTATAAGAATAGAATGAATAAACAACCAAGCCTTCTTCAAGCTTCTAAAACTACAACTAAAGCACCCAATGATTATGATATTGTTGAGAAACTTCGTGTTACTCTTGCTAAGATCTCACTGTGGGAATTTCTTTAGTCTTCTCTGGTTTATCAAGGTATGCTTCAATAAGCCTTGCAAAAGATCCTCTTTCCTTCTTCCACTAGGCTGAAATATTTTGATGCATTGATAGCTTATATTCATGTGGATTCACCAAATATTACGTTCTATCCATAGGAACTCCCACCTCTAGAAGTACATAAGAAAGTGGACCCTCTACTAATCATAGTTAACATTAATAATATCAGCATTAGGCATACTCTTGTTGACATCGGTTCATCACTCAATGTATGTAGCATTGATCTATTAGCTAAGATTAATATTGATCCATCTTCTGTTAATGCTTCTTTTTTTGACATTCGTGGGTTCGATAATGTTGGTCGAAGAGCTTTAGGTATAGTAGTATTACCTTTACATCTTGGACCCATTACTGTACCCACCCTTGTATTTGTTATGCTAGAAAGGTTTCAATATAACCTTATTCTTGGTAGACTATGGATTCACGCTATGGGTATAGTCCCATCTACCTTACATAAATCTATTAAGTTCATTTCCAATAATCAAGTAGTCACAGTTAAGGCTGAACTTGAGGCTATTATGTGAGATGGAAGCTGCTGGTAAAGTTTTGGTTGCGCCTACTCATAATCCTTTAGTGTCTTCCATTTTTTTTTTCTTTACTCCAGCAGTAGTTGCTACAAAGGATACTCTTGAGATAGATTTCCCTAAAAAAAATTCTTTTGAAGTGAGAAATATTAACGTGTTTACTCCTTTTCAATAAAATGCATGTCTTGGTGATAATTTGGGTTCTCTAGAATTTATAAAATCCTTCATTGGATAGCATAATGTCAACCCAATCCACTTGAGCCTTCCAATAAAATTATCCCCACCCACTATCAAATATGATTATTCTTTTGTATCGTACGATGGTGTGAACATGAATCGTTGGTTCTCCTTCTGAGGAAGATGATTACGCTTCTACTAAAGAAGATAATTTTGGTAGTCCTATTAAAGAGGATGATAGTGATCTTGTAGAGTATGATCCTCCTTGTTGGAAAACTGCTCTCTATGAGGATCCTCCTACCTCTCAAGATTTGCAAGTGTTATATGGCCATGGCTTTAATCTTGTATATAAATATGGCTATGGGCGTAAAGGTTGTGGGAGTAGTGAACAAGGTATCTAGCTCTTTATATAATTTGTACGTCACAAGCGTAATTTAGGGCTTGGTTGCTCGAATGAACAATCTAGACAAAAACCATGATTGAATGTTGACATGATGTATGCTCAACCTAGTTCTCACAGTTTGGTACATCCTCCTTTGTCTTTTATCTTCATATCTTCTTGTGATTAGTCAAAATTTCTTCCATAAGAGAAAGGGTTACTTCCTGTTCATTCTTTATCTGAGCAAGAGCGTATTTTTTGTGGCTTCTAAAATCCCACTTAATTACTCTTCCTTCTCCTACACACAAGAAAACTCATGAAAATGATAAAGAAACACATTAATATTGTGCATACCATCGAGTGCATGGCCATCACACTAGTGAATATAAGGCCTTGACTGATAAAATTCAACAAATTCATGACTCGAGTGCTACCACTCATTTATTTTCTAGTGCACCTATCTCTTCTTTCAAATGACAAGTGATATCGAGGGTTACCTCTATCCTGTGTGTTCTAAGTACCTTGTGTGGTTCTCCTCCCTTGTATGTTGGGGGTAGTGATAACTTGTTTTGAAGATTTTTGTCCTTCTAAGGACCCCCTCTCTTCTCTATATTTCAAATGAAGCATTGTTTGAGTGGACCCTCTCCCTTTTGAAGGGTTCCCAAGGGATCCCCTTTAAAAGCTTGTATCTCAAAATAATGCTATGACATCTAGCATGGGGGTAGCCTAATTAGACCTTAATTTTCAAACAAAGTGTCCCTTGAGTGGAACCTTCTTCTTTTCAAGGGTTCCCAAGGGACCCCTTTGAGATGCTTCTGATTTTTTGATAGTCTATGTGACTATCTGCTTGATTTTTTGTGTCACTGCTTGGTTTTTGGACATGATTTATTTGTGGGTAAACATGTCACTTTGCAAGTGTGTATGTAAAGCTGATCTCCAATATGACTCTATGAAGTCCCCTCCTTTGGGTTTCCTCCATGTGAGTGATCTTGGGGGATGCCTCCTTGTAGGTTTGTGGGCCTATAAGGCTATTTTTTCTCTGGGTTTCCTCCATGTGAGAGATTTTGGGGGATGCCTCCTTGCAAGTCTACAGGCCTGTAAGGTGATTTTTTCTCTAGGTTTTATCCATGTGAGAGATCTTGGGGGATGCCTTATTGTAGGTTTAGGGGCCTGTAAGGCACTTTTTTCTCTGGGTTTCCTCCATGTGAGATATCTTGGGGGATGCCTCCATGCAAGTCTATGGGCCTGTAAGGCACTTTTTTTCTTTGGGTTTCCTTCATGTGAGAGACTTTGGGGGATACCTTCTTGCAAGTCTATGGGCATGTAAGGCACATACTTCACGGGGCTTCCTTCATGTGAGAGATCTTGAGGGTTACCTCCTTGTAGGTTTGCGGGCCTATGAGATGCTTACTTCTTTGGGTTTCCTTCATGTGATAGATCTTGAGGGATGCCTTCTTGCAGGTCTATGAGTCTGTAAGACACTTTCATCTTGTGGGATTTGTCCACTATTGGTTTAAGGGCCTTTAGTGTACTTTGTTTAACTTCATAGTTCCACAGAGCTATGGATTCCTTTTATTTAAATATCCCCAATGAGAGTACCTATGGAGCCATCCCTCTTGGAATTTTCATTCGTTTCTAGCTTCTCTTATCTCTTTTCTTCTCTTTTCTTTTTTGTATATCGAATCAAAGATCTAAATCTTCTTCATCCTATGTATATGCCCTTCTTCTCTCCATTTTAGAAATATTTTGTGTTATTTCTTAATTTGGGGATGATTCATAGTATTGAAACAACCTTTTACATCGAGGTCTCTTTCACTTTGCTGACTCAAATACTTTAGTTTTTTTGTGCGCTAACATTGTTGTCTAGTACAAGTTTTTCTTTTCTAATGCATTTGTTAGAGTAATAGTTCATTTGCCTTTATAATTAAATCACTTCAGTTTAATTATTAATGCTAACTATTATTCTATTCACTTAAGCTTGTCATTTGTAGGTGCATAATAATTAATATGTTTATTAATTATTAAATGCACAAACCTAGCTTTCTCCGGCTTTAGGGTTTCTCACCTTATATGCCACTTTTGTAATTATTGTAATTCACTTTTTTTGGGGAAATAGTAATTTTGCTCTCACTCCGCTGAGATTTTCCAAACCCTTGCTTCTGTCTCTTTGGTTTCTATTCAGCATTAGGTATTTGCATGTAGGTGTTCTTGGCGAGCTATGGATTTGCATTTGTCAAATCCTATATGGTATCAGAGCCACCCTGTCACTGCCTGGTTTGAAGGTGTTTGAGGCCATGATTTGAAGATGACAGCCACAACTTCTCTAGGGTTTTCTGTGACTTTGAAGGAGGCGCTATCTTCTGGAGCCATTTGAGCAAAAACGAACTCCACCATCGCATTCAAGTCTCTGCCTACTTTGACACCTACCAGCTTTCCCACCATTGAGGACTTCTTGATGAAGTTCAAGTCTCTGCGCTCATTTTTGCAGGGATGTGGGAAAACCAAGATAGATGATGAGTGTATCTTCTTGATACTCTCAAAGTTGCGAGGACAGTATCAGATCTTCTTTTCCACTTTCTACTCCACCATGGATGCTTTGGGTGCTAGACACACCATGCCTTCTTTTGAGACATTCTGTGATCGGTTGACATGGGAATAGGAAAAGATCGAATAGATGGATGCTTCTGGCTCTTCTAGCCGAGCATTGGTTGCTCAGTCTTCATAGGGGAAACCAAAATAGAAAGGAAAACCGAAGAAAGATTCCGTAGGCAATGAGTCTTCCTCCAAACCTGCACAAAAAATTGATTTAAAACCTCCAGCTAACCCTTCCAAGGGTAAAACTTCTTCGAAGTCTACTGAGTCTACCTCCAAAACTAAGAAGAAATCTGTTGAGACCTGTAGCTTTTGTGGAAAGGAAGGACATCCCATTTCTCGGTGTTGGAAATGTTTGGAAGCTTTAGAGGAAGCCATGCAGGAGCATCACATTTCAGCTCCCCAGTCCACATCCTCCCCTACAGGGAAAGGTCATGCTCTTACTGTACGAGCTATGAATTTTTGGGCCCACCTGGATTCTTGATTTTGGTGCCTCTCACCACATGACTCACACTCAGCAGTTGGTCACCTCACTTGCTCCTTGTGCTACTTCACAGATTGCTATTAGGAACTCATCTCATCTTTCTATTTTGGGTTCTGGTTCTGTTGCATTGGCTGGGGGTTCTCTTCAGGATGTTCTCTTTGTCCCTGACATTTCGATGAACCTACTGTCTATCTATCAGATTTGTCACTCTGGCTCTGGTAAGACAGTAGATTTCTCACCACATGATGTGGTTATTCAGGACTTACATGACTCTGATATGATTGTGGCTACTGGGAGTGTTGACACTGCACCCTGACTATACAGATTTGATGGATTTGAGTCTTCTGTTGGCACAGGTTCCTATCTTATAACACATGCAGATTTAGTGAGGAGACATTGGCATGAGCGTTTGGGCCATGTCAATTACAGATATCTTCAGCAGATGAGCACACAGGCACTTGTTCTTGGGCTTCCACAGATTACTTGCACTGATGGGGTTTGTCAGGGTTTTGTTCTTGGCAAACAACATATGGATCCTTTTCCTCAGGGACGAGCTACTCGTGCTTTGGCACCATTGGAGTTGATTCATAGTGACCTCATGTCATTTCCTACTCCTTATTTTTTCGGTGCTAGATATGTGCTTACCTTCATTGATGACTTCTCCAGGCGCACATGGGTGTATTTTTTGAAGTACAAGTCTGATGTCTTTGACTCATTTCGAGTCTTTAAGACATTTGTGGAGAAGCAATCTAGTCTTTCTATTTTCTGGATACACACAGATAATGGGGGGGAGTATGTGAACCAAGCTTTCAGGGATTTTTGCTCAGAACATGGTCTTCAACATCAGTTTTCAATGCTCTACACCCCTCAACAGAATGGTGTGGTAGAGAGAAAGAATAGAACACTTCGGGAGATGGATAATTGTATGATACAGTCCAGGTCCATGGATTCGTCTTTTTGGGAAAAGGCAGTCAATTGTGCAAACTATATTCAGAATCGGATGCCTCACAAGGCAGTTCGACATATGACTCCTGAGGAGGCTTAGTCTCATGTCAAGCCTAATATATCTTCATTCTGAGTTTTTGGTAGTGAAGCATGGGCATTTGTGCTTGACGCTCAGAGGAGAGCGATGGAGCGGAAGAGCCGACACCTCATTTTTGTTGGATACTACGAGGATGTTAAGGCATATAGGTTGTTTGACCCTGATTCCAGAGAGGTCCTATTTCGATGGGATGTCCAATTTGATGAGCGCCTTCTTGTAGTAGATACCCCACTTTGAGAGTCTACTTCACTTACCACTACTCCCTCCTCTCTTCCAACTTTGTTTCAGGATGATGAGGATGAAGATCTTGGTGATCCCCATTTACCTCCACCACAGGATCCTCCGCAGATGCCTAGATGGGCTCGTGTTATAGTTGATGTTGCAGGATCTCTGGCGGGTGACCCTTCCACTTCCCATTGCACCCGATCTCATATTGTGGGTTCTAGTCTTCTGATTCATGCTATTTGTGGTGATCCTCAGACATTTGGGGCAGCGACAGGACATACTGAGTGGGACAGTGCTATGGAGGAGGAGTATTCTTCTTTGATGAAGAATCATACTTGGGATCTTTGTTCTCTTCCTAAGGGAGGAAAGTTAGTGCGATGCAAGTGGTTGTATCATACTAAGTTTGCTACTGATGGTTCTATTGATAAGTACAAGGCACCTCTTGTTGCGAAGGGTTTTTCTCAGGTTGAGGGTATTGATTACAGTGAGACATTTGCCCCTATCGCCAAGATGAACTCTATTCACCTTGTCTTATCCCTCGCAGCTTCTCAAGGATGGCCCATTTTTCAGATGGATGTGAAGAGTGCTTTCTTGCATGGTGATCTTAGTGAGGAGATTTACATGGAGCAGCCTGAGAGATTTGTGTAGGATTCCTCCTTGGTTTGCAGACTTCGGCATTCTTTATATGGTCTCAAACAAGACCCTCGGGTTTGGTATGAGAAGATGGACTCCTTTCTACTTTCTACAGGATTCACACGTTGTCATTCTGATCCTACAGTTTACATTCAGCATCTTGAGGATGAGGTTTTGATCCTTGTGCTATATATCGATGATCTTCTCATCACAGGTAGCTCATCTTCTATGATTCAGGATGTTCAGTACGCATTGATGGAGCAGTTTGAGATGACAGACCTAGGTCTATTACACTTCTTTCTGGGTCTGTAGATTGTTCAGTCACCTGCTGGGATCTTTGTTTACCAGTAGAAGTATGCTCTTGACATGCTTCAGCACTTTGATATGCTTGATTGCAAGCCTGCTCCCACACCTTTTCAGTCGGGTGTTACTTTGTCTACCTCTTTCACTTCACCTTCAGTGGATCCTACATTGTATCGGCATTTGGTTGGTAGTTTGTTGCACCTGACACACACTCGTCCTGATCTCTCCTTTGTAGTTGGTCTAGTCTCTTGGTTCTCACATGAGCCTCATGAGAGTCAAGGGCAAGCTGCCAAGCTCATTTTGAGATACATTCAGGGCACACTTATGTATGGCATTCATTACACATCAGGGGATCCTCACATTATTGGCTACACTGACTCAGATTGGGCTGGTGATGTTGATGATCGAAAGTCTACTTCTAGCTTTGTCTTTTGTCTTGGCTCTGGTCCTATCACATGGCCGTGCAAGAAGTAGAATGCTCGCGCACTTTCATCTACAGAGGCTGAGTATAGAGTAGCAGTGCATGCTAGTCAGGAGATTTTATGGCTTCGACAGTTTATGACTGAGTTTGGTTTTCCTCCTGATCATCCCACTATTCTATGGTGCGATAATCAGAGTGCTATTCACATTTCCCACAACTTGGTGGAACATCAGCGCACTAAACACATTGAGCTTCATATGCATTTCATCCGTTAGCAGATTCAGGATGGTGTTCTCTCTTTGAAGTACATCCCCACTGATGCGCAGGTTGCTGACATCTTCACCAAACCTTTTGCATCTTCGTGTTATCTTCAGTTGCGTTCTATGCTTGGGGTGACGGAAGTTGTCTTTGGGGGGTCTTGTTGAGGCCTTCCTTCCTTCATGTTTTTTTTTGCATGTTGTTGTATCTCTTTTTGGGGTAGACTTTTTCCCACTAGGTTTTCTCTATTTCCCCTTTTTACAGAGATTTCTTTATAGTTGGGTACCTGATCAGGCCTTGTTGTCGGGACCCATTTTTTCCTGCTTTCTTAGCTATGCTAGGTTTGCATCCTCCTGAGCTTCAGTTAAGGGGGGGTGTTAGAGTAATAGTTCATTTTCCTTTATAATTAAATCACTTCGGTTTAATTATTAATGCTAACTATTATTCTATTTACTTAAGCTTGTCATTTGTAGGTGCATAATAATTAATATGTTTATTAATTATTAAATGCACAAACCTAGCTTTCTCCGGCTTTAGGGTTTCTCACCTTATATGCCGCTTTTGTAATTATTGTAATTCACTTTTTTTTGAGAAATAATAATTTTGCTCTCACTCCGCTGAGATTTTCCAAACCCTTGCTTCTGTCTCTTTGGTTTCTATTCAGCATTAGGTATTTGCATGTAGGTGTTCTTGGCGAGCTGTGGATTTGTATTTGTCAAATCCTACAATTTTGTAGGTCTTCAGCCTAGGGGCATGCTTCCTTTCTTTGAAGAGTTATCTTCTTCCTCTATAGTGTTCTTTTGACATATGACATTATTTATGTTTAGTAGATTTCCTTTAGCATTCATATTAGTGTAGATTCATATGCCCGCTGAAGTGGGGGAAAAATATAATATCGTAAAATTACACCCCTTGCAATTTCACATACATTGTTGCATCCTCTTTACTATCCAATTGATGGGAATTTTGATTTTTAAGTGATGCGAGTTGGATTTTGGGGTTTCAAAGTTACCCATGGTGATTTTAATCATTGACTTTTGGAAACCCTCTTGTTATGTTTAAACAGTGACTTACTACCGAGGGTAACCGGTCACTTAAGTGAGGTTTTATCCCTCTAGGGTCATGACTTTACCAGCCCCTTTCACCTGACTTGCCAGTCTTTGTACCAAGACAGTTGATGTTCTATACCACTGGGGGTTTCAATGCGGGTGCAACCTAAATGTTTCATCTGAAGTCTGGCGAACCATCCAATCGCAAGTTTTGATCTGGGCCGCTTCTCACCAACCTCGTAGGTTTTCCTACTGGTGTCACCAAAGTGGTGTGAGGTTTACGAGATGTCGCCATCTGGCATTAACAAATGTGTGGGTTTTGTTCCTAAGGTGTTGGCGATGACGTGTGGTCATCTCTTCACTGGCGGTGCTCACTAATAACGATGCTAATTATGACTTCTCATAGAGCTCACATGATCAGAGTAAATATTCTTAATAATACTGTGAGGTCTATGAGGGTGTGACATGTGGCCTTTCTTCTTTTGCCAATGGGGCTATGCGGGTCCCACTATGTGGTTCACACCTTCTATTTTTGTGGGTTTTGATTGGATTTCTTTTCACAGGCTCTTAGGTGGATTGTCAATACTCATTGACTTGATCTCAGCCCTCCGATTTGCCAAGTATGTTCCAAATCAGAGGTTCAATTTCAAAGGATGGGTGTGTGATTCTCCTGAGTGGCATATACTACCTTGTTGTTGCTAGTGTCATTGATGGCACGAATATTCCTTCTCTAGAGGATCTCCTCCTGATTTTTCTCCAGCGTGTGAATAGTGCCATCCTACTAAAAAAATTCATGGCTATATTGGCCACTAATTGTTCAAGTGCTTGAATTGCTTTCAAGAAATTGTACCCTGCATGCTGGGCCATTCTATAAATGCTGACTAAGTTGCATGCAATTAGCATTGCATTTTCTTGTGTTTGTGTGCAGGAAGGTTTCTTCTCCAGTGTATTGCAAGGCTTTGTTTTCTCTATGGACAAATCGACTGAATGAAGGAGTGCAAGGTTGGGAGCCCAAAGGTTGTCGATCGTGATGGAGCCTACTACTCCCATAGTGCCCCGGGGTACTAAAAATACTGGAAAGAAGGCAATATGTTGCTTGTCCCCTGTCGTCATATCAGATTCTAATGGTAATGAATCTAAAACCAATTCGGACTATCGGTGTCAGTTGGCAACCTTAACTAAGCTAATGGGAGTAAATGATGAGGTCCTGGCAGTTGAACTTGTATTTGCTTTTGCACCAGGTCTGGTTGTTAGAGTTTGTACTAACAAGGCTGGTAAGGGAAAGGTGGTTTTGTCACTGCCTCAAGCGTGGACTCGAAGTGGTCGCCTGTACGGGGGCCATGTGTTTTCTTCATGGTTATCGGTGGTGGGTTTGTTGGATGTGTCTTTTCCTACTATTTCATCATGTGGACATGGATGTGCACATGCTTTGCATGAAATTTTGTTCTCCAACTGGTTACATGTGTAACCGTTTTTTGATTCCTTTGATCATACATGATGTTATCGAATGATAAGGAATGTGAATTTGAATTTCACTTTAGGTTGAAATTCAATTTTTTACTGACAATGTAACCTATTTCTTGTTGCTCTCTTGTTATATAAAGGATATTTCACGGCTCATTGTGGGTCAAGTTTTTTTGGGTTCAAAACTTTGGAGTCTGTACAACTAGTTTAAATGTTGGAATGTCATAAACATTGCTCAGGAAATCATCCCGGGTGGGGATCTGTCTAAATTTAGTATGCTATGCTTTTTAATTACTGATATCGAAACAAATCTACAAAATTAAGATGGTTTACTCTCCTGTGTATGTGCCATGGATTATGAATGGAGTTATCAAGGGTTTCTCTTTTTAGTTTCAATGATTAATTGAAACTGTAGTTAGTTTTCTTGCTTTAACTTAAGGAGTTATCCAAACACTTGAAATGCTAAATTGTATGTTCATGGTTGTATATGCTCAGGATTCGCTAAGAAGTACTATTTTAATGTATTGAAATATCTCATGGTAGTAAGGCTATATGAACATAAGTTCACAGTATCAGAATTATACTTTGTATGACTTTGTTGCCCAATGGATGAGGCGCTGAATAATGTTTGCAACCTTTTCTTTGGTGTAAGACTGTAATCTCTAAGCATGGTAATCCAAGTATTGAACATGACCACATATTAAAACCTTGTCTTCCTATGGGAAGTATTTCCTTCTTTTTCTAGGTCAATTCCATTGCTCTTTGGTGCCTATAATCATTCTTTGGTCTGCCAATACCAAGAATGTCGACTATTCCCTTGGGTGTGTAGGGATTGTAATCTGTATACAGAAGGTGTTCTTACCAGTTATAAGGCATTCTTATGAACACATTTAGTTTTACCCACCTTGGTCCTATAGAGCCAAAATTGTAGGAGAGGTCAATCTTTAACTGACTCTCATTAGTTGGCCACTAGCTATTTGCAGTCATCCATAATAGGGATTGGCTACCTCTTAGAGAACTACAATGTCTATGTGGGAAAAAATACCAACAGAATGGCGACTCTACTGGGGAAAAACTCAGCAGTTTTGGTTGCAGATGGTGCTAGTATAAATTCATATTAAATGATATGTTGTTCTGAATTTACAAAGTGAATGTTTTCACCCAAGCAGAGGGAGGCAGTTCAAAATAATCCTAATAACCTTGTGGTCTATGGTTTCCTATGCAATGGATTTAGGAGTTCTAGAGTTATTCATTGAAGGATGATTTTATTAGGGAGAAATTCTAAGAAATTTAAAAGAGAGAGAGAGAGAGAGGGGAGATAGAGGAACCATAGGGGTTGGAGGTGCTCATCCAGAATTTTTTGTTCGAAGTGAAGATAAGTGTTATACTTCCATGGTAATGGATTATGATTGTGAAAGATATTATTGATGGTATGGTGCGACTCTGTAATGGGTATTGAAAGCCAGAATCTAGTAGAACATAGAGAACAAAATGTTAAAGAGTTCTTTTAAACACTGTCCTCTGTTTATGAGGTGGTGACTCTATCTGAAGAACCAGTGAATGAATGAAGGAATAATCCCAAATTTGTGTTATTTACAATATAGAAAAGAGGTTGATACATGCTGCAAACAACTACCAGGTATTTCATCAAAACTAAAACAATTCACTACTTCTAATGATAATGGGTGTTTTTGATTAAGGCTAAAAATGGTTCCAAATTATATGTCGAGCATAAAAAAGGGAACAATGATTGGTTTTACCATACTTCTAGTAGTGAAACATGTAAAAGGATTTATGAAACATTTTTTTATTTCATAAAACCTTGGAAAGCAAGGAATGCTATTGTTAGTGATTAATAAACTACTAGTTGAGATAATAAGTGATGTGCCTAATAATTATATGTTGTTGAGTAGTCTCCCATGTGTAAGGTCAGAAATAAATATGCAAAAAGAACACATTGTATTAAGCCCTTTGGGGAATTTTGTAACTCAAAGTAATATGCCTTTTCTATTTAATGGTATCATTAATTACCCTAATTCAATTCCTAAGAAAATTAGGAAATATTTACCTCAATATACAGGGAAAATTGCAGAATCGGCTTCTAAGCATTTACAACATTTTGTAGATGTAATGGGTGATTATGAAATCAGTCATGAGGATGTTGTCATGAAACTATTTGGGCAATCCTTAAAAGGTGATGCTAGGGATTGGTTTTCCTATCTACCTGCCGTTTTTGTTAATTTTTGGAATCAGTTGGTGATGGATTTTATGGAACAATTTCGTGAAAGAATCAATCCCAACACATTGAGAAAGGGATTTATGGGAATTCACATACAAGAGGAGGAATTAGTCCTGTATTTTAATCTTAGGTTTTCAAGAGCTTTAAGGGAAATCCCTAAAGAAATAAGACCAAATGAGGCTGAAAGCTTGGTTGTGTATCTTGGTGCTTTCAATAAGAGGATGAGTTTTTCATTAAGGGATAAAGAGCCTACTACTCTACACCAAGCATACCATCTGGCTATGGAAATTGAAAATAATATGAAATATTCAATGATGAAGAGGTATTAGGCTGCAAGTATTGATTACCCTAGCCTAACTAGTACTAATAAAATGTTAGAGCTGACTATTCAAAAAACTGATGATAAAATTCTTGCTAGAACTATTGTAAGTCCACCAATGCAGTTTGATGATAATGAGACCCAAGTTGAAACCCAGTCCAATTTGAGTGATGATGATCAGGTTTCTTGTCTATCAGAACTATATGATATGAGAAGGCAAGATAAGGAATCACCATATGAGTTTTTTTTGAGATTTTTCGGAATCTTAATACAAATTCCTATAGATCAAAGACCTAATTATTATGAATGCATTGATTTATTTTGTGAACTATATGAACCAGGATTGAGTTATTTACCAAAGGAATTGAAACCTGCTAATTTGGCTCAAGTGATTCAATGGATAGAGATTGAAGAATCTGTCAGGAATGCATCTACGCAAAATAAAGGTAGTGCTCATTCATTATAAAATTTTTGCATAAGTATTGATGAAATTGAGAGGCAAAATGATGTAGGATTTTATGAGACACCTATTGTGTTTCCTAATCCTAATTATGATTCTCATATCACTGAGATTCTATTGCAAGCTAGTGATTATGATTTTAAGGTTAATGATTGTAGTATTGAGAATGTAGTAGAGCTTTTATTTCTAAAAAAGTTGTGTGGGAATGAAGATCCCCATATGTGTTTCCAAGTGAAGGAACAATTGTCAAATGATGTATATCCGGAATGTGCCCCAGATATATTAGCAGTGGAATAGGGAAGTTGTATAAATGTTTAACAATCTAAGGATAATGATGTATGTGGTCAGAAGAGTACAATTGGAGGTAGCCATTATAGTGATGAATACATTGGCACTATGGTCTTTCCTGATTATCTATGTGAAGTGGAGATGGAGGTGTTACTGCCCTGTGGCATTGATGTGGTTAGTAAAAGGTTTCCAAAGTGTGCTGAAATATTGACTTATAAATCAACATATTCAACAGGTAGTTTTGAGTACAAGGAAGCTAGTACATATTGCTCTATCTTTTCTGATCAAGGTGAAATTGATGCTTTTAAACCTGTCTCCGAGAGTTTTCATATAGAAATGAATGCGGAGGTATAGGAAAGGATGTATATGGAGTGGCCAGAGATGAATGTGTTTGTGCACTCCCTAAAGAATGATGTAGCCAATACTTCTAACTTTTGTAATGCCCTGGTGTACTCCCAATTGACTGATTTCATAGAGTGGCAACCAAACTGGAATAGAAAATTCCAAGAGGGAAATTCCTAGAGCTATGTGTCATCTATGTTAGGTGATACCATGCACACTGTTCTATATGACAACTTCTGGTTCAATATGCAAACTGATGGTACTAGAATGGATGGTGTTACAGACCAAGTAAGTTATGAAAGTTTCCATTTCTTGGTATAGCTAAGCCAACATCCTATGAAATATGACTAGGAGTAGGATAAGGTGAAATATTATCATGGTCATATGTTGCTCTTAAAATGGTGGGGAAAAGCATTCATTGAATTAATACAGGGGCAGAGTGTAGGTAGCCACCATAATATTCTCAAAGATATTAGCCATCCCCTGAGTTTCAAAACATCAGATAGTGAATGTTGCAAGTTGTTTTTGTGTCAGAAAATGGAGAATTTTGTTTTTGATAGAGGTAGACCATGATTTCTCTTGTTTAGTGGCTTGGGGATACCAAGTTGTGTACACAGGTCCAGTTGACAGAACAAGGTAATATATCTGTTAAAGGGCTTGTGTAATTCGGTAATCTGGTCTAAGAAACCAGAGATTCTAGATTCTTCCTATGCCCACAGGGGGCATACATCCCCAGTCAGAGCCACTGATGGGAATTTCAATTTTAAGTGATGCGAGCTAGGTTTTGGGGTTTCAAAGTTACCCATGGTGATTTTAATCATCGACTTTTGGAAACCCTCTTGTTATGTTTAAATAGTGACTTACTACTAAGGGCAACCACTCACTTAAGTGAGGTTTTATCCCTCTCGGGTTGTGAGTTTACCGGCCCCTTTCACCTGACTCATCAGTCTTTCTACCAAGATGGCATATGTTTTATACCGTCGGGGGTTTCAATGCGGTTCCCACTTGAATGTTTCATCTAAATTCTGGCGAACCATCCGATCACAAGTTTTCCTGCTGTCATCACCAAAGTGGTGCGAGGTTTGTGAGATGTCGCCATCCAATATGAATGGATGTGTGGGTTTTGTTCCCAAGGTGTTGGCGGTGACGTGTGGTCGTCTCTTCAGTGGTGATGATCACTAATAACGGGGTTAACTATGACTTCTCACACACATCGCACGATCGGAGTAAATATTCTTTATAGTACCATGAGGTCTGCGAGGGTGTGACACATGGCCTTTCTTCTTTTTCCAATGGGGCTATGTGGGTCCCACTGTGTGGTTCAGACCTTCTATTTTCATGGGTTTTGATTGGATGTCTTTTCACTGGCGCTGAGGTGGATTTTCAATACTCATTGACTTGATCTCAGCCCTCCGATTTGCCAAGTATGTTCTAAATTAGTGGTTCAATTTCAAAGGATGGATGTGCAATTTGCCTGAGTGGCATATGCTGCCTTGTTATTGCTAGTGTCATTGATGGCACAAATTTTCCTTCTCCAAAGGATCTCCTCCTAATTTTTCTTTGGCATGCAAATAGTGCCATCCTACTGAAAATATTCATGTCTATCTTGGCCACTAATTGTTTGAGTGCTTGAATTTCTTTCAAGCAATTGTATCCTACATGCTAGGCCATTCTATAAATGTTGACTAAGTTGCATGCAATTAGCATTGCATTTTCTTCTGTTTGTGTACACGAAGCTTTCTTCTCCAGTGTATTGCAAGGCTTTGTTTTCTCTATGGACAAATCGACTGAACGTAGGAGTGCGAGGCTAGGAGCCCGAAGGTTGCTAGTCGTGATGGAGCTTACTACTCCCATAGTGCCCCAGGGTACTAAAACTACTGGAAAGAATCCAATACGCTACTCGTCCCCTATGGTCATATTGGATTCTGATGGTAATTAATCTGACACTGATTCAGACTATTGGTGTTACTTGGCCACCTTAATTGAGCTCATGGGAGTAAATGAGGAGGTCCTGGCAGTTGAACCTATATCTTCTTTGGCACCGGGTTCAGTTGTTAGAGGTTGTGCTGAAAAGGCTGGTAAGAGAAAGGTGGTTTTGTTGTTGTCTCAGGCGTGGACTCAAAGCGGTCGCTTGTATCGGGGCCATGTGTTTTCTTGATGGTTATCGGCAGTGGGGTTGTTGGACGTGTCTTTTCTTGCTATTTCATCATGTGGATGTGTGTGTGCTTTGCACAAAATTTTCTTTTCTGACTGGTTATTGTGTAACCATTTTTTGATTCCTTTGATCATACATGATGTTATCGAATGATAAGGAGTGTGAATTTGAATTTCACTTTAGGTTGAAATTCAATTTTTTACTGAC
The DNA here is from genome assembly GCA_007115665.2 of Sequoiadendron giganteum. NCBI lineage: Eukaryota > Viridiplantae > Streptophyta > Pinopsida > Cupressales > Cupressaceae > Sequoiadendron > Sequoiadendron giganteum. Next base: position 928,983,546 of record CM021100.1, read on the forward strand.
AATGTAGCCTATTTCTTTTTGCTCTCCTGTTATATAAAGGAGATTTCACAGCTCATTGTGGGTCAAGTTTTTTTGGGTTCGAAACTTTGGAGTCTATACAGTTAGTTTAAATGTGGGAATTTCATAAACATTGTTCAGAAAATCATCCCGGTGGGGATCTATATAAAGTTAGTATGCTATGCTTTTTAATTATTGATATCCAAACAAATCTACAAAATTAAGATGGTTTACTCTCATGTGTGTGTGCCATGGATTATGAATGGAGTTATCAAGGGTTTCTCTTTTCAATTTCAGTAATTAATTGAAAGTGTAGTTAGTTTTCTCACTTTAACTTAAGGAGTTAATCAAATGCTTGAAAGGATAAATTACATGTTCATGGCTGTATATGCTTAGGATTCGCTAAGAAGTACTATTTTAATGTATTGAAATAACTCATGTTAGTAAGGCTATATGAAGATAAGTTCACAGTATCAGAATTATACTTTGTATGACTCTATTGCCCAATGGATGAGGCACAAAATAATGTTTGCAACCTTTTCTTCGGTGTAAGACCGTAAGCTCTAAGCATGGTAATCCAAGTACTGAACATGACCACATATTAAAACCTTGTCCTCCTACGGGAAGTATTTCCTTCTTTTAGTGGGTCAATTCCATTGCTCTTTGGTGCTTATAATCATTCTATAGTCTGCCAATACCAAGAATGGTGACTATTCCCTTGAGTGTGTAGGGATTGTAATCTGTATACAGAAGGTGTTCATACCAGTTATAAGGCATTCTTATGAACACATTTAGGTTTACCAACCTTGGTCCTACTGAACCAAAAGTGTAGGAGAGTTCAATCTTTAACTGACTCTAGTTAGTTGGCCACTAGTTGTTTGCAGTCATCCATAATAGGGGTTGGCTACCTCTTAGAGAACTACAATGTCTATGTGGGAAAAAAACCAACATATTCCTTTGATCATACACGATGTTATCAAATGATAAGAAATGTGAATTTGAATTTAACTTTAGGTTGAAATTCAATTTTGTACTAACAATGTAGCCTATTGCTTGTTGCTCTCTTGTTATATAAAGGAGATTTAACGACTCATTGTGGGTCAAGTTTTTTTGGGTTCAAAACTTTGGAGTCTGTACAGTTAGTTTAAATGTTGGAATATCATAAACATTGTTCAGGAAATCATCCCAGGTGGGGATCTATATAAAGTTAGTACACTATGCTTTTTAATTACTGATATCAAAACAAATCTACAAAATTAAGATGGTTTACTCTCCTGTGTGTGTGCCATGGATTATGAATGGAGTTATCAAGGGTTTCTTTTCTCAGTTTCAACAATTAATGGATTATGAATGGACTTGTCAAGTTTTTTTGGGTTCAAAACTTTGGAGTCTGTACAGCTAGTTTAAATGTTGGAATGTCATAAACATTGTTTAGGAAATCATCCCGGGTGGGGATCTATATAAAGTTAGTATGCTATGCTTTTTAATTAGTGATATCGAAACAAATCTACAAAATTAAGATGGTTTCCTCTCCTTTGTGTGTACCATGGATTATGAGTGGAGTTATCAAGGGTTTCTCTTTTTAGTTTCAATGATTAATTGAAAGTGTAGTTAGTTTTCTTTCTTTAACTTAAGGAGTTAATCAAATGCTTGAAAGGCTGAATTACATACATGTTCATGGTTGTATATGCTCAGGATTCGCTAAGAAGTATTGTCTTAATGTATTGAAATATCTCATGGTATTAATTCTATATGAAGATAAGTTAATAGTATCAGAATTATACTTTTTATGACTCCGTTGCCCAATGGATGAGGCATTGAATAATGTTTTCAACCTTTTCTTTGGTGTAAGACTATAATTTCTAAACATGGTAATCCAAGTACCTAACATGACCACATATTAAAACCTTGTCTTCCTATGAGAAATATATCCTTCTTTTAGTGGGTCAATTTTGTCGCTCTTTGGTGCCTGTAATCATTCTCTGGTCTACCAATACCAAGAATGGTGACTATTCCCTTGAGTGGTAAGGGATTATAATCTGTATACAGAAGGTGTTCTTACCAGTTATAAGGCATTCTTATGAAAACATTTAGGTTTACCTACCTTGGTCCTACTGAGCCAAAAGTGTAGGAGAGGTTAGTCTTTAACTGTCTCTCGTTAGTTAGCCACTAGCTATTTGCAATCATCCATAATAGGGTTTGGCTACCTCTTATAGAACTGCAATGTCTATGTGGGAAAAAACACCAATAGATTCCTTTGATTATACACGATGTTATCGAATGATAAGGAATGTGAATTTGAATTTCACTTTAGGTTGAAATTCAATTTTTTACTGACAATGTAGCCTATTGCTTGATGCTCTCTTGTCAAATAAAGGATATTTCATGGCTCATTGTGGGCCAAGTTTTTTTGGGTTCGAAACTTTGGAGTTTGTACAGTTAGATTAAATTTTGGAATGTCATAAACATTGTTCAGGAAATCATCCCGGGTGGGGATCTGTATAAAGTTAGTATGCTATGCTTTTTAATTACGGATATCCAAAATATCTACAAAATTAAGATGGTTTACTCTCCTATGTGTGTGCCATGGATTATGAATGGAGTTTTCAAGGGTTTCTTTTTTTTGTTTCAACCATTAATTGCAAGTGTAGTTAGTTTTCTTGCTTTAACTTAAGGAGTTAATAAAATGCTTGAAAGGCTAAATTACATGTTCATGGTTGTATATGCTCAGGATTCACTAAGAAGTATTGTTTTAATGTATTTAAATATCTCATGGTAGTAAGGCTATATGAAGATAAGTTCACAGTATTATAATTATACTTTGTATGACTTTGTTGCCTAATGGATGAGGCACTAAATAATGTTTGCAACATTTTCTTTGGTGTAAGACTATAAGATCTAAGCATGGTAATCCAAGTACTAAACATGACCACAAATTAAAACCTTGTCTTCCCACATGAAGTATTTCCTTCCTTTAGTGGGTGAATTTTGTTGCTCTTTGGTGCCTATAATCATTCTTTGGTCTGCCAATACTAAAAATGGTGACTATTCTCTTGAGTGTGTAGGGATTGTAATCTGTATACAAAAGGTGTTCTTACCTGTTATAAGGAATTCTTATGAACACATTTAGGTTTACCCACCTTGGTCCTATAGAGCCAAAAGTGTAGGAGAGGTCAGTCTTTAACTGACTCTTGTTAGTTGGCCACTAGCTATTTGCAGTCATCCATAATAGGGATTCGCTGAAGTGGGGGAAAAATATAATATCATAAAATTACACCCCTTGCAATTTCACATACATTGTTGCATCCTCTTTAGTGTCCACTCCCTTAGCATCTTGTTTTGGCTCACTTTATCCCTTGCATAAGCCGTTTTTCCTTCTCAAGATGCTCAACACCCCTTTTCACTAGCTACCCTTGCGTTTCAACTTTGTATTAAACCTAATGCTTCTCTCATTCATATTGTTTTGTAGCATGATGTGTCTAGACACTAGCACATTGTGAAGACATACATGCACCAAGCTAGCATCTGACAACATTTCAACATTCAAACAATCACTTCCGCACATTTTTTCCAATTGTTATATGATTTTTTCAGTGGTAATGGCCCAAGATTCCTTGTAACAGTTGTAAAAGCTTATTTTCCTTCCTTAAATGCTATCTTTTCCATCCATTTCTTTCTCTTATTATTTCTAGCTTCATTATAGCCATAGCTCTTGTGTTCCTCTCTTACTATCTTGTTTGCACAGTTCCATATAGCTTTCTATAGCAAAACCTTCAAGTTCTCTTGGAGACACTCTTTGCAGCCCTTGGCTCTTAAATGTTATACCTCCCTTGACTTGTTCTTGTGAGAATCTTGGGATTTCACACATCCCCTATTGATTGTATCTACATATTGTCATATGGGTTCTCCTCCTCGAGCGGGGATTTCTTTTATCACCTCTTTTGTGATACAGTTCTCCTCCTCGAGTAGAGTTTGATTTTATTGCTCATACTTGGTGGTGCGATTTCTACTCCTAAGGTGGGTTTTTCTTTCACCACATGCTTTTTCCATTTTGATTACACTTTATCTTGATCTATCTGGCTGCTCATAGAGGTGGGAGCAAAAAATGATGGTTTGACTAAGGCAAACCCCTATACAACCCCAACAATTTCTCTAGATATTACACTTGCAAGTATTGAAGATATTTCCCTATTGGAGGCTTCATTACTTGGATGGTTGTAAGAACTTTCTTTCTCCTCATCTTTATCATTTATACTCTACTTCATTTCAGTTTTGTTACGTTCTATCACTTTCCTGTATTTTGGAATTTCTCAGTAATTAGAGTAGAAGTAGCCACTCTATCATATTTTATGATAAACTATCTCTCTAGTCCATACGAGATGCCAGCATGCCTCTAGGATGCTAGTGTGTTGCATTGTCATTTGTATCTCGTTTTTCCATCCTTTGGCCAAGAGCTTTGTAGTTTGTCTAGAAAATATCTATGACTTGCTCTTTTTGATTCTATATATCTCGCATTGTTCCTTTAGGTAGTTTAGGGAAGTTTTCTCAGTGCTCTCTGAATAAAGAGAACAAATGAGTAGCAAATCCTCCTTCTCTACACCCTCGTCCATAAAGACTCTTATTGTAACAAGTGTTTCTCTACTCTCTTCCTCTTCTGATTATGAAGACTCAGCATCCTCCTCATTCACATTCATTTCCCTTGCATTATTTTCAGTCCTCTAATTTGTATTCTCTTGTTTTGGAAACTCATAATATCTATGTCCTTCTCCACATCTGAAAAAAATCACTTTATAATTTCCTCTTCCAAATCCTCTACCCGATCTTCCTCTTCCTTTGAAACTTTGATCATGGGTCTCATTTAAACTCTCACATATTTATTCATTACTTCCCTTAGTTTCTCCAATCTGATTTTTATCTTCATACAGCTACACATTAATTTTATCCTTTCCTCTTTGCTTATTTTCAAATCTTATGTTCATTTTTTCTTCAATCTTCAAGGAAACTTGATATGCATCCTCCATGGTTAAAATCATTAGTAATGTCATCTCCTCCTAAATTCTTGGCCTCAATACATTAATGTATCCTTCAACCTTCTCCTTATTTTATTCATCATGTCCCATTTTAATGAGAATATGATGAAACTCTTTAGTGTATTCCTTCACTATCTTCATTCCTTGTTTCAATCCTTGCATTTTCTTGAGAAAATCTAGCTCATAATCCACTAGAGTAAACTACCTTTTTATTTTCTCTACCATTTTATCCCACTTTTATTTTCTCCTTCCATTTTATTCCTCTTTCCAATTGAATCTCCCTCCACCAAATGGAAGCATGACCCTTTAATCTAGTTTTTCCAAACCTTACCGTATCAGGGTCCTCAATTTCCTCTAATTCAAAATACTCCTCCATATCATTAATCCAATCTATCAACTCCTCTGGATTCAAATTTCCACTTAATGTAGGAACATAAATATTTTGGCCTCTTTCTAATTTCTGAAAGGGATCTCAACAATGGGTAATTGACAACTATTGTAGTTGTATCTCTTTTCTCACTTGTCAGGTTGGCATTCTCTTAGGCTTCTTCTTCTTCATAACTCTTTGGTTCTCTTCTTTGTGAAAACCCTCTTCTTATATCTTATTGTAGTGTCTCCACTTACCTTCTCAAGGCTCTAAAGTCATATACATGGAAAAAAAATTCCATTCTTTGTCGATCTTTTCCCCTACCATGTTGGGCTCCTCTTCCATACATTTTTCAAAATACCCACAAGCTCAATCCTAGTGCAAACTACCTCCTTTTGGAAAATCTGCCTACATACTCAAAATATTATAGATATAATACCACTGGTGTAAGAGCTGAACCACCCTTCAAAAATTTAGTCGAACAACTGCCAACAATGCTCTAAAATTCAGAAATTTGAATTTGCACATATGCACTCTCATTTGCAATAAAAGGAATGATGGATTACATTAGTAAATTAGTCAAGAGGTACTGATAAAAAAATATAGATATTAAATACATTCATTAAAAATTCCATGAAATTACCACAACAACGTTTCGATCTCAAACAATGAGAGCTTATGCCAAATAATGCATTCTCCAGCACCTAGAATCCTCATGTAGCTTCTCAAACTTGCATCTTTCTATCTGGAATTGATATGGAATATGATAGAACAGTCCCAAACCTGCAATAAAAACCTTCAAACAACCTCCTCCATGAATTTCATGCCTTCTTCTATGAATTTTCTTGTTTTCTTCAAAATCTCAACTCAGAAAATGACCTTTTTCTAGATTTCCACCATTTTCCATGAATGTTTCACATTTATTTTCCTTATTATCCAAAAAATAATGACTAATTCTAGGCCACACCAATAATTCCCAGAAAAAAATCTCAAAATAAAAACATTAAAACTCCAACGAATCAAAATCATAACTTGCTACAACCATTGGTTTGAACATTTTCAGTCGAAAAGGCCAAAATCCAAGATTGGCTAACCTTGGCATCCAGTTCCTCCAATCCCTAATTTTTAGGGATTTTTGAAATTCTTTTTAAAAAATTATTTTATTCAATTTTCAACACCTTATAAATTCATTTTCAAGAGTTTAAAATTTGGAAAATGAAAATTACATTATTACCTTGATTTTTCACCTTATCAATGATTTCATGATTTTTTATTACTTCACATAGGGATAAATAAAATTAATCATTCCAACATTATTTTCCACCAAATAATCCATCTCAAAATCAAAATTTCAAAATTGAAATAAAAAATTAACTTTCAAACCAATACAAGATTGCATGTAGCCATCGATGCTCTTGCATCAACTTCACAACCTAGTGCCCTAGTACCAATACTATAGTGAGATGTAGTTTGAGACTCATGACATCGTATGTTCCTTCATTTACCATGGATATTGAGTTTTCCATCTCTTTCACTCATAGTATTGATAGTAGTCAACCCATTATGGACCATAGCTTTGATACCTCATTTACCATGACCACCCTACCCACAACTAATGTAACTGATATTGACATAATGGTTGCTAATGTCCCTCAACAAGAACTAATATAAATGGATGAAGAATTAGAGAAATTGAAAAACTTTGTGATTATTGAATACATTGTTGGTACTGCAATTCCTTTCATAGATAACATGAGGAAAATGATTGATAATGAGCAAGGAATAGAAATAATGCATAACTTGTCTCATATCATTAACAAACATGTTCCTACCATATCTAGTTGTGCTCAAACTTTGGGGTATACTCAAAGTGAAGGTAAAGATCCAATTCCTCCTTCAACAACTATGACCTCTATTTTGGCATACACTAATCCAACTATTAGAACAACTCTACTAGAAATGTTAGTATCACGTTAGGTATTTCCAGTGGGAATCCCTTTAGCTTTTTTATTTCAAACCTCATATCTCCTAATCCATCTCCCCTCAAAAAATTACAATTGAATTTACCTCTAAATACATATACACCTCCACCTTATTCACCTCCATCTAACAACATAAACAATGATCCCATCCTTAAGAAACTCTTGCAAAGTGTTTCATCCCTCAAACAAAAAATTCCTACATTAAATCAAATTGAAAATGGAGAACATGTTGAAATGAAAAAGATAACTAAGAGGGGGGGTGAATCAGTTATATCTAATCACATTCACCACATATCTTAAGCAATTCCACATTCAATTTAATTTGTTATTAAGTATGAGCATGAAGTGCAGATAACATAAAGAAAACACAAGAAACACCATATTTATGTGGAAAATCTAATAAGGGAAAACCACAGTGAGGATTTGTTAGAACCAAAAAAATTCATTTAAATTCCAAGGTCTTTTTTCCCACTTGAACCCAGTATTTCACTATCTTTTTATGAAAAATCATTCCCCTCATCCATGATGCTAAAAATACTTTTTACCGTTACCGTTTACTCATCATAGCATTTATCGCTTTACCATGGCCTTTTGCAAAGTGGATTGCAGTATAGTGGTGATGGTTCAACATAGTCAAAGTAACTGTCATTGCTACATCGGAGATAGGCATCAGACTGACCACGGTGGCATGGTAAATAGTTAACAGGGGAGTGGCGATGGATAAAATGGTTACCATGTAACCATGCGTAGTTAGCACAAACACTGCGGTATGGTGGTAGCAGTTGAGAAGTGGGCATAAAGTGCTTACTTCCACGCTGTACATGGTCAAAGCATGGACCACGGTATTGCGGTGGGTTGTAAGTTACCGACGAGATAGGTAGAGGAGGCGAAAAACAAAATAGTTACCGCCACACTGCAGCTAGTTAGAAAGAAAACCACGATGGTACAGTGGGTGGAGAGTAAGCGACAAGATGGCAATCAAGACAGTTATCGCATAACCATGGTCAGTCAAAAAATAGATCGTGGTGGCATGGTAGACACAAAGGTAGTGGTCAAGATGAAACACCATGCAAGTAGATGGTGTAAGCACGTAGGTCATGGTAGAGCGATTGAAGAAAGATAGATGGTGAAGGTCGGTCACCACTATATTGAGGGTGAAAAAAATGAAGGAAATAGTGGTGTGATAAGGAGAACTAGAAATCCACGTGCGGAGAATTCAAACACCACTACACCATGGGTGGAAAAAAGGTTGACCACGATGGAGCGGTAAGCGTGAAAGAAGGCTATGGAGGTAGGAAATAAGAGCAATGAGCAAAGTAATAAAATAAGAAGACATGCAAACTATAATGTAAAATATTTAATTTGGTGATAAGGAAAACCAATTAAATATTTAAAATTCTCCTAAATAATGTTGAATGGTTATAATATGTAAATGAAGAGTCATGTCTCTCCAATTTTACTATATAAATGTATTGAAAATCAGAGAGGGAAGGGAGAATGGCAACAGTTAGATTTTTCTGATTGGGAATGTAAATGGTGACAAATCTTTTTTGAAGCAGAATCAATGGAGATAGTATATTAAAACTGGTGCAATTATATTTGGTATTTAGTTTTTGTGGTGAAATAATTCATATTCTTTATTTGGTTGTCTCCAACTTGAGATCCTTTAATTATTTAAATCAGCATATCAAGTATACCTCTAGTTTATCGAAGTGCACTCTCATTTTGTGTGATTTTGTTGATTGATGCCTGCAAGTCAGATTTAAATTCTTTTCAATAAGTCACAATGATTTAAGGATTTATTTTGGATAGTTAAATAAGAACCAGGTGAAGAAACATCCCAGCATAGTTTATGCAAGTCATTAATTTAGTGAAGTTTTATGCCAGACATAGAATTTTCAAAGTGCCTAACAACTAGAGTTAAGACAAAGAGGGAAACATGTACATTTTTTCATTTTTGACTCCATTGCCCATGTGGATAGAAGGCATAGATCTATCACAACCTAGATGATAAAATTCATAATAAACAACATATTCAAATTCTTTCTTTTATGGAGTAGGAGTAGCAGTCATGATTTTATCTATTCACTTCCAATTGCCATTGTGAATAGATTGATTGAGCAGGAAATGTATTTCAAATCTGCATTTTTCGTATAGGTTTACCCACCCAGGTCTAGTAGAACCTAAAGAGAAGAAGGTAAAATTGCATCAATTTCCCTTGTACATTGGCCAAAAGTGTTGTAAGAGCTTGGAAAACTCTTCTAGTTAAAACTTGCATTTTTTAGAACCAACAGTTTGGCGACTCCGCTGGGGAATTTTAAACTGAACCTGAGCCTTCACAATAGAGTCATTATTTTGCACAAGACTCCATTGGGAACAATAAATTACAGAATTTTCTCTCTTTTGGAGAAAGTGAGCAACGACTCTAAATCAACAAATGCATTTAAATTGATAAATTTAAATATACATTAGAAAGAAATCATCCTAGAGTTTTGACTATCAAAATTGCTCACAACATGCAAGGAAGAAGGTCTTTATACAAATATGGTGATGGTCCTAATGACACAAGTAAATGGACTCAGAAGAATGATAAGGGTAGGAAAGAATTTGATGACATGGGCCCATCAAGTAAAAAAAAACATCAAAAGAACCATTGGAGACACACAATTCATATGGTACACTAGAAAATGAAAACAAACCCTCTAGAGAACCTCATATTCTTGAGGAATAGAGAAATCCCTTCTATCAACCAGACCCTGAAAAACATTAAGGATTTCATGGTTGAATGTGATGCTGAAATGGAAAAGAGAAAAAGTGAATATGATCAGAACATGGCATTTGTTGAAGAGAATCAGAATGGACTTGGCTATGAAGTAGCATCTGAGGATAACTATGAGCTTATGGCGAGGGATGATATAAATGTAAGAATGGAACATGAGAGAAAAAAAGAGGAGAAATCAATAATAGAATATGAGTAGATGCTCCAAGCAATTAGAGAACTTGAAGAGTTGAAATTGATGAAAGTATAGATCAATACTCAAATGGGTAATTTGCATAAATATGTGCCACCTCACAGTTAGGGTAACAATAATGCAGGCCCATCAAATTCCATAGAGGCCCAACAAAATCAGCCAAGGAATAAATATAGACCCACAAATGCTCCACCACAACATCAAGGTGCCTAGCCACATCCTTATCAGTAGCATGTGCCCCTACAAGGTAAAAAATATGTGGCAATGTCTCATAATAGTCCATTGTACCAACATCAAAATTACCAAAATCCACTTCCTCCATAGTACCCAACCATGATCAGGCAGTTTGATTTGGCTAGATTTCAAATATTTCCCTATCCTATGGACAACAATTGGAGAAGCCTAGTCCCAAAATTCATAAGATGTAGTGCAATTACAACTAAAGAACATTTAAGGAGCTTTAATGCTTTTATGCAAGATTTGGATATGCAATATGAAGATGTGAAGATGATATTGTTTATGATGTCACCGATTGAAGATGCCATAGATTGGTTTAATGGTTTTCCAACAGCCTCTATTGATTCTATTCATGTGTTTTATGAATATTTTTTTGAGCAGTATGGGAATTGATATGCACCAGAGTTTGCTTTGCATGAATTGGTGACTATTCAAAAACATCAAAATGAGTCATCTTATGACTTCAACAAAAGGTTTTCTAAGTTGCATAATAAGATACGTCCTGAATCCAAATTAGTTGATCCTACTGCATTGATTATTTATTTAAAAGATTTTGTTCCTAAGACTGGATATGAGCTTAGGAACAAGTGTCCCAGGAATTTACTTGAAGCTCAAAGGATAGCACTCACTATTGAAAATAATAGGAATGTTGTAGGGATAATTGCTAAGAGTGATAACCCAAGGGTTCCCCAATATGCTCCTCCAAATAAATAGGAAAACACATATAGAAATGAAAGTCCAACACTACATGGCATGCCATTTAATACAAATTGGAGATATGGAAATCCAATGATGGATAGGCACAAAAATAAAGATAAACCTGATCATTTAAAGAAGACAAGGGCATACATGGTTGATAATAGTCCTTAGTGTCCAGTTTGTGACTTGCCACATTCTTTAGAGCAATGTGTTGTAGCTCAGTCAATGTCAAGAAAATACATATCAAAAAATGATAATGAAAAATACCATAATGTATATTTAATTTCCCACATTATTCACTCTGTTGAGAAGGGGTATTCATCTTCAGAAGAAGTAGGATATGAATATGATGTTGATCACCAAAAATACAATGTTCACATGGAAAAACAACAAATTTTTTCTGACTATGGAAAAAGTGATGATGAACAAGGTCCTCCTACCACATCATATCAGACTAGTAGGGGAAACATGAGGAGACCAACTAAGGAAGAAATTTAAAAAATGATTATTGCAGCAGTTGAGTAGGCTAAAAGAAAGTATTGGCTGAGGAATAGGATAATGAATGAGAATGAAGGTGTTCCAAGAGGAATATTCTTGAAAGATAAAAAGATGTGTGATCAAATATCAAAAAGGAAAAATGATGAGCACTCTGATAGAAAATAACAAAAATGTGTCCCTACAGAAGAAAGTAAAGAATTTTCCCAGAGACAAACAAAAGATAGATCAGACGTCCAAAAAGGAGAAGGGGGAAAACAAAGGAGAATTAACACAACAAAAGAACACAATCAGAGCTGAAAGTGCATCTTTTGATTTTATGCAAGCTCTATCCCAGGTAAAAATATTTGTCCCATTATTTGAAATAATGAAAATTAAAGGGTATAGTGAAAGTGTTATTCAATTAATATCTAGTGGGAGGAATCAAAATATAAACTTTGAACAAAAGAAGAATCTTCGAATTGCTGATAGGAAAGGAAAGATAAAAGTTTTAAAAGTTTTCCTAAATGTTGCATTGATGAATACACCAAAAGTTGATCCATTTTTTGCTACCCTACTCATAAATGGTAAATTGGTAAGAAATTGCATGATAGATTCAAGTGCTTCTATGAATATCATTCTAGTAGGGGTGATGAAACAAGTTGGTATGTGGATAGATATTTAGGGTGGTAAATGTTATGTCATGGATAGTAGGCCTGTCCTAGTTGTGCAGATTATGAAATATGCAGAAGTGAAATTATAAACCTACCCACATCAAACATATAATATTGATATAACTATGATTGATACACCTCCTTAGTTTGGAATGCTTTTGTCAAGACAATGGATTGCAGCAGATAGAGGTAATGTACAATTTGGTTTATCATATGCCAAAATACTAGTTAATGGTGAAGAAGTAAAATTGTATAGAGAACCAAGGGTGAATCAGATTTTTGAGTGTGTTTCTCCAAAAAAACTTAAATTGTTTTTGTGATGTGTATTTAGGGAGTTTCAGAGTAGAATTGTCTTAGCCAAAATTAGTGAATATTGACCCAATTGATAGACTTGTTTCTAGAAATCAACAAGGTGTGTGGAAAATGTATTTTCATGGGGCTTGCAGCCAAGAAGGTAATGGAGCTAGGGTATTTTTCATATCACCTGAAGGTACAACATAACAACGTTTAAATATTCATTTTTGTTGGCTTTTGAATGTAAAAACAATGTGGCAGAGTATGAAGCCTTGTTGATTGGTTTTAAAGTGGTTGTCAAGATTAAGATTAAGTTGTTGGTTGTTTTGGGAGATTATGTGCTAGTTGTGTTACAAGTTAGATCAAATTATGTTGTCTAGGATATAGTGGAACTATTTGATTCATTTTTAATTGATTGGATAGATAGATCTGAAAATTTGATGCTTGAATTCTTGGCTAGTGTAGCTTTAAAGAGGGATGAAATCACTTTGGTAGGAGTGTCTCAGGTTGAATTCAAAACAAGACCCGTTGTCCCTGACAACATCTATAGCTAGCAGGGTTTTAATGATGATACTAACCTTTTGAAGTTTCTTCATTGTATAGATCAATATGAGGCATAGGAGATTGATTTCAATTCTTTTGTGGAAGAATTGGATGGGAAACAGACTCTATTTGGGAAGGAATTTTCCCAGCTAAAAACCAACAAGTTTCCCAAAGGCCTTATAGCATTGGAAAGAGTGTATGATGGGAGTGATCGTTCTCTCATGCAATAAACACCTATTAAGAAAGAAGATATTGAAGAAATAAATCTGGGCACTGAATTAGCACCAAAAAGGGTTTATATTGGAAATAAAATAAGCCCAATCATCAAGAGAATGTTGATTGCATTGCTGAGAAAGTATAGGCATGTGTTTGCTTGGTCTTATGAGGATTTGAAGGCATATAAAGAAGATCTTCTTAAGCATGAGATTCCACTTAAGCTAGGCACAAAGCCATTCATACAAAAGTAGAGGCCTATTAACCCAACTCTGGAACCTAAGATGCAAGAGGAGCTAGCAAAGCTTATGGATGGAGGTGTTATTAAACCCATTAGACATTCAACATGGGTCTGAAATTTGGTTTCAGTCAAGAAGAAGAATGGGGATAGAAGATTTTGTGTATATTTCAGAAATCCTAATGTTGCTTCCCTAAAGGATAATTATCCTCTCCCAAACATGGAGGCAATATCGCACAAAGTAACAAGATGTGAGCTATTATCAATGATGGATGGATTTTATGGATATAATCAGGTCAAAGTCAAAGAATATGAGCAATACAAGACAACATTCACTACACCATGGGGAATGTATGTCTATGTAAGAATTCCATTTGGTCTCACAAATGTAGGATCTACCTTTCAAAGAGCCATGGATGTGGCATTTTCAGATCTAATTAATGCTATAATGGTGGTGTATCAAGATGATCTCACTACTTATTCTAAAAGGGCAGAGAATCATGTGGGAGATCTGGGGAAGATTTTCATCAAAGCCTTATAATATGGTATTAGTCTTAATCCAAAAAAATGTCATTTTTTTGTTACATAACGTAAGATTTTGGGCATATTGTGTCAAAATATGGGATTAGGATAGGTCTTGAAAGATTAGATGCCATAGATAAAATCCCCATTCCCAAAACTATCAAAGCAATCCAATCATGTTTTGGCCAAATTAACTTTGTTAGAAGGTTTGTGTCCAATTTTTCTAAAATTGTTAAACCTATATCCAAGATGTTGAAAAAAGGAGAGAAGTTGGATTGGATTGTTGAAGCCATGGATGCCTTCATATTTATAAAAAGAGTTATCAAAGAAGCCCCTATCCTAAATTCCCATTTCAGATTTTTCTTTTGCTTCATTTCATACCATAGTTTTTTTCATGTTACAAAAGAATGATGAAGGCCATGCACATCCTATTTCCTTTTTTTAGAAAATATTTGCAAGGGTCGGAATTGAAGTATAGTATTATAGAAAAATAGTCTTATGCATTGGTTAAAGCAGCAAAGGCTTTCAAACCTTATCTTTTTGGAGCTAAGGTAGTTGCTTATGCCCCGCATGCAGTTGCAAAGGATATCTTGGTGCAAATAGAAGTGACGGGGAAGAGATGTAAATGGATTAATAAAATCCAAGAGTTCAATATGGAGATTCCAATTACCAAAATGGTAAGAGGATAGGGTCTGGCAAGGCTGATGAGAAAAAACAATATTGAAGCAAACCAAATCTACAATGTAGAAGGTAAAGAAGAGGTTGTTGCAAGTATTGAACATACTCCATGGTGTTGGAGTTGAGAAGATACAACTTCATAGGAACCCAGTGACCTATGCAAGCAAAGAATACTTGTTACAAGGAGAAGCAAAGAGAAGCAACCAAGAGAATGCTCAAGAATGTGGAGCAATGTATTCACCCAAAATGTAAAATGAATAAATGATACAAAAAAGAAGTTTACAACCTCATATAGGTCAAAACCCTAAAAAGGAAAAACCCTAGGCTTGCACATTAATAATTAATAAAGTAATTAATTATTATGCACCTAATGTTAGCTTAAGTGTAAAAGAGGTAAAAGGGAACTTTAAGTAATTAAACAAATATTTTTTAATTAATAAAGTAAATAACCAATTACTCTAACACCCCCCCCTTAGGCTAAACTTAGGGAGAAGCTAAAACCTCCGAAGATCACCTACATGCAAATAACCTATCACAAAAGAAGAGATGGAGACAAACAAGAAAGGGTTTTCTGAAAAATGAAAATGTATATATCAAAGAGAATGAGAGAATGAATTGATATGAAATACAATGGGATCAATCCTTATAAAATGGAGATCATGCAAACCCTAATAGAACCCTAATAGGAAAAACCCTAATAGAAGCCCTAATAGGAAAACATTTAATAATTAATATAATTATTAAATTTCACTTTATGTAAACTAACGTGAAATCTTAAGAAGGGAATAAAGGTAACTTAATCAACATAAATAAGTTAAAACCTTTACTCTAACACCCCCCCTTAAGATGAGCAACAGTGCAGCTACAAAAAAATGCAAGAAAGCAAAGGTAGCTACAATACAAGAAGGCAAACATGGGTCTCAGAAATTAGGCTAGATCAGGTACCCAAATACAACCAAATCTCTATAAAGAGGAGAAATAGAGAAAACCTCATGGGAAAAACCTCTACTCCAAAAAGAGATGCAGAAAGCCAAGAAGGAACATCACTAAAGAAAAAGAAGTTGTAAACAACTGTCGAAAGATGACTGCTATGGTGCTAAAGAACCTCCGCTAAAGATGGAAGATCCCTTCCAAGGCCAAACCAAGGAAGAATTAACATGAACAATATAATAACCCCCCCCATAATTTTGAACTGGGAGAGCCTGATAGATCCACTAAAATGATGTGAAACACCCTATAGTACATGAGGAAGAAGAAACAACATCTGAAAGTTCACAAGAAAGAACCTGCAATTGAAAAAGTGGTGTGCAAAACAAAGCACACATGCATGAGGCTAGAAACATATGGATCCATTGTCGTCGTGGAGGGACACTCACCGGACAAAGGTGTGATGGAAAACAAAGGCAAACTACACAACCCCCTATGGTATGGATTCACTGTCATCGTAGAGGGACACTCATCGGACAAAGATGTGATGGAAAAACAAAGGAAAACTACACAACCCCTGATGGCACTTTATAATAAAAATGTGAGTATAAAATATGGCTCAACCTTATGTGCAAAATCCCCAAAAAATGCATGTACAATAGTGTGACACTTTCTCTCAGTGCGTTTACATAAAAGATAGCTTACAAATGATGCTCAAAATGTCCAAAAAAGAATAAAATTCTGGAAATACATGAAGAACAACCAAAAATAAAGCATCCCATGCAAACAAAAAGTTTCCAAGAGCAAATATGTCCAGGTAATCCACCAAAGTGTGAAAACACAAATAACTGAATAAAATAAACCCTTTGTCTTCAAGTGGTTGTAGAATACACCAATAGAAGAATGAAGTAATGAAACCCACACCAATGGAAAGATGAGAAAACCAGCTTTCCGACGATATCTCATTTACCAAAAAAGGATATTGTATGCCCAAGTTAAGGCCTTTGGAAGAAATCAGGTCCAAAGAGGGAAAAACCTAGCGCTGGGTTAAATTTGGAGGTCATACGGTCGTCGTAGCATAAAGACTGGGTTAATTTTGACGGCCAAACGACTGTTACCATAAAAGTGCGATAGGGCATATTATAGAAAAAACTATTTTTTTAAATAATAAAAAAAGCATTTGTTTTTTTTGAAAAAAAATCATAAAAAAACATGGGTTCTTTTTATTTAAAAAAAGAAGGTGCGGGGTCCGCATGGAGGCCGCCGCCTGCCAAGGTGGCAGGACGGTACCCATGCGGTACTGCTTACAGTAGGAGGGGCCGCACCCAAGGGGCCACCACCTACCATAATGACAGGTGGCGATACCCTTGGGTACCATCCCTGCCTGCGCAGGGTACTTGCAGCAGGTCGACAAGCCTTTACACTGCCCTTTTTTTTTTAATTTTTTACAATGAAAATGAAATTGTAGATGTTTGCAGTTGAAAAAAAGTAAAATAAATTTTTAATGAAAAGAAAATAATCTGAAAAAATATGTGGAAAACTAATTTTTGAAGAAAATTTTTTGACCAGGCAATACGGCCGTACGGCCGTATGGCCGTACCAGCAAAAAAAATTTGCTTCAAATTTTGACTTTGTCCAAAATGGACGAATGAACAGACGATTTAGGGGTTTTGGACCGCTGCGGATGCAATGGCGAGGTCCGTTTGAGCTGAAAATGCTTCAAAATTGCAATTATGCCCTGGATCAGAAAAACAAACCCCAAACCCTTGAAGCTCCAAAAATCTTCAAAACAAGAATAGGAAGCAGCAGGTGTGGAGCTCTGATACCATGTTGGATTTGAGAAGATACAACTTCATAGGAGCCTAGTGACCTCTGCAAGCAAAGAATACCTGTTACAAGGAGAAGCAACAAAGAGAATACTCAAAAATGTGGAGCAATGTATTCATCCAAAATGTAAAATGAATAAATGATACAAAAGAGAAGTTTACAACCTCATATAGGTCAAAACCCTAAAAAGGAAAAACCCTAGGCTTGCACATTAATAATTAATAATGTAATTAATTATCATGCACCTAATGTTAGCTTAAGTGTAAAAGAGGTAAAAGGAAACTTTAAGTAATTAAACAAATATTATTTAATTAATAAAGTAAATAACCAATTACTCTAACACATGGTATACAGATGTGATGTATTATCTCAAACACATGAAGTGTCCTAAGGGGTTGAATGATAATATAAGGAGAACTTTGAAGTTTTAGGCTTCTAAGTAAGTTTTTATAGAAGGGGACTTATTCTGGAAGAATAGGGATGGTATATTGTTGTTATGTTTAGATGAGTCCTACACATAACATGTCTTGAGTGAAATACATGAAGGGGTGTGTGGAGGCCATTCTTCTGCTAATACCACTGCACATAATATTCTTAGGGTAGACTATTATTGGCCTATGGTGTTCAATTAATTTTTTGCACATGTGAGGAAATGTGAGGCTTGTCAGAAGTTTTTTAGGGAAGTTGAAGTATCAAGGAGCCTTGCCACTTAGAGCTTTGTAAGTAGAAGCTCCATTTCATCAGTGGGGAATTGACTTCAATGGAGAAATACAAGAAAGATCAAGTGGAGGACATAAATTGATATTAGTGGCCACAAACTATTTTAAAAAATGTGTGGAGGATATTCCAACTAAGTAAGAAACTAGTAAGGTGGTGGTGAACTTTTTGATGGAAAATATCATAACCAGATTTGGCACCCCAGTCGGATTAATCACAAATAATGGAATGTGTTTTAGATATGATGAGTTTACAATTTTTTGTAAAACATACAACATCAATGTTTCTTATTCTACCCCATACCATCCACAAGCCAATGGTTAGACAAAGTCAAGTAATAAAATTCTTTTGGAGATAGTAAGGAGGATGCTTGATACAAATAAAAAGGTGTGGAATTTAAAGTTAAGATTGGTTGTATGGGCAGATACGATTACAGTGAAGAAGGCAATAGGAAAATCTCCATTTGAACTGGTGTGTGGGACACAAGCCAAGATGCCATAGCAAAACCTTTTTCCAGTTTATAATTTTATCTTATAGGAGGACTTGGATATTTTTGAACCAATGGAGGAAAGAATGGAGTAGCTTGCAAGAACTTGATGAAATAAGAAGAATGGATCAGAAGCACAATGTGAAATTGCAGTCACAGATGAAATATCTTTTTGATAAAAAGGCAAAGGAGAGAAATTTTGAAGAAAATGACCTAGTATTGATGTGGAATGCTCGATGTTAGGAGAAGGGGAAGCATGGAAAATTTGAAGCCTTATGGTTGGGTCCTTTTGTGATAACTAGTAAAGGGGGTGAAGATTCTTATTTCCTATAGAACATGTCTGGAGAGGAACAAGAGTTGCATGTACATGGGAAGTTCTTGAAGCATTTATTCTCTTGAGAAATTGTAGAGGGTTAAGGATTGCCAGTGCATGGAAATTTTTTAGTAAACCTCTTTAAAAACAATATTTCATGCATACTAGTTTAGGAGTTCTATTGGGTCTGGGATCTGCCAGTACATGGACATTCTCAGAAGTTCCGTTATTGAAAACTTTGTTTCACTTCCATGTACATTAGTGTAGGTTTTTCCTTCCTCCATGCTCCATCTTCCATTCTCCATCTCATTCATCTCTTCATCTTTCATTGCCTTCATTTTTCCATCCTTGGCTCAGTCTGCTTTCCTAGAGATATTCTAGATTCTCTTAGTGATTTGCAAAACCACTCATCCTCAACACGAGCCACTATTAGAACCAAAAATTTTCATTTAAATTCCAACGTCTTTTTTCCCACTTGAACCCAATATTTCACTATATTTTCATGAAAAAATCATTCCCCCCATCCATGATGCTAAAAATACTTTTTAACATTACCATTTACCTGTCATAGCATTTATTCCTTTACCGAGGCCTTTTGCAAAGTGGATCATGGTATAGCGATGAAATTTCAACACAATCAAAGTAACTTCCACCGCTACACCATGGATAGTCATTAGACTGACCATGGTGGTGTGGTGGTGGATAGAATGGTTGTCATGTAACTGCACACAGTTATTACAGACACTACGGTATGGTGGTAGCAGTTGAGAAGAGGGCATAAAGTTCTTATCGCCACACCGTGCATGGTCAAAGAATGGACCATAGTACTATAGTGGGCGGTAAGTTACCAATGAGATAGGTAGAGGAGGTGGAAAACAAAATAGTTACCGTGTGGTTGGTTAGAAAGTAGACCACAGTGATGTGGTGGGTGGAGAGTAAGTGACAAGATAGCAGTCAAGATGGTTACCACGCAGCCGTGGTCAGTCAAAACATAGACTATGGTAGCATGGTAGACATAGAGGTAGCGATCGAGACCGGTCACCACGCAACTGCAAGGTGTAAGCACAAAGGTCATGGTAGAGCGGTGGAAGAAAGATAGATGGTGAAGGTCGGTCACCACTATACCACGAGTGAACATAATGAAGGGCAGGATGGTGCGCTAAGGAGAAGTGGAGATCCATGCATGGAGAAGTCAAACACCACTTCACCGTAGGTGGACAAAAGGTTGACTACGATGGAGTGGTAAACGTGAAAGAAGGCTACGGAGGCAGGAAATAAGAGCAGCGAGAAAAGTAATAAAATAAGAAGACATGTAGACTATAAAGTAAAATATTTAATTTTCTGATAAGGAAACTCAATTAAATATTTTAAATTATGCTAAAGAATTTTGAATGGTTATAATGGGTAAATGAAGAATCTTGGCTCTTCAATTTGACTATATAAATGTATTGAAAATTAGAGAGGGAAGGGAGAATGACAGTAGTTAGATTTTTTTGATTGGGAATGTAAACAGTGATAGATCTTTTTTGAAGCAGAATCAATGGAGATAAAAAAAAATGTGGATTTATGAGTAAGAATGAAATAATGTCTAATATAATTCTAGAAAGGCATATTTTACTACCCCTACTGATGCAGAGGTGGTGGTAACCCAAGACACAAATTGACACAACTTTTCTCAAGTATGCCAAGAAAGGCATCAACTTTCAATTAACTAAACCTTGTAAAATAACATCAAACTCAACAAGGACCCTATAGAGGTTTTCAACATCCAAGCAATGATAATTAAATCAACTTTGCACTATCCCTAAGGTAGATTCATTGAATTCCTCAAAACTCACCTATTGACATATGTTTCCCTTACAGTAGTTGGAAACCATTTTTTAGACTTTTGGCCAAAAATTTTCAAAACATTTAGGAAACTAATCATGGATTAAAATATCCTTCTCATAGATACACAACATACAGGAAAATCAGATACACCTTCTTAAGACCAAGCGCCTCAAAATTGGACTTTCACAGTTGTAAGCCTCAAATTAGGCCATTTTTACTAAGAGACTACCTATAGATCTCCACACCAGACCTTCTTACCAAAAAAAATTATTGACTCAAGTTCCCAAACCAAGGATTTTCCAAGTCTCTTGACCCCAAGTTCTCAAACAAGCCTCCAATGCAAAAACCCTCCTTGTAGCCTCAATAACTAGGGTTTTAGGGTACCATTATTGCATATTCACCTTCCCAACCATTCCTACCCAATCTAACTACGCATATATCTTTCAATAGGTCCATCCGTGCTTAAGGAACACTCACTTGATGATTAAAAATATGGCTTATTCACTCCATAGGTCTGACCCACCAATTTCCAAGGGAAAACACACACCTCCAACCCTTCCTTTCATTCTTCAAGCCAAGGGATCATCCTTCCATGCCTACTCCTAAATAAAAATTCCCTACACTCAACTACATCATCCCACTGAGTTACATTTTATGACAGTAGGTGGGATGATGGTTATGCCATTAGAATAATCCCAAAACCTTAACGTTGTTCAAGAACTCGGTAGGAGCAATTTGATGAATTAAGGCACTAAAAGATTAAACCAAACCCTGCCAAGGCACCAAACACAATTTAGAACACTTGTCTAATTTTTCTCAAGGGAATTCAATGCATATAAGACTAATTTTTCTTGTACACAAGTAGGGAACTTAGAAAAATCAGTAAAACTATGAGAAAACAAAGTAATTTCCAAGCTTTATTCTAGCCTTTAGGCCTCTTTTACCCTTAACCCTTATAGCACTGACCGATAGGAAAGCCAAGATAAAAACCACATACAAGCCTATACCAGGCCCAAACCACTAAATTTGGACAACAAATGGATTCCCCTATAAAGTCTCAAATCCTCCGTTCTTGACAATCAAAGGTAAAGTCACAACAAGCCAAAAGGTAATGCTACAAGGTAGGCCTAATAGGCTGCTCAACTCAAGGAACTTGGTATCTAGGAAATCCCCAACATCCCTTAGCACAAGTAATTTACTATACTCTTCTTAAATCCATTGCACAAGTCCCTATAGGATTGTATTCACAAAACATTCTCACAAAGACCAAAAATCAGACTTTTCCCCTTGATTCTAGGCTTCTCACATGATGATGCCAGGCCTAGATCTTCAAAGATCCTTCCCAAACCTTCATGAAACTCTATGAAACAATTATAATATCAAATTACATATGTTACTCTCCCATTCCACATAGTCCTAGACTTAATTCATGGTGGGAATGGAAGATACAAGCAAAATTCAATAACACCCTGATTTTGGAGGGTATCAGACCACCCGACAGAGAAATATGAATATCTCCATTGTCCCTCAATGAAATTACTCCACACTAATGCAAAAATAGAAAAAAATCAACCCCATTTCAAACCATTATATACTTAGAGTCTGAAAACAAACCTATAGACCATACCAAGTACGCGATGAACAATTCTTGCACAAGAAATCAGACAACAAAGAAAAATTTCTATTGAATCTTCTTTCTTTCTTCATCAACAACCTTGCCTCAACAAAGAGAGGCATATTTAAACTCTAAAAACCTCCCTCCAATTTCCCTTAACTGCATTTTGAATTAGAGGGACGTTGGAAACCAAATAACTCTTAACCCTCAACCCTTAATCCCTCAACCCTCAATCCTTAAACCCTAAACCCTCAACCCCTATACTCTCTACCCCTTACATTGGACCCTGAACCTAATTTTTCAACCATATACCCTCAAACCTATACCCTAAACCCTCTACCCTCAACCAAGTAAACTCTTAACCCTAAACCCTTCAACCTTAAACCCTTAAACCTTCTACCCTAAACCCGCAACCAAATACCCTCTACCATCGACCCTATTCCATCAACCCTCAAACCTTAAAGCCTAATACCCTAGAAGCCATCAACCCTATAGGTCCTCCACCCTAATCTCTCAATCTATATCACTTTCTCTCTATTTATACATCTCACCTCTCCCTCCCTCTCCCCCTCCTACCCTCTCTAATTGTCTCTATCTACCATCTCCCTCTTTCTACATACCTCTCATTCATTCAATGCCTACACCCTCTCTCACTCCCTCTATACATCTCTCTCTATGTCCCTCCCACTTTTTCCCACTCTGTCCCACTCCCTCTCTCTCTCATGTCTCTCCCTCCCACCCCCTCTCTCTCTCAATTATCTCCGTCTGGCAACTTACCTAGGTAACTCTCTCTTTGTCCCTCTCCCCTCTCTCTATCTATCCTTCCCACCCTACATAGATAAGTCCCTCTCATTCCACCCCCCTCTTTCTCTCCCTCTATTAGGTCACTTCCTCCCACACCCTCTCCCTCTCTTAGGTTTCTCACTCACACTCCCTCTTACTACCTATCTCTCGAGTCTCTCCCTCTCACCCTCCTCACACTCTCAAGTTTCTCCCTTTGGCACCCTACCTACATAACTCTCTCTTTCTCTTTGTCTCTCTGTCTCTCCAATCTCTCTCTCCCTATCTCTCAATTCTCTCTCTCCCACCCCCTCTATCCCTCCCACCCTACCTAGCTAATTCACTCTAACTCCAACCCCTTCTCTCCCACTCATTCTCTCTTAAACTCTCATTTCCACCCCCTCTCCATCTCTCCAGACTCTCTCTCTCTCTCTAAATTCCCCCTCCCATTAAACACATACGTAAATACATACATACAAGAATAATACATATTTACATACACTCCTACATCCATACAAGCATACATACATACATGTGTAGATACAATCTTACATACATACATGCATACATAGAATATACATGCATTGATATATATAGGTATACATACATACATACATACAAGCATGCATACATGCATACATACATGAATTACAAGCATACATGTACATACAAACATACAAATATATCAGCATACATTCAATATATTGGAATTTAACATAACGTGAGTGCGTTATAATGCACTCGCATTATGTCTTAGTTGAGATGTTTCCCACAGAAGAAAAAACCATGTCAAAACTAAGATATAACACGAGCGTGTTATAATGCACTCGTGTTATATCTTGCTTTGGGAATTCTCGAGCCTTAGGATTGGTATTTTCCTTGGAATACCAATTGAAAGGCTAGGAGGGCATTCCCAACGACTAGAGATGCGTTTTTAAAAAATATACTATATTTCACATAATTGAGTTCGTGCTCACCATTCGGATTGCACATGCTTCAATATTGAAAAAAACAAACACATGGGTAATGTTGGGTTCTCTCTTAACTATCCAACGATGTAATGGTTTTCACTTTCTGAAAATGTTAAGCCTTTCATCCATAATTTATTTTATTTGTATGTCTCTTTTTTGCCAAAAAGTAGTGTTTGGTATTTTTTTCGTCATAAATTAACCATTCATCAAATTTTCAAATAAATTACATTTTTAGAAATTAGACTCCATTCTACAAATGTAAAAATAAGAAATTAAAAAAATTCAATTAGTTTCCAAAATTTATAGGGGTAGCACGACCAAAATTTTTTTTTTCAGTAAGTGTCCACTTCAAAAATTAGTAAAAAAATCAAATATTCATTAAAAATTTATCATAAAAATTGTGCATCAACTACATACTATTTGCTAACTTCTGAGCATTGCGATTTTAAAAATACTAAAAAAATTTTCACCATACGAGGGTCATACAAGAGTTGCTATGTTATGTTTTTTTGACAAAAACATCACCAATTTTTGTACGTCCCTCTTTAGAACCCCTTAATCTCAACCATTTTAAAAATAATTTAGTAGTTTAGAAAGTAGACTCGGAGGACTTTGATCCTTGTTTTTGTTCGATCTCAAAATTTTGAGTGTAACTATCCTCAATTTCACGTCCAAGGTCAGTATTTTCTGATTTCAGAAAAAAATTATCCACTTAAGTCCCCTTTTTGGGAACCATCTTGGTGCACTTACCCATATATCGATAGTATAAAATATATGTTCCAAAATGCCACATAGGCATACAACAAACAACACTAATACATAGTCATTTCCCTCTAGGGGAAGAAAATAGATCTCATGTTGCCATCAAAATTTGGCTGGATGGAGTGACTATTGCTTCTCTTGTCTTTGGAACATGCTTGCTAGTCCTCTTCTCTTCACTTTGGACCTTCAGCTGATACAATAAAAATTAAAGATGTTCAAACATAGAAATTGAATTGTGGAATGGCATATAACAAAATATATAATCACTTACCACATACATATAGTCATCATGCACATTTGCAACATCACCACATCCACAATCTAGAGTGACAACCACCTATAGCAACCATCAAGATAGAAATTAAACTACATAAATTATCATGAAAATTTTCTATAATAGACCATAAAAGAGAAAATATAATTTCAAATCGACTAATCTATTCCATACCTCTCTCAATGGATCAAAACTGGCTATTATTGCAGCAACTCCATTGTCCATTGTGCCACCAACATCACCAGGCTTGTCTCTTATCAACAACTACAAATGAAACAATATCTCAGGTATCATGTTGATATAAATACCAAGAGGGGATAATGGAACATAAGGTGAAATAAGAGAGGGTAATGGGATGTGAATAAAAGGGTGATGCAAAGAGGGGGCTCAAACTCATTCAAATTGACAACTTGCATTCAAGAGGCATCTAAAAAGATTAAAATGGTCTATTAGAGTAATCCAAACAATCCTCAAATCTTGACAAAAATTGGGAGTCTAACTTCTCACTTTCACCCATGTAACCTAGCAGTAGTGCAAACTCATTTTTTGGCCTTTAACTCCCATGCTTTCCAAAACACTTGACAATCAAAAGGTGGATTCAGATACCCATTTCAGACTTATACAACATATCAATTAACCAAATACAAGTCTTTTGGACCAATCCCTTGAAATTAGACCCTCAACATTGTGATAGGCCATGAATTAGGCCAAATTTACAAAGTAACATACCTTTAAACTTAACACAGACCCTTGAAACCTTGGGGAAACATTTCCTATGCCCTCAATCCTCTAAAACCACAATCAATACCTAGGGTTGACACATCCAGCATAGAAAACTCCAAAACCCTCAATTTCATGCCAAGTCAAGAGAGTTTATTCAAATTCCCACTAGCACAACCTCCCAGACCATGCTACTGATGCAAACATGTATATTCTAACCCCAATATGCTCAAAAGTTGGAAAAATCTCCACACTCATTGATTTCCACAAGCCCTAGACCCAAGGTTCCATCTTCATGTCTTTTTCTTCACAGAATTCATCAAGACAACATGTTTATCTCCTTAGTTCCTTCTCCACAACTCTAATCATGCAACCTACAACCTACTCAGACTTTGGGTATGTGTAGGATCATTAAAGGTCAAAAAGTGGTGATATGTAAGTGATATGATGGCCCATGTGGATGATAAAATTTATTTTACCAAAAAAATTGATGAAACGAAAAGGGTGTTTAAAGGATATTCTTAGCTTTTCGTCAATATAAACTATGCTTTACTTTGAATTTAATAAATTATTATTATTCATTTTCTATTTGAATTATGACTAAAGTCCTGATTGATAGGATGATTGAAAAAAATCTATAGCTTTCAAATGGTATCACATTTTTTGAATCCAAAACATGTGTCACATTCTATGCTTCACAAAATATAAGATTAGAAAAAAGAAAAATTGAATTTCAAGAAGTTTTGACCAAGTTAAGGTGGTCAAACATACGAGTTTTTATATTTTTTAAAAGTTGTAATAAAAAAATCATAATTAACTATTTACTTGGAAAAAATTTACCAAAAATTATGCATCTCATCAGGACATGAGTCCTCTACTAATATCTAAAATCTTATAAAAATTATTATCATTTTATTGTGGTTAGGGTGGTCAGACAGACACCTACTTCTTATATTTTCCTTGAAATTTAAGTACTACTGCATTGAAATTTCAAATTTTCACCAAATAGATTTTTTTTTCTTTTTAAATAAACCTAGTAGTTTAGAAACCACATTCAATTTTCTACAGATTCTATTCTTACATATTTTGGAAATAATATAGATAACTTATTCAAATTTTTATGCCGATTTGCCTCTCTAATTTTTTGAATTTTCATTGCCACTTAAGGGGCTGTTTTTTCTAGAATGGTATTGCACATGGTCCTCTCTAGGGAGCATTACATTAGTTAGAGTATGTACATTCGGTGTAAGGGCCCTTAAATCATGATTTTGGTTACAAAACCCTCAAATAGCGTGTCCTTGACCTGTCACAAGAAAACAAGGATATTTACCATAAATCACAATGGATCTCCCTCAAACTTGATCCAAAAGATTGTTAACACCTGCCACCACAAATTAAAATGATTTACATGGCACAATAAATCTGTGCGGGCTCATGCAGGCCTACAAATGACAAGAAAAATCAGAAATTTGATGAAAAACAAAGATATTCTTATTGCCAATGCTTCAAACTTCAAGACAATGTTACAAAATGAGTTTTCATACCTTTTTAAAGGCTTCTCCTCATGAAAACAATGCCAAAATTACCTACAACTACTTTTTAAACCTCTCATGACCGTTGCATTACAAATTTGTTGCATTTATGCAACTCACAAATTTGGCACTTTCAAGTTTTGACTCTTTATTGTTTCCTAGACCCTCTTAAACACCTAAACTATTAAAAATAGTCTAATGAGACCTTATTCAGCTAAGAAATCATGAATTACTCAAGAAAACATCATCCTATCTACCTTGACACCCCTTGTCAACTTTGACAATTCCTTCCAGATGATTTGCAAACCTTATAATATGAATACGAAATCCCCTCAAAGTTAATCGATTACAATAGAATGGTCACATTGGACCTTATTAAGACTCAAGGACTTAACTCAAACATCCTTACACACCTTTTCTATCAGACATTTAATGAAGAAACATAGAAAAGAGTGGTGCCCCTGCACCAAAGGGATTAATGGAACATAGGATGGACTAGTATAGATTGATGGGATGGGCTAGGATGGGATAGAAAAATATAGGGTGGACAATTAGAGGTTAATGGGATGTGATTATTAGGGAATAATGCAACATAGGGTGAATTAGGAGGTGTATAGGGTTTGACTATAGTACAGGAAGTGTGAACTTGACCTGTGTGTAGAAATAATAGAGAAGATTTATCTAGGATGAAAATGGATAAATATGGTATAACATAGGATGATATAAATGAACATAGGGTGGAACATAGGGGATCATGGAACATCTAGGGTGAAATAATAATGGGTATAATAAGATGGGACTAGAAGGACATAATGATATATAGCATGGACTAGAAGATATTAGTGGGATGGGCTAGGAGGGGATCATGGAAAATAGGGTGAACTATTAAATGTTAATGGTAAGGGATTAGGAAGGAATAAAGGAACATAATGTGACACGATCAAGGAATACAAATGCAATTTCGTGTTTCTCATATTTTTTTAGATTTTTATATATGAAAAATTATGAAAACTAGCTAACATATATTTACAAAACCATCAATGAATAAAGGCTACCTGAGTGTACATTTTTTGAGGATATGAATTGTGAGCTATGGAGGAAGAAGATGCACAAGGAAACCATTTGAAATCCAAAGTATGTTATGAGACAAACATTCAAATATAACATTCAACTATTCAAATGCAATAATAATATCTTTAATACAAGTTGCATACATGTGGACTCATCGTCGAGAATGTATAAGGGTTTGTAGGAATAGAGCATGCCTCATGAACAGTGTGACCGTGAAATTTAATCATATCAAAAATTTACTAATTTAGTTATTCTTAAATTTCAAAATATAATTTAATAAACAATGTTAAATAACTTGCTAAATTTTACCTAAGTGTCAATACCGAATGTATCATTCAAAATATCATCTATGAAAGCCATCACCTCTACAACTGATGTAGGTTGTGTAGTTCCATCACGAGCACTCTAATAATCATAGGTGCAAACAACACCACAAGCCCCACAATGGTGGGGTGGATCTCGGGGCCTACACATCTCCTCCATACCAGGATCTAATAGAGGACTCACACACTATAAAATGGTATGGGTGAGTGAGTCAATCGACTTTAGCGTGTCCACCTCTACACTGTCCTTAAGAATGGAAGGAACAACGACATGCTCCACCATGGGTCTGCCCAAGGCTCTCAATGCCAACTATGGATTACATCATGCAACAGGTCTATCATGTGTGGAGCCCCCACCTCTACCCTGAAAGTCTAAGATTTCAAAATATTTTGGCATTTTATTGAATACAAACTCGCAATAGATTTTCCTCAAAAAGTATTGTGGCACCTCATGGTTATTGCATGAAGGTTGGTAAAATACCATCCACCACCGCTCCCAAAAATTGTTTTTAACTAACTCATGGTGGAGCCAATGGATGGGGAACCTTCTGCATGCATGAGACAAAGGTTCATTTGTTTTCGGGTCTATAAATAGGGTACACAAGTCAACTTTGATAATTTTTAGTTTTTTGACATCTGCATATGACAAACCACTAGCATAAAATTGTCTCATCTCACACCTCTTATTTGACCAAAAATTCATTTTCTCGCTCATTTCTACTACATGAGTTACAATTGATTTCAATGATTCAACAATCCCTCTCCTATAACGGTGGGTTTCAACATGTTTTGTTAATCTTTCAATCAATTGTTGAATGTGTCTTTTATTCTTTTCAATTTGATTTTGAATATTTTCTTGTGTTCCTTGAGGATGCCTATGAATTAATGAAAGGGTTTTGGGTTGTTCTTGTATAGGAGGCTCTTCGTGAGGGGAGATTCATTCCCTGAGAATTATAACAATATTTTATTATAATTAAACCTATTTAAATTTGCATTTTAAATCAAATTTGAAATAAATAGAATAAAAATGCATACCTCTTTGCAATCTTCAACCTCTTTGATGTGTTGGTGGCATCCTCATAGAAAATGGCAAGCTAAGTATGCAAAAATGGAAGATATTTGGTGAACGCGAGTTGCAGACCTGAAATCCTCTTCCTCAAGCCATGGGTTGAAGACAAAATGAGGGTTTGAAACTTGATTTCTTACTTTTATGTCTACTTTACCATTTGGCACATGCCAAATGGCTTATTTCAAGTTTTTTTTGAAATTTTTTTTCAATTTGGAACCTAAATTGTGTCACAGATTGGTGCACTTACCCTACTCCTTTAATTCAAATCTAAGCCTTATTAATTATATTTTTCAAGAATCTATCTTGACACCCATTAATGATATTACATAATATTTAATCTGGCAAAGTTGAAGTCCTAGAAAATTATGCTAGGACCCATTCACCACTTTGGGAAAATGGGTCCTCCTAACCTAGGACACCCCTTTCTTAGCATATTTAAGGTGTGTTTTTAATGTTATTTCACCTCTCTAAAGCTTGGTCCTAGAAAATTATGCTAGAACCCATTCACCACTTTGGGTGAATGGATTCTCCTTACTTAGGACATCCCTTTTTGAATTGATTTGTAATAGGATTTTAATGATTTTCAATCCTAGATCTGATGTCAGCTTGTGCTATTTGAATTTTGAGGTTAATCTTTAGATTTAGTATAAATATAAGGTTAATTCACATAGTCTCATCTAATATTTTCAAGAGAGCATCCTAATACTTCACAAGAGAATTATAGAGCATTTTCAAGAGCATTTCAAAGGCATTCAAGGGTAGATTATCAGAGATTTATTGTAGCAATTCAAGGTCATATCATCATGTTAAAGGCATAGTGCATCAAGTATGTTGTTGAGCTAGTGTGTTGATGTAGCATTCAAGATCCAAGTTAAGAATTATTTCAAATTTGATTCAATATCAAGATCTACATTCTACATGGCCACTTCATGTTAGTTTGTAGACTAAATAAATTCCAAGATATCATCCAAGGTATCATTGTTTCATGTTTCATGTTGCATGCTTCTATTTCATTATTTCATCATAAGGTTTAATTACCTAAATGGGGTTTGACCAAGGCCAACCCCTATTCTCTAACAATCAACAAGTTTTTCTTCTCCATTGATGCATGTTTGCAGGTTTTTACATTGAATATCATGTGGAGAACGAGATTGAAGAAAATTTGTCAAAGTTGCAAAGTTGTCATCCATATTGCAAGAAATGAAACAAATGCTACAAATTTTTTTTCAGATTCTCAGGAGCTGAGCACCGAGGAGCTAGAAGTGCAAACATCAAGGAATAAAACCTAGAAGTTAGTTTTTAGAAACTCTAATAGGAACCCATTCACCACTTGGGGCAAATGAGTCCTCAGTGACCTAAAAACAACACTCTTACAACAAGGCACACATTAGTTTAGCCTCTCAAAACTTTCCTCATTGTTGTTATAATGATTAGGATTTATTTGTGATTGTTATTTGTACCATTTCATATACATATTTGTACATGTTTTGTGAGGAAAATTAGTGGTTCATCATCTTGATAAATTCATTTTGATGAAACCTTAATTTCACCCTAAGCATAATGGTGAACCTGACTTATTGAACATTGTAGTTTTATGATCTTGGAGTATTTCTTATCATCCTAGGTTAGATCTTGCATTCATTGACATTCATTTGCATTGAATTATATCTCATTTAGGGTTTCCTACATTTCATTCAAACTTGCATCTCATCTAGGGTTTAGAATTGCATTATTTTGCATTCTTTAAATCTAAAAAATACAAAAACAAATAAGTAATTTTGAACATCATTTAGATCACATAAAATTCCATTTGAAAATCAAAACAAAATTGCATTTCAAACTAGTTCTTTTCATTCACCATTTTATCACCTTTTTAAATTGCATTTCATAGTACATTTGTAGAAATATGAAACTGAAAGTTACTGTTCTAGACCTAAAATTGCAACACATTAAAAAAAGCTTAAAATTAATCAAAAATAGTTAAAGAACACTAATCTAGGACCCATTTTCCCCGAGTGGTGAATGAGTGGCTAATCAAATCTGAACTGCAGTTTTTGGCATTTGAAACTCATTGAAAAACACTTAAAAATCAGTCAAAACATTTCAAAAATATTAATCTAGAACCCATTCACCTCAAGTGGCGAATGAGTCCCTGACTTGGTGCTAATATGATTTTTTTGGAATCTAGAATATCCATTTTATGCCTCTGTTTGTTGCTGTTACATTTCTATTTTAGTTTTTTGATTTTTTGTTTCATTAAATGCATTGAATTTAGCTCAGTTTTCTTCATTTAGTGCATTTTCAAAATTCAAAATTGCATTTACAACATTTAATCTTTAGTTTATTGCATTGTGTAATTAACAAATCACCTTGTTTAGATCTAAAAATCTAAATATGGATAAGTGTTTTAGCAATGCATGGAATTCCTTGTTCTCTTTGGTTGATGTTTCAAATTATTTTTTTGGTAATGATCCTAATGCAATTGAACCTACTCATGGTCACGCAACTCCTAATGATTTTCCTCTTGAAGTTGACATCATTGGAGAATATGATGCTAGCATGAATTAATTCATAAACGATTTCCTAAACAATCTTGAGAATAATGCATCCTTCTATCCTTTCATGAAACAACCAACACCTCCTACAATTCCACCATTATAAATGTTTGAACTTTTACATCCTGAAATTGAATCAAAAGCTAAGCCTAAACTTCCAACTATGAGTGAACCTAGTTTCTCTAGTCAAGTGCATAGTCATTCATCTTATGTTAACAAAGTGACCAATAATCCTATCAACCTTGAAGATACTTATGGCCAAGGATTTAATATTTTAACCAACCAAGGATGTGACATAACTAATGAGCATGAAACATATAGAGAATAAAAGTCTCTTATTTTATAATCAATTTTGGTCATATCATAAACTCATTTTCCTACTAATTAAATTTGCATGTTCTACATGTAACATGACCATATCCCTACATTTACCGTGACTCTTAATGCTAATATCCTAGTCATTAAATTGGATTAGTCTATATTTTTAAGGTTTTTCCACTTTTGGATTTGCCTTCGAGCATTGTTTTGTAACATAAAAAAATCGCACACAAAGTCTCATCCCAACTTTTCAATTTTACTACCACCAAAGTTAACAATTTTTAAATTTGATTGTAGCATGTCATCTTGTTTGCCAAAAAATACAAATTGAGCAATTAGGATCTCATTTTTAAAGATAAGCCCCTTGGATATTATTGGTCATGAATAATCATAGAAAGGACTCCCTCAAACATATTACCAAGTAGATTCATTAAGTGTGTATTTGCATAAAAAAATACTAAATAATCATAGGTGTTTTGTGTCATTGTTGCTCATATGTCTTTGATCTTTTACACATTTAAAAACTCCAACAATATCAAAAAAGTTCCATAATTCAATCTACTCACAACAAATCCCCACAAAGTGTGTTTAACACCTATTTTTCTTAGATACAAAAGCTAAATATAAGGGATCAACAATAATAGTGTATAATACCACATACAAGAACCTTGCCAAATGGAGTGGATTGCAGACATGAGTTAATCCAAAACAACATAAATAATAGTAATAGACTATCTTATAAACATCATTTTAATACCATATTTAGGCTTTTGTTGCATTATCACAACATATAAATCATTTTTAAAAAAAAATCAAAAAATCACAACGAATCTTTAAGATCTATTCATTTTATTTGAAATTAAATATTTCAATCTCAACTTCAAATAATTTAGAGTGATTATTATTGATTACTTATATTTAAGTTATAGTTAGGATGTTTTATTCTGTTGCAAATTACTCCAACTTTTGTGCTCCTCCTTTCTCCCCCTCGTTACTGCCACAAGCTATTCCATCATTCACGATACTACGGTATTACCGCCATAACCCAGCCTGCCTACCAACTCCTCGTGGTTGGGCGGTATTTCCTTGATCCCCACTTTACCATGGCTTATCTCTCTCTTGTCCATGGTCTCATGATTTCCCTTCTCACCATCTATCGAGTTACCATGGCCTAACTGCATGTTGTCTGCGGTAATGTGGCTAACCGCCTGTTCATTGTTACCATTGTCCCACGGTTACTCTCCTGATCATCTACGGTGATGTGGTGTCCTCTTCCACTCCAAGCTCTATCCGTCTATTGACCACATTAGCGTGGTTACCGCAGCCACCGCGGTCTCTCCAAAATCTCTCACGGTTGGGCAGTACCCTGTGGTACTATAGACCAATCTCTCACCAAGTGCGGTAGTGTGGTTTTTGCTCTTTGTGGTGGCATCTCTTTGTGTAGAACTTGTTGGCAGAAATTTATTGCTATAGGACATGTTTTAATGTGCTCGAGACTATGACAACTTGGCCTCTCTTAAAGGATTTTAAAATATTGGTCTTTATGATGGTTTTTGGTTGTTGTGCATAATTCCATATATATGTTTATGATCAAAAATTTTAAGAGTGTGGGATGAATATTGCTGAGCAGTAGCAAGTGTTTAAGATAGACGAAAAATATAATATAGCTCTCAAGAGAAGAATTTGTGTACTCAGATGTTGAAGTGAGAATTTGTTCAGTAGAAGAAAATAGTAAGAATGAAGAGTCGAAGCTCAGTGTGAAAGAAATTTTTGAAAAACAGTATAATATAAAATTTCTGGATTAATGTTGTATGTGTTAAATTCTTGAATTTATGTGCATAATTTAGACTAGAGTTGTTTTATTTTTGGTTCATGCCTCTTGTTTTCCAACAAAGTGGTATAAGACCAAGGTCAGTCAGGCTCATTGGGAGTATAAATTTATGGTGAATCTGTGTGATGTGTCATTGTCTAGTTTGAGAAAAATCGATAGGGTGTCTAGGAATATTATGTCTAAAAATTAGAGAAGCTTGTCTAGGATTAAAAATTTGTGAAGAGAGAAGGGATTTTTTTTAAAAAAAGGAAGGAGTCATTGTATTAGGAAGCCACAAGTGCTTTGTCAGTAGAAAAGATATTTTTCATTGCATAAGTAGTTGAGTGAGTAAGAATCCATTCCTAGAGAGGAAGATATCAGAAAAGGTTGAATGCTTGCCAAAAATTGAAGTCGATTTAGCTAATAGGGAGATTTAGAATGTATTTGAAGCCTAGGAAGTGTTTTTCTAATTAGTTGCTAAGAGAAGTAAACAGGAGGTTGTGTACATCAAAAGAAAGAAGGAGAATGCTTGGAAGAAAAATGTTAAGAAGAGCCAGAAGTGCTACATTTTAAAACAAAGAGAAGAAATTACTGTCATAAGAGAAGCTGAGCAGAAGCCTACAAGAAAGAAGTTGTTACGAGGAGATTTTTCAAACTTGTAAAGATAGATACTAGTAAAATGTTAAGAAGAAGAAGCTATGAAAATAGTTGTTGTGAATTGTAAAAAAAGGAGAAGAGGTTGTGCTGAAGATTGAGCAGAATACCAGTTTCCAGAACAAACAAAGAGTTGCAGACCCACCTGCTGGATTCTAGTCACAAGATTAAAAAAAGGGTAAGTTGAAACTTCGTGTTACAAATGGGGAAAGTAGGAAAAAGGGTTAAAAAAGAAAATAAAATTTTTTCATCTGCAAAAGATGTTTTAGAGGAAGAACTAATTTTGCTTAAAGATGAACTGGGTATTGCTAAAAAGGACAATGGGTGTTTTATTGAAAGAATAAAAGAGTAGTTGAAAGAGAAGTGTATATTGTTAGATGAAAATGATGATCTTGAGAAATAATTACGAAAAGTTAGAGCTAGAAATGGAGAGCTAGAAGAAAGTTTTAAATCCTTTGAAGAGTGTAAGAAAAGACATGAGGAATTTGAACAGAGAGCAAAGCAGTTTGATGAAATAGAAAAAAAGAGTGTAGATTTGAAACAAATATTGAAAAGGGTAGAAGAGGAAAACTATTTACAGCTGAAGGAAATGGGTATGTGTACGATCATCATAGAAAAAACAGGCCCTTAAGTGGCAAAAAATTCAAAAAAATCAAAGTTAGGCAACTTGGCATAAAAATTTGAATAAGTTATCTATATTATTTCAATAATATGTAAGAATAGAATTTGTAGAAAATTGAATGTAGTTTCTAAATTACTAGGTTTATTTACAATAAAATAAAATCTATTTGGTGAAAATTTAGAATTTCAATACAATAGTACTTAAATTTTAGGGAAAAAATAAGAAGTAGGTGTATGTTTGACCACCCTAACCACATTAAAATGATAATATTTTAAAATAATATTTTAGAAATAAGTAGAGGACTCATGTCCCGATGTGATTCATATTTTTTTGTAATTTGTTTCCAAGTAAATAATTAATCATAATTTTTTTATGACAACTTTTAAAAACTATAAAGACTCGTATGTATGACCACCTTAACTTGGTCAAAACTTCATGAAATTCACCTATTTAATTTTTAATCTTATACTATGCAAAGCATATAATGTGACACATGTTTTGGATTCAAAAATTATGATACCGTTTGAAATCTATAGATGTTTTTCAATCAACCTAAAAATGAGGACTTTAATCATAATTCAATAGAAAATAAATAATAATTATTTATTAAATTCAAAGTAAAACATAATCTATATTGGTGGAAAAGATGAAAATCTCCTTTAAAAACCCTTTTTGTTTCATCAATTTTGGGTAGAAAAAAAGTCGTCAGCCACATACTCATCATATTGCCACTTTTTGGCCCATCATGATCCTGCACATACCCAAATCATAAAATTGAAAGAAGAAAATGATAAATTAATGGATTATAATGATTGTGTAAAAACAAAGTCTTCAGCTTGTGATGTTTCTTGTGACACAAGATATTTGTGTTCTTTATTGATAAATCTGATTTTGTTGAAAATGTTGGTGATAAAAAGTGTCAAGATGAACATGTTGATGAAGTTGCAAATATGGCTAGCTATGATAATATGTTAGAATCTGCAAAAGATGTTAATTATTTAGAAGAGAGTGGAGGGTTGAAAATCATGAAAAAAATGGGTTACACAGGACAAGGATTAGGCAAACAAGAACAAGGGATAAGAGAGCCAATTGAAGCTACAATGAGGCCAAAGCATGAAGGTCTCAGATATATTCCAAGAAAGGGAAATGTTGCTACAAGCACAAGTAAATTTGTTCATGAAATGAAGATCATTGGGTGTTCGCAGTGCCATAGAAAAAAACACACCAAGGAGAAGTGTTGGGACTTACATCCTTGCAGTCTTTGTGGTTCGAAAAATCATTGTGAGGAAATGTGCTAGAATAAACTGTCAAAGAATGAATCTATTTCATAATGCATCAAAAATGGACTGTGGATGGATTTGTGAATCAAGTTGGTAGAAGCTAACAAGTATTTTCAAAAGATTGTACAAGTTCTCATATGTGAAGGTTAATACATAGAGGTATGAATGTTCACAAGGAATGAAAAATGTTATGAGTGAAAATAAATTGTTGTCTGATGAGACACTCTCAAATTGTGAAGATATTGAAAGTATCATGTTAATGTTTTGAAGAATTGATACAAAAGATGTGGAAACTTTTGTTGCAGTTGAAAGGGTAAAATGAATGGTATCATTTTTGTGTGTTGAAAAAGTGTTTGATAGTTTTAAAGAGTTAGAAAACATTGTTGCAATCATAGTACAAAGAAGTGAAAGAAGAAGTCACAAGAACTTCCAAGTTTGAGTATAGGGTGGTCATGTGTAAGGAGATATAAAATTTAGAAAAGTATCTGAAGCTACCACTGCAAAACTTAAAGTCTGATACAACAACAATTGTCAAAGAATCAATCAAAATAATGCTCAAGAATGTTTTGAAATACATGCATATGAAGTTTTCAAGGAATATTGTAATAAAATTTGTTTATGCATCAGAGAGAAGTCATAATATGAATGAAAAAAATAGAGGTCATAGGCGTAGCTGTTAAAGATCATAATCTTGGGTAAATTTTGATAGTCATAGTCAATAGTACTGGGAAAGAGTTAGAGCTGCAACTCACAAATATATTCAATAAAGGTTTGTTTATGCATGAAAAAAGTAAGATGTCTCAGAAATTAGAAAATTGTCTTGATTGAGGAAGAAGTCTGAAAAGATACAGTGGTTAAATTTGTCATATTATGAATGGCAGTAACCACAATGGAAAGAGTTTCATTTGAAAGAAGAGGTTGAAGTTTAAAAAAATGCTCATCTAATTTATGAAACAAGGAGAAAGAGAATGCTGGAATTTAACAACAAAAAATGGAGGAAAGTGAAACAGTTTTTTGGAAAGTAAGCAATACAGTGAAATGCAGAAGTATTCAACCAATAGAATTAAGACAATAGATCAAATAAATGACAATATTCCCTAGCACCAGAAAAAGTGCCACTATGGGAAGAGATGATAAAATAAAACATATGTCATTGAAAGAAATGAAACTATTACACTTAGTATGTGGTAATCTGAAACCACTTTCATGAGAATTTAATGGCAAAAGAAAAGTTGCAAAAGAAGAATTGATCATTGTAGATCAAGGGAGACCAAATTTTATGGATGACCATTGAAAAGAGGCTACAATCCTCCGAGCAAATAAAAAATTTAAATGATTAAAGAATCATATTGGAATAATATTTTTCTTGTCAAATTAGTTGAAGAATTGGGAGAAGCCAAGAAAAGAGCAAGGTCGAAAAAAGAAATTGGATTATCTTCAGCTAAAGCTGATCAAAAGTAAGTGTCAGTCAATGGGATTTTGATGAAGCCCGAGGATGTCAAAGTTGTAGAGGAAGGTCGAAGTCACAAAATAGATTTGTAGAGAATAACATAGAATGGAGCTTACAAAAAGAGAGAAAATGATTTGCAGATTATTTCAAATCAAATTGAAAAGAGAAGATTGATAATTTCATTCAAGAGGGGAACTCAGAAAAGAGTTACCAAAGATTGATGACAAGGAGAAAAGAGCATTCAAATCGTTGAAAGATGAAAGAAAAAGATTGAAGCAAAAGTGGAGTGTTGGAGAATGCTGCAACATTCACAGTAAATTTGGAGATTGTTCGGGTGTGAGCATTGCAAGAATTCGCTTGAGCACAGTGATTGAAGAAGTTGAATTTAAGGGGGAGTGTTGGAAATAACTCCAAGCTCCTCCTTTCTCCCTCTCATTACCGACATAGGCTATTCCATCACTTGTAGTACCACGATATTACTGCCATACCATAGCCTACCTACTAGCTCCCCGCAATTGCACGGTATTTCTTTGCTCCCTGCTTTACCGCAACTTGTCTCTCTCCTATTCGCGGTCTCGTAGTTTCCCTTCTCATCGTCTACCAAGTTACTGCGGCCTAACCACATGTT
This sequence comes from Sequoiadendron giganteum, assembly GCA_007115665.2. Classification (NCBI taxonomy): domain Eukaryota; kingdom Viridiplantae; phylum Streptophyta; class Pinopsida; order Cupressales; family Cupressaceae; genus Sequoiadendron; species Sequoiadendron giganteum. The sequence continues at coordinate 929,023,001 of CM021100.1, forward strand.
TCCTACAGCAATGCGGTTAACCACTTGTTCAGTGTTACTATCATCTCGCAGTTACTCTCCTAATCGCCTGCAGTGTCCTCTTCCACTCCAAGCTTTGTTAGTCTATTGACCGCATTAGTGTGGTTGCCTCAGCCACCATGGCCACCGCGGTCTCTCCGGAATCTCTCATAGTTGGGCAGTACCCTGCGGTATCGCAAGCAGTCTTTCACAAAGCACGGTAGTGCGGTTTTTCCTCTTTGTGGCAGCATCTCTTTGTGGATAACTTGCTAGCAGACATTTATTGCTATAGGACATGTTTTAATGTGCTCAAGACTATGACAACTTGGCCTCTCTTAAAGGCTTTTAAAATATTGGTATTTATGATGGTTTTTGGTTGTTGTGCATAATTCGATATATATGTTTATGATCGAAAATTTTGAGAGTGTGGGATGAATATTGCTGAGTAGTAGCAAGTGTTTAAGATAGTCGAAAAATACAATATAGCTCTCAAGAGAAGAATTTGTGTACTTTGATGTTGAAGTGGGAATTTTCTTAGTAGAAGCAAAATTGTAAGAATGAAGAGCCAAAGCTCATGTGAAAGAAATTTTTGAAAAATAGTATAATATAAAATTTCTCGGTTAATGTTGTATGTGTTAAATTCTTGATTTTCTGTGCATAATTTAGTATAAAGTTATTGTATTTTTGGTTCATGCCTCCTGTTTTCCAACTTATTCCCTGACTTTATTTTGTCCCCCTCTTCTTACATTTTAAAGGTAAAGTGCATCAAAATTATGTCAATTATTTGATTTAACGAATCATAAACTTGTGAGACTACTTGTTTGGAATAATCAATCCATTAGATATGATAGCATTGACATACTCGATCTTGTAAATTACACAGGACATTTAATACATTTGAACTACAGCTATTCAACACTACAAAGTAGTGAGGAGACAATTTGGGAAAGAAATAATGAGATCAAGATAAATAAAAGGATAGCGATTCCAGGTTGTGAGCAAGGAAGCCAAGAGATTGCACCCACTCAATGCCAATGGTATTCCCCACCGCTTCAACAAAACTCAATTTCCCACTTTCTTCAGCTACATTTGCACCATAACTATAGGGTGGCATTAACTGAAACTATCCTCTCTCTGTTGGTTGATGGAAATCCCACAAGAACTTTTTATCAACATTATCACATATCTCGAATAAAGCCTTTTTTAATCTACTTCTGCACACATTTTTACTCCTTGGCGTAGCACAACATGGCAAGAATATATCCACAAAACCTGCTAACACAATACATACAATTAAATGTCATGAAATATTATACTAAAAATTTCCCAAAATTAGCATTGCTCATCATAGGTAAGTACAAGAATATTGAATCGTTGTTTGCATGATTGATGCATTTGATGGATTCTAAGAAATCATATACGAAGCAAAAATACGATTGGGCACAAGAGAAAAATGTATGTCATGGGAACTGTAGAAAATAGAGGTAAATGTTGAGACTGAGCCTGTAAAATGGACAACCCCTTTGAGATTTTTTAACATGGGATGATGCACATCCTCAATCAATAATTTGGTGTGCTTCGCCCACCCACAAATGTAGAGCTATTTTTGTATTGCTTCACAAGCAATATTGCAACATTGTAAGGGCACAAATATTTTTTGTTCACTCTCCACACACCGTTTAAAGAAATGGATTGGGAGGGAGATAGAAAATTAAAACTTAATTGCTACGGTGACTATGTTTGTGGAGAGTTAAAAGATGAGTGCAACAGAAAACGAAACAATGAACGGGAGGAAAAAGGAAAGGAAAGGTTTTTTTATAGTCCACCAGATGGCTTATAGTATATGGGACTCCTCGTTCTCCCAGTAGGACAAAAAACTTCCACATAATAGAGTAAGGATGGATCCACAAGCCACCTAAGAGATCAAACCCTTTAAGCGGGGCCCATATACTTATAGTATATGGGACTCCTCGTACTCCCAATAGAACAAAAAACTTCCACAGAATAGAGTAAGGATGGACCCACAAGCCACCTAAGAGATCAAACCCTTTAAGCGGGGCCCATATATCAGTACACATTTCCATGATCCGTAAAAAATGAATTATATAATTTTACACAGATTACACAACCACCATAACTGTTTAAAATATTATAAATAGATTTTAAAAAATTAGGAGATGTAGGTCCTTAATTGTTTTATTTAATATTGTTGCTTATGTATGGCTTTGGCAAACGCATTGTGTTACTTCCAATTTGCGTGAAGGGTATTTGCTTATGGCTGCTTCTCCTGGTGCGAGGAGTGTGGTTGGAGGAATGATTAGTAACATTTATTATATTTTCTGCCTTGTTTGACTTCTTGTCAAATACGATGGATTTTGAATGGCTCTGCCTGTATCTTCTTGGATGTTTACCTTCTTTTTGCTTCCCGGTTCCTCAACCAGGTTCGGAATTAAAAAATGCATATTATTTCATTAATTGAAAAATATATATTAATCACAAAATTACTCCATCTTATAAGAATTGGAGGCTTTTATGTATTTATTTTGATTTGTTTTTTAATTTGATTTATATTTTATCTATTTAGTGGTGAAAAGTGTAAGTTATATTTATTGGAGAGTTTATAAGTTTAATTAATTGTAAATTTAATTTTAATTAATATTAATTTGACAAAAGGTTAATAACATTGATGTGTGTATGTAGAGGAGCTGGTTGAACATTTATTTGTTAAAGTTTGATTTAAAAAGTCTAATTGAAACATTGGTTGAAACTATCTTCACCAAACGTTTGAATTGATAACTAAAGTTTGACCAAAGAAGAACCTTCATAATCTCACAAACTCCTATATATAATCTACCTAAGATTTCTTATTAATTTGATTAAGATTAAAAAGTTCTTAATTTTCCTTTACAATTTTATAATAGCATTCATAAATAATCATGTACACTAGTAATATAAAAAAAAAATATAATTAACATAAAATTTTATAATTATATTTTAATGGTTAATATTTTATTTTTTCTATAATAAAACTTAAAAAAATCAAAATATATATTTAAAATGAATTATATAATATTAAATTTTTTTAATTATATGTTAATTATACAAAATAAATAGTTGATGATATGGCGAGAATTAAAGTCATTATAGACTAGCAATAGAGATATATGAATAATAATTAAAAAAGGATTAATACATTTTAAAAATCATTATAAAGGTGACATAAATTAACATTAATTTTTTTATAATTCATAACACTAGTTAATTTAATAAATTGTTAGTGCGTGACAAAAAATTTAAAAAAAAAAAAAAAATAGAATAATTCAAATAATAGATAATAAATGTATATAATAAAATAATTCAAAGAATAGATAATACATGATTATAAGATAATAATGTTGATGATGGTATACTATCTTGTTGATCGATTTAATTAATAATAATCATTATTATATTAGGTAATAATTATATGGAATTCCTTTTTAAATTGATAATTTATTTCATATATATTAGTATTTATTTTAAATGGAACAATTAACAAAGTAAAATCCTAAAATGTATCATTATAATCTCCATCTACATGAGTTTCCCTCCATCTATGTAGGGTAAATCCAATGGAATCAATCTTATGGTGACCATCCAAGTTTTTCAACAGTTTGATCTAGTATATCCCTAAAGGTTTATATTGATAGTTTTTTTATTATCAATTTGTGACTTAATATTTTGTCTCAATATGAGAGGCAAAGGGGATGATTTAATTAATGTTATTAATTTAGGTATTAAGGGTTATAAAACATGCAATAAAAGGGTGGACTATTTATATGTGGAATTCCAAATTCTCTATATATCATTTTGTATATATCAATAATAAAAAAAATCATTCACTATTATTTTTTATACACCACATAATCTTGTATTATGTCAAATCTTCATAGTAGTAGGGGTATCTTGTTAATCTATACTATAACTGAATTATAAAATAAAATAATTATCACACCAAGGTTATACAACATGAATACAATTTGACCCACATTTTTTTAAACTAATTATTTGAACCCTTTCAAAATATCACAACTCGACCTAGAAGAATCACCAAGAGTATCTAAAACACTTCCATTATAATTTAAATTCTATGTATACTATAATTAACATATTTTTTATTAAGGGTGATTCACTATTAGAGTTATCATAGCAAGGGTTTGGTGGTCGAGATGTTTGAAATCATTTTTTAAACATAAAAATATATAATACCAACAATAAAATATTAAAAATTGGGCTACAATAGGAAAATCAAGGGAAAGGGCACCCTTGAGCATGTCTATTTTGAGTTTTAAGTACTTGTTAAATAAATAATTAAATTTTATTCTCAAATTTGTCTTAAGTTTCTGAAAAAAAAAGTAATAAAACAAGCAAATAATAAGCATAATTAGGTCCAAGCACATAATGGGGACCTAAAAATAGTGTGAAATTGTCATGGGTGACAATTTATGACACTGCATCTTGATTCCTCTATTTCACCCTCCTTACAAAGTATATTGTTTATTGGATATAAAATAAATAAAAATTTAAGCTCTTCAAAATCATTCATCTTTGTATATTCTTTTTTCTAAATGTATTTCATTATTGATTAGATTTGATCATTTAAATAAAACTAGATCACATTCAAGATTTATTTTTTCTCAAATAAGTATCAAGGGTTTAATGAATTTAAATTGGACCAAAATAAGGAAATTAAGAGTTTAATGAACTTAAACTATTTTGTAAGTAGTGTTTTGTATCAAGGGTTTAATGAATAAAAATATTTATTAAATTTATATATATTGTTTTGTATCAATGGTTTAATGAGTATACGTATTAAATTTAAGTATAAATATTTATATAAATGCAATTCATTGTTTTTTTTTTTAAAAAAAATAAATGTAACTCATTGTTGATTAGTAAATCTAGATCACATTCGAGATTTAAGAAAAAAGAAGAAGTATTTTTCTCAAATAAAGATTTTTTGGTTACTCACATTATATTGTTAAAATATATATTGTTACTCCATTCCAAAGAAAATCGTTAAATAATAATTATATAAAATAAAAAAATAACAATTTAAAAATATTTCATACTTTTCACATTGAAATGTTCAAATTTAATTTGTAAAATAAAAATTCAATTTAATTTCATAAATCCTATAGAAACCTTCATCACATATTTTTGTCTATTAAAATAAAATGATCTATAACTCTTTAATATTGATTTAATATAATTTTTATTTGATTTAATAAAATAACAAAACTATTTTTTTAAATAATAATTTTGATTTCAATATTTTTTTTATAAAAAAATATTTTAATAAGTATCCACCAAACTATGAGATGTGAAACTTTAATATAATAAATTTATTTATATATATAAAGTGAAACCCAACACACACAAGTATACCTAATCTCACTAAAGAGCAAATATATAACGACACAATTTCATAGTCTATATAAATAGACAATGCGCAGAAAAACACTAATTATATTTTACACCTAACCTACTGCCCACAATTATTATTGACTAAATCTTTCATGTACATTTGAAAAAACCAGTAAATTCCTTCTACGTATCTGTACAAACACAAATCTGTAGAAGGAATGACACAGCCGTCCGTATGTCACATTACGAATTGAACATACAGAGAAAATAGTTATTCTCGTTTATCGTGACAACGATAATTACATACGATGAAGCAAACCAGATACACTCTATATTCAAAGACTGTAGAGCTATTGTATTCTAAGCTTACATATTTGTCCAGCAGTCGTTAAATACGTCCATATTCATGAAATATGCTGACATTTTGGTTTCTGCTATTTCCATGGAGTTGTCTGAGAATTCTGCAAAACCCAAGAATGGGTCTTCCGTTACTGATGCTTCATAGTCGCTGGTATTTACCATTGTAGAGGAAGAAGATATCTGTGGCAGCGCTTCATCACTCTCATTGTATTCACTTGGTGCGGCACTGAAAAGTGAATCTGAAGTGTTTTCTGTGCTCACAAGCTTGTTCTTACCAGTTTGATCAACCATTTCAGAAATAATATCTGTTGGATCATCTTGGATAAAACTCTGGTCTGAACACTGAGCATTAAATGAAGGTTTTTGTTGACTGGGCTGTCGAGGCATAAACTTTAAGATCACAGAAGTTGCTTCATCAGGCCTTGGCAAATTGAGATCTAGGTTAGAGTTTCCATGTGTAACAAGGTTCATAAAGTGCCTGCCAATTCTTGCTTCAATCTCCAAAGATGTAAAGTAAGACGACAATGGAGGAGAGAAAAGCATGTTTGTCATTGTGTCTTTTAGTTTTCTCTTCATGCGGGTATTCCAGTAATTCTTTACGTCATTATCTGTACGACCTGGAAGTTGCCTCGCTATTTCAGACCACCTGATCAAATTTATTGTGTCAAAAAAACTCCCACAATCTTAATATATGTATGAAAGAGAGAGATAGTTTTATTTTTATTTGAAAATTACTTGTTTCCAAGCCTGGCATGGTGGAGTAATATTGTTTCTTCTTCCTCTTGAGTAAAATTTCCTCGCTTTAAATTTGGCTGTAAATAGTTGATCCAACGTAACCGACAACTTTTGCCACATCTCAATAATCCTGCATGTGTCATATATCAGTACACATTTCCATAACCCATAAAAATGAATTGTAAACTTTTACACAGATTACACAACCACCATATTACCATAACTGTTTAAAAGATGATAAATAGATTTTAAAATATTAAGAGATTTGAGTCCTTGGTTGTTTTATTTCATATTGTTGGTTATGGCTGGTTCTGGCAAACCCATCGTGTTACTTTCAATTTGGGTTTAAGGGTCTTTGCTTATGGGTGCTTCTTCTAGTGAGAGGAGTGGGTGGAGTGGGTGGAGGAATGAATAGTTACATATATTATATTTTCTGGCTTATTTGACTTCTTGTTAAATGTGATGGATTTTGTAAGCTCTGTCTACATCTTCTGGGTATATTTATCTTTAAATTCAATTTTAATAATATTAATTTGACAAAAGATTAATAGCATTCATGTGTGTATGTAGAGGAGTTAGGTGAACATTTATTTGTTAAAATTTAAGTTAAGAGATCTAATTCAAACATTGGTTGAAACTATCTTCACCAAACATTTGAATTGATAACAAAAGTTTGACAAAAGAAAAACATTCCTAATCTAACAAACTCCTAAATATTATCTATCCAAAGTTTTCTATTAATTTGATTAAAATTAAAAAATTCTTCATTTTTCCTTTACACTTTTATAATAGCATCCATTAATAATCATGTACATTACTACTATAAAAATTAAAATAATTAACATAGAATTTTATTGTTATAAATATTTAAATTATATAATTATATTCTAATGGTTAATATTTTAATCTTTATATAATAAAACAAAAAAAATCAAAATATATATTGAAAGAAATATATATAATATTAAAAAATGTAATTATATATAATGTATGTTAATTATACAAAATAAATAGTTGATGACATGACAAAAATAAAAGTTATATTAAACGTGAAATTGAGATATATCAATAATGAAAGGTATCAATACACTTTAAAAACATTATTAAGGTGACATAAATTAACATTAATTTTTTTAGAATTCATAACACTAATTAATTTTATAAATTATTAGGGAGTGACAAGAAAGTAAAAATATATATAATAGAATATTTAAGCAATGGATAATATATTTATATAATAAAATAATTGAAAGAATAGATAATACATGAATATAAGATAATAATGATGATAATGATAGGCTATATTTTTTACAAAATAGTGGTTGAAATAGGGAGGAATTTTAACTATACTAGTCTATGTGGAAGGGTAAAAAAAATATAAATTTGAGAAGTAAAAATTAAATAATAAATGTTTATTAGTACCTAATAAATGTGTGTGCTATGTCTTTGATCTATTAAGTGAATCAACTATTATAATAGCTTGCAACATACCTATTAAATTTAATCATTCAAATGAAATTCAATAATTTATACCTCATAAAATAAAAAACTAATTTAAATATATATAAAAATAATAATATAGAATTTTTTATTTAATTAATTTTGATTCTATATATTAAAGTTATTCTATAATTTTGGGATATAAATAATTAGAAAGATAATAATAAAATTTTAAAAATATGTCAAAAAATATAAATAAAATATATTTTAAAGTACTGGATAATGGGATGGAAGTAATCAAAATGTAATAATGATAAACTAATTGGTATGAATATAGAGGGTAAAGGGGAATCTCATAGGATAACAAGATGGTTGATTAAAATTATTATTTAGAATATACGTAGAATATATATGTAGGAGGATTTAATGACTAATTAATGTCACATCCCATTGTCATATTTAGTTTGGTCTTTGAGATAATCCTTCAACTTTTTGCAAAGTTATGTGGTTTGGTTTTATATTTTTACATCTCCTCTCTATTAAGATTAATGGCTTCCTCTTCTAAGGTAAGGATGGGAAAGCATTTGAACCAAAAGGATAAGGAAGAATGTAAGGAGGTGATACCTTTAGGAAAGGGGGGGTATAGGAAGGAGTGGGTAACTAGTGGTATTATTTATTTAGAGAAAGATATCAAGAATTTGAATATGCATCCATGGGTCTTAAGAATATAAGAATTAGAGAAGGAAATTAATGATACACCTTGAAAAAAAACATTTTTCATGATATTAAAGTTGAGGCATCTACTCGGTGTGAAGATTGGGATTCAAAGCAATTAATAGAAATTCCTTCACTTGTGAAACATTCTTTGTACAATAAGTGTAAAAAATATCAAGAGGATCTAGTGGAGCCTATGTAATTTTCCTTACCACCTCACTATTGATGTGCTAGATAGATACTTTATGACTATTTTTAGTTGTCTATTTGGGAGAGGCATTGTAATTTGCCCCTTCTATGACCTTTTTTTTGAGCCTATTACTAGTGAATGCATCTCCATTTTTTTTAAAGGTCATATAAATACTATATTGAATTTGGCACAACACAAGAAATAGTCTAACACTTATAATTATATATGTAATTTTCCTTACCACCTCACTTTTGATGTGCTAGATAGATACTTTATGACTATTTTGGGTTGTCTATTTGAGGAGAGGCATTATAATTTTCCCCTTTTATGACATGCTTTTTTAACCTATTATTAGTCAATGTGTCTCCATTTTTTAATTAAAGGTCATATATCTACTGTATTGAATTTGGTGCAACACAAGAAATAGTCTAATACTTCTAATTCTATGTGTTAATAAGTAGTAACTACTTATGCCAGTGTGAATATAATACTTATTATTAAAATTGATTCCAAAGATTATGGAAGATGATATTTTAGTTAAAGAAGAAATAGTCTAATACTTATAATTTTTTGTGTTAATAGGTAGTAACTACTTACGCCAGTGTGAATACAATACGTATTATTAAACTTGATTCCAAAGATTATGGAAGATGATGTTTTAATCAAAAATGTGATTTTGATAAGATTATTTTATAGAGAATATCTCATGGATGGTGGAGGTGATCTATTTATCAATTTTACTCTCTTTATATAAATAATATTGAGATGAATAATTTAATAATATATTAGAAAAACTGAACCTTAATTAATAAATTTAAATTCTAATACTCTCTTTTTACGGCCCCTAACTACCTAATCCAAATTTAATACTGAACAAATAAATATTAAATGCTTCGTCATAATATAAATTAATACAATCTGTTACAAAAGTATATATATTTTTTATACGACCTAACAATTGATACAACATAATTAAAATATTAAATGTATTAATTGCATGAGTATTTTATACATGTCTTCAGAAGGGTGATAACTGAAAGGAAACCATGAGAAAAGATTTTATAGATAATATTAAGAAAAACAACAAAAGTTTGCCTTGCTGGTTTTATTTGAATCTTGCAGTAGCATAACAACAATGAAGCACTCCATTATAATTAATTCCCCTTAAGCATTTTTATGAAATGATCACGAACCTGCAAGTTTTGGAAGCTTGTGCCATTTACCATGGCCGTTCTTGCGAATGTATTCGATCAGTTTCTCATCCTCTTCTGCAGTCCATGGCCCTTTCTTCACTTCCTTCTCCTCGCAACAGGGGGCACGCACCATATCTGCTGCTTCCTATTATTTTCTTTCATTTTCAACCAAAAAATTATCAGTAATAGCAGCCATGGCTTCAATTTCAGATGTAGTAAAACTTATAAGATTTTTTAATCCCAACTTCTTTCTTGCAATAAGCTTTGTTAGAGGCATTCGTAAACCAACCATAAATTTAGATGAAATTTATTTAATTTGCATTTATGAATAAGTAGATAAAATCTGATGGGTTAACTGGGATACTTCTCTTATACTCTCCTATATATCCAAAAGCGCAGACCATTTTTTCTTTTCTATGAGAAACATAAAAACAAAAAATGTAATACAATGATCTCTATTCCAATCCAAAGGCGCAGCTTATCATCACTAAAACCAGTCAGCAGACAATTCATGCACTAAAACAGATAAAGATCTATCAAAGCAGTTCAGCAGCAGAATGGCATACAGATTAATGGGTTCAACTTTTTTGATCTCTATAAAGAGGTCTGAATTTGGATCAGTTATTTTAAGTAGAAAGCTTACATTTGGGTTACTTTTTATACCATTCATTTAGTAGGTTTGTAAATGAGGTTGCAAGCTATGTGGACTTAATTTTGATGAAAACTCTTTGGTTAAGCATGTTTGAGCTGGAGCAATACTAGGATGGGTGACCTCCCCGGAAGACCCAATGCTTCACCTAAAATATTGTGAACATCACCTAGATGCAATGAATGCTAAGTGGATCATTCATTATCATGAGAGATGGGTTCTTGTGAACCACTACTTTCACATGATGTGGAAAATACCTCCTACTTATCAACTATTATTCATGTTTTCACCATTCAATTCCCTTCACCAAACACCTTATCTCCCTTCAAATAATGAAAGCCAAATTAAAAAACTACATTTAACCATTAATCTTTATAATCATATTGTAATGTCTCTCGACATCATTATTCTCAATCACCAACTGGTTGTAAACTCACATATAGAAATATGAGAAGATGGTGAAAACACTTCCAAAGATTTTAAAGTACAGACCTTATTGCTGACAGGAAATTCTGGGCAGCTGAGCTTTATCTCCAACATCTGATTGATAGAAATATGATATCCACTTATATAGTGAAAGGAGATTCCAGTTTCTTTTATTGGTTGTTGGTTAGTTGGCTATTGGATAATTGACCACCGTTTTTTCCTATTTTTTAATTTTAACTTTTTTTTTTTATTGTTAGGAAAGTTGTCATGAGCGATAATGAGGAAATGTCTTTGTCTGATGAGCCCACACAGAAAGTAGCATGCATCTCTAACCGTTTGACGTGGAGAACTATGCTGTGGATGAGTACGTCCTCAATCTCTTTTTTCTGCACCAAAATAGGGGATTGGGGATTCTTTGGACGGAGTCTTCTGCACACAAGAAATTTGTATTTTTTATTTTTATTAATTGTTTTCTTTTAAGAGGAATAATTTTTTTTAGACGGTAGAAATCAGGTATCTGTATCTCTATAAACTGGAGGCATCTGGTAAACTTTTCCATCTCTTTATAAACTGCAATGCGTCTTGTAAACTTTGTCTCCCTATAAACTGTAGGCATCTGGTAAACTTTTCCGTCTTCCTATAAACTGTAGTGCACCGGGTAAACTTTCTTCACGTAGCCGGTGACACAGGCACGAGCACGACACACCTTCCCATAAACTGCAGTGCACCTGGTAAACTTTCTTCACGTGGCCAGTGACACGGGCACGACACGTCTTCCCATAAACTTTTTTGTCTCCCTATAAATTGCAATGTGCAGTAAACTTTTTTCACATGATGTTGGTGTGACAGATACTTTCAATAGGATGGTGGGAAAATTAGACCTCCAACAGAATGCTTTACCCAATCGAACTAGACCCACCGTTCCAAATATTCAATTTATATTATTTGATTGTACATAAATTAATTTAAATTTGAAAATGATTTTTTAATCATAATTTATAATAGCTTATACATTTCTTTCAATATTCATATGTTTTTTTTATAGTTTAATTAATCATACTTTGTTTTGTTTAATATTTTAAAAATTAAATATTGACACTTAAAAAATAATATATCTTGATTTTCCTAGAACTGACCGTTACAGCAAACGCCTATTTGCAATTAAGACATTACTTCTTCAACGTAAGATTTTTTTTTTTCAAATTTTAGAAATTGCTGTTGAAAGACAATGTTGTCCGTCAAAATAATGGAGGAGAACTTGCTTATAATTGTTAAAACGATTAAATTTTGGAGGATGTTTCCAAAATAGTTTGAACTATATTTCACATAATATTAACTGGATAGGATTCTTTGGTCAAGCTCGACATATCTAATGATTGTTTTTTTTATATATATAGCTCCTAGGCAATGACGTGGTCGGTGGCGATGGGGCCTTATTTTAACGCACACGATTGCGTCACAAAATTTAGAGAGACTTGATATTCCTCACTATGTTTACAAATTGAGGTGTTTTACTAACGGTTTTTATGAGATTTTTGAATATTTTATATCACGTGTTTTAGTACAGTTTTAAGTTGTTTAACAAGCATACACGTTTCAGTTGCCTTTTGACTTTCTAATTTTAAAATAGATTCGTATGGATTGTAACGTCTATTACCTATACTTATACTCCCATAAAGAAGTGTGATAATGCTGAACATTAGAATATGTCGTTAGAAACAAAACATTAAGAATTAAATACAATGTCAAAATTATGAACATTTATTATGATTATAATGTAGGATAGTAGGTATAATTTTCCCAGAGTCTATGAAAATATTAGGTATACTTTTGAATCCTCTTCGTGATGATGAATTGTTGAGTGTGATTTGACATGTCGATCTAAATAAAAATGCATAATTAAATACAAAAGCTCTCAAAACTATAATGTAAGATTGTATAGGTATTTTATTGTGTTTATTTATTTATATGTGTATAAATATGGTCATTACTAAAAAGATTTATGTCAAATTAGTTATTACTTATATTTTGTATTTTAGTTACTATTAACATATGGACATGAGAATTAGTTATTAATTACTCCCTAAAATGGTTTTCAATAAAGAAATTCTCTCAAATAGATCAGCTATACCCTTTCTATAGGTTAGTTGTAAACCTTCTTTATTTGGAGGAAAGGTTGAAGACCTTTCGATCCTCATGCATATCTATAGGGACTTTCTCTAAATCACATCCCTTGACTAGAGTGCCAACCTACAATAGTCCTTTATTTTTAATTCATCCTAATTTGAAAAATTAACTTGCCTATAATCAATGGATAACACATGAACAAAGAATGATCTAATCATGGGACCAATCTTTTTAACATGGTCAAATCTATCCCTAGCTTCATATAAGTGTAGCGTTGGAAAAAGTACCCATTTTTCACACTTAATTTGGGAATTAATATTAATAAAAAAGACTAAATTATGTCTTAATTTAGTATTGTAATATCTATTTTATATATTCACATTAATTTTAGGGAATTATTAATTAAAATGGACTTAATTGTGCCTTATTTATGGTGTTGTAAGGTGTACCTTTACACTTTCACACTTATCTAGGGCTTTATTAATTAATTGAGTTTAATTATGCCTTAATTGGCCCCTTTAATTCAAATCCAAGCCTAATTAAATATAATTTTCAAATAGGAAAACCCAACATTCATTAAAGCCATAACATAACACTGAACATTGGAGAATGTGTGTCCTAGGTAAGTGACCTAGGACCCATTCACCCAAGGGCGAATGGGTCCTCACTTAGGCCTAGGACCTAAATTTCAAGTATGTTTTTGGTGGTATTTCAATGATTTCAAATGTGTATTTGCATGTTGACTTGAGTTATTTGAATTTTGGGAATTAATGTTAACATATGTATAAATAAGAGGTTATTTCACTATGTTTCATCCTAGAATTTTTACCCGTGACTTCATGAGATCAAGTTAGAGAAAGTTAAAAAAAAATTCAAGAGCATTTTCAAGGTATTCAATAGTAGATTATTAAAGAATTATTGCAACAATCAAGATCCTATTATCATGTCAAAGTCTTCTTGCATCATGCATGTTATTTGAGCTAATATGTTGATGGAGTGTTCAAGATCCATTCAAGGATTCAAAGACATTCTTTCATGTCAAGTTTCAAGATCAAGATCCACATCCATTGAAGTCATTTCATGTAAGCTGCAAATCTACATGTTCCAAGGTTCAAACAAGGGTTTCGTGAGTTGTGAAATTACATTTTTTCATTCATCATTCCTTCATGCTATTTTATTTCATTACAAGGTTTAGTTACCAAATTGAGTTTTGACCAAGGAAAACCCCCATTCACCTAACAACAACATTTTTTTTCCTTCTTGATGTGTATTTACAGATTTTAGGTGGAAGATCTCATGGAGAGAAAAATTGCAAAGTTGTCAAAGTTGTATTTGTTTTCACCATTCTTGCAATTTCACATAAAGTGACCTACAAGATTTATTTATGACTTTTTGATTGTGAGATTTGATAATTTGGGAGTGTAGACACAACATAACATAACCCAAAAACCATTTTTTAGGAGCCCTAACTTGAACCCATTCACCATAGGGTGAATGAGTCCTCGGTAAGCTTTGAAGAAACACTTTTGGTGACTGGTGCACATCAATTTCCTATTCTCAGATTTGCATTTTAGTTTATGGTTCCATCATAATTGAGCTTAATATTTTAGATGCACTTTATAGCTTGCAATTTGGAGTTGTTTTTCTATTTTTAATCTTTCTCCCCAAAGTGTTGTTTAATAGGGACCCTCATCCTTGCATAAAAGGGAAATTTGTAGATTCGCACTTTGACTTGACTCACCTTTTGGGTGACAGTCATCTCATTGTTTGAATCTCATTTCTTGAATGAAATTAAAAAAATAGGTCCATCATACGCCCTTTATCATCAATCCCATTTTAATTAAAACCTATTTTTCTATGTTTCATTATGTGATCCCGACCTTTTGAGCATTGTAATTTTTTAATTTTGGAGTCCATTTGCACCCTAGATTTAGATCTTACATTTATTTTAATTTTATTGCATTGAATCAAGTCTCATTTAGGGTTGTTTAACTTGCATTTACTTTTCATTTCATTTAGGGGTTTTAGGATTGTATCTTTGCATTCTTCAAATCTAAAAATACAAAAATGAGTCATTTTGCAAATCATTTACATAGAATTGCATCATCATTTACTTGCATTAAAAAATTGAAAAATAGTTGTACATCAAATTAGGTCTCTTAGTTTGTCATTTTGTCACATTTTTCACTTGCATTCAACATTAAAGTCATAGAAAAATCAAACTATAACTTGCTATTTCTAATCATAATCTAGAAACCACTGAAATCATCCCAAAAATTTGTAAAAGCATTTTTAAAAACCCTAACCTAGGACCCATTCATCCTAGGGAGAATGAGTCCCTGATCAAGGTCATATCTTGATTTTCTAAGCATTAATTTTTATTTTTTCTGCATTTCATTTTACTATTTTTTTGTTTTTTGTTTTAGTTTACAAAACTTCTATTACTTGGAATTGATCATATTTAGCTTAATTTCATAAAATTAGTGCATTGTGTGATTTCAAAATTGCATTTACAAGACATAATTTTTAGGTTTTTATAAATTGTGTAATCATAAAATGACCTTGTTTAAAATCTGAGAATTGTATTTACATATTACATTCTAGTTCATTGCATTGCATCTCACCCTCTTTCCATTTTGTGTTTTGTATGCAAGCAAATTTGAACCCCTTAGGAAAATTCCCCTTTTACCCTTCCTCACCTTAGAAAATCAAATCTGAAGGTGAAATTCCACATAAACCCATTGCCTTCGTTCCACTTGGTGTTTGTTTTGTGCATCAACAAAAGAATAATTATCGGGGATGCCCATGCAACATGCAAACATTCATTCAGTGCGCTTACATCCTTGGCAGATTCCCATGGTTGGAGCCTACAGATCTGTTACACTTCTCATTGGAAGTCAGATTGTAATGCCCTCTTCAATAGACCAACCCAAATATGGCTATTTTATTCACTCTCTCCTTCAAATTCACTATGCATTCCTTCATTTGAGCTCTAGAGGATCTCTCCAAGAATTCTAGCATTCACTTCAAGCATTCATGTAGCACTCTTGCACTCCATAGTAGCAACCACATAACTCCATCAACTTAGTAGAGCAAGTGTGGAACAATTCCATTGCAACAAAGGTTTGAGTCCTCTCATTTTCTCCCCCATTAGCCTTGAGTGCTCTTGGTGGAGGTGGTAAGGTTTCTACTCCTCTCCTCTATTATTTGGTTGAGTAAGCATGTTTACTGTTTTGTAGTGTTTCAGTGTTCTTTGCTTCATTCCTTTATTTATCATACTATTTCTCTATTGTTGCAAACTTGGTTGTCCATGGAGGTGGAAACACCAAAGTGGGGGTTTGACTGAGGCAGGCCCCTATACAACCCCCCCAACAATTTTTATCTTTATTATATGTAGGTGGATGTGATTCTTAGAGCTAGCTGGTGAACAAGCTTTTCTATGAGATCATTCTTGTCACCCTAGCATTAATCTACTTGTTTTATCATATTTGTCTATACATTACTTATTTCATAGTGTTATTTTGTTCTCCTTAAAACCATTAGCTAGGTTGTTAGTCCATTTTCTAATGTTCAACCTTGTCTTTATGGTCCTCTGGCTATACAAACACCATCGCACTTGAGAGATGAAAGTGCATTGCATTGTCATCCCAAAACTGCACTTTTGTCCTTGGGTAGAGAGCTATCTGCGATGTAGTGTTGAATCCAAAAACTAACTCACCTAGCCCCCTTTCAAGTCTCGGGTGTGCAGAGTGATCGAAGGACCTTATAGTCCTCATCATGCTCGTCCTGCATTTCCTAACACCCCCTTAAGCTAAGGTAAGTTAGAGTAGCCTTCTGCTCTTGGCCCTTCGTGACCTAGGGCCTTAACGTGGTTGGCCTCCCTCTCTTACTTTTTTGGTGAACCCAATGTGAACCAACATCTACTCATTTGTTGGTGTTTTAAGATTTTCCCTTGTACCCTCTAATTGTCATACCCTTGAGTGTTGTGAAGGTTTATGAGCATCACAACCTAGTCCATGAGCTCTGGGTATATTGTTAGGAGAAGTATACGAAACCTTTCGATAGAGAAGATGAAGGTTGCCTCTAGATTCTCTACAGGTCTTTTCTCTAGCTGAATAGTTGGCCTTACTACTCAGGACTAGGTTTCACGGGGTGAGTCAAGATTCTTTGATGAAACTGATCACGTCCCTACTCCTCTTATGTCTCCCACATCATCATCCATAGAAAAGTGTGAAGCTATTCATATCCCTTTTGATTATGTCACTAGTCTAAGCAAAGGGTTGGGTGCTCTGGAGAATCACCTGGAGAAAAACCCGAAGCTGGCCAGAGCCACTAAGGTTATCAACGAAATAAAGTAAATGGTAGGAAAAGACTGAACATGCATAGAAATCCTAGCTAGTCTCACTAGTTTGGCTGAAGCTTGTGCCCCTTCATACCATAGTAACATGATACGAGTTGGCCCCTTCAAAGAACATGAGAGATAGTTAGGAGTGTTGATTCCTCCAATGTTTGTGTACATGGCTAACATGGTACCTTCCATCAGTCTACCCACTACTTCCAAAAGTTCCCAAATTTTCAAAGTAAACAAGACCCCTCTGGGTTTTCACTTCACACCTCCAGTCACCTCCAGTAATGGAGGATTTGGCCAGATGATCGATGGAGGCTTTGGTGGTGGTAGCTTCGGTGGTGGAGGTGGCACTAGTGGAATTGGTTCTGGTAGAGGTCATGGTAGTGGCTCTGACGAAGGTCACATTAGTGGTGGTGGCACTGGTGATGGCTCTGGTGGTAGTCATAGAGGTGATTCTAGTGGTGGTTCCACTAGTCCTATATCTTCTAATTACCCAATTCTGAACACTCTTCTTCAGAATATGGGGAAGATGCAGAACCAGTTGGTGAATCTCTCCCAAGATTCTTCCGAGCCTATCTTCCATCCCTTCTTCTGACATAGTCCATTGTTAGTAGTGATCTTAACACTCCTTTCCCGCAAGGGATGGAGATTCCTAAATTCAAGAAAAATGATGAAAAAGGGGACCCACAAATGCATGTGTTCGCCTTTAATGCTTTATGTATAGATTTCTTCCATCATGATGCGTTGATGGAAAAACTATTTCCCAGATCTCATAAGGATACAACACTCGAGTGGTATTGTTCCTTGACTGAAAATTCCATCTTCACGTTTGATCAGCTTGTGAACTAGTTTCTACGATAGTTCCAAGCCAACATCAGACCTAAGATGACCTTCTCTAACCTTGTCCATGTTAAACAAGGAGATAACGAGAAGATTAATAACTTTATAGCATGATATCAAGTGCTCTTTTCATAAATATCATACCCATTACCCAATTCTGATGTGTAGAAGGTATTCATAGGGAACTTACAAATGCCTTGGCAAGAAAATTTTTCCCTTATGAAATACCCTTCTTTCACACATTTGTGTGTAGCTCTACAGGAGTATCAACAGATAGTGGCTCAATTCAGGGGACCTTCCTTGTGCTCCTATCCTGAAGGGAAGTCCATTGTGTCAATCTCTGGGAAAGGAAAAGTTGTTGTGAATGTAGTAGTTGCTATGGATGACAACGACCTCAAATCCAACCAAAATTTCACAAAGTTATCAGAATCTTATTCCTCCATCTTGCAAATGTTGTTGAAGGATAAGATCATAACCTTACCAAGCCCTAAACCAATTAAGGAACCTTACCCTAATTGGTATAAAGAAAATAGCTATTGTCAATACCATTGAATAAATATAAATGATATTGAATGTTGCATGCACCTGCGTCATGAGATAGAGGATCACATTGAGGATGATACTATTCATCTCGATGGGAGCAAAAAAAATATGAAAAGATCAGTGGCTAAAGCTAGTAGTGAGTTGTAGATATACACGGACCCATTTTCGTCACACTCTGCTAACATGATTATCAATCCCTTTGATTTTGTTACTCAGCCTAAAGCATATGTTAATATAGTTACTGCTACCCCTTCTCCTCATACTACGACCGGTTCATTAGATGTAATATTTACTTCATAGGATTTACCAGTGAATAATCAACCTTCTCCACTTTACATTCCCACTCACCTCAATGGAAAAATTGTGACAGGAGTCTTAGTTGACCCCGTGAGTAGAGTGAATGTCATTACAGAGGAGACTATATTCTTGAACTCCCTGCAAAGGAAGGAATATGAAAAAAAGTCCATCATCCATATACATGATGGCCTTTCTCTGGAACCATATGGATCAATAAATTTTCCCATCCTGGTTGGCCCTAGGAATGTAGACACAATTTTTGATGTTATTCCTGAGTCAGATCTATTCAGGGTGAAGCTAGGTATACCTTGACTAGCTTCCGTGAATGGGATCATCTCTATCATCCATAAATGTTTAAAGTTATCCCATGAAGGTGTTGTGCATGTGGTACATGATACTAGCTATCAGCCCTTGGTATCTTGTGGGGGATATTCATTGGATCACTTTTGGCCCACACCAATTGGTTTGCTTCCTCTAAGAACAAACCTACTTTATAAGAACTACATAAACTATAAAACTAGGCACAAGGGATAGCCAAAAGTGACCCTTCCCATAACACAATAGCCAACTTCCTCCTCCTTTTCCCAAAAGGGAAAGGAGAAGCTTGCTCCTTCTCAGGCTGCCTCATTTGCTCCCCTTTCTTGGGAAAAGTATTGGATGAGTAAGCTTGGCCTTTACCTGCTAAGTCTGATGGTGCTTGCTTAACGAAGACCCAAGATCAGGGTACCAGATCTCCCTACCAAGCCTCCTGCGCCTTGGTACTATTTATATTACAAAGGGAAAGGCTCTCAAAGAGAATTTTCCCCATAGCCTCATACCGCTCCTACTCCTAAAGCAGTGAATGAGAAGAGGCCCACTATAGAGGTGTTGGAGCTAAGTCGCCCCATTATTTCTAAACCTGCCCCTCCTACTCCCATTTAGGAGTTTGTCTCTCTACTAGAAACAAATATGGAGGACACTCCTGTTGTGCAGTTTTTGCACACATGCCCCACTAAAAGTGAGGACCCTCTTTTTTGGCCTTTTGGTGTCTTGGCCCTTCTTTTGTAGGGGTTTTTCTTGCTTGAGGCTGGTGCTTTGATGTTAATTTTTCCAATTGAAGTGGCACATTTATGATTTTTATTGAAAATCTTAAGAATTAGGTGCATTTCAGACTTTTCACCATTTTCGGGATAATCTGCCTTCTCCAGATTTTCTCGACTTTCTTTCAGAATCCGGATGTGGTGGTCTTTTGATCTGGATTCATTGAAATCCATCATGTCCTGATTTTTCTGAAGTCTGTTGCCCTGTCGATTCTCTGAGTTTTGGTCTTGGTTGTCTTGTCGATTGTATTAATGGTGATTGTGCAGATCTTTGGGGTAATGATATATTGATTTGGGGTAAGTAATTGGTCATTTTGAGTTTCGTATTTGATAATCATTTGAGTTTGGAGTCTTGGAGCTTGTGGTATTTTGTTGGATCGTGCTTTTCAACTACTGCATTGGAGTTTGTGTGTGTGGCTCATTTTCTGCTCATTTTTGTGCGTTGATTGTTGGCATCACCAGCTTCAGTCTTTTCACTCTCATGGTATGTAGATATTCCCTCTTTCTCTACTGGTTGCTTTGCTTCATTTGCTTGCTATTCTTTCATTGCTTCATTTATATCTTTGGGTATGCGCATCTTGTCCAGGCATTTTGGGGTTTCCATTGTTTACCAATCCACTAGGTTGATTACCGAATGTTTATTTTTGGTCTAGTATTTCTATTTTTGGGCGTTTGCTTGCATTGGTCTTAAAATTCCCATCTAGGTTTGTAAGCAGGTCATGTCTAGTTCTTCCATGCTTTCATGGCAGATATCTTAGGGTTCCTAACCTAGGGCATAGCCAATCCTTCTCAAATTGTTGTGAGGAGAGTTTGAAATTCATGTTTGATCTATTGGAGGTCTAGGTTAGGACATTGTCAAGGTGCAAGCCTTAGGTCCATGGTTGTTGGATCCGTTCTGGTAAAATGAGTGAAACTGTGAAAAGTCCAGGTTTTTGATGCCCTCACGGAATTTCACTTCCCTCAGATTTCCCCGGCTTTTCCTGTTCTTTCTCTTTTGCCACTTAAACTGGAATTTTTCCTGTTTCATGGAAATCGGCTTCCTCCAGATTTTCTTGATGTCCGTTGTAGGGTTATTTTGTCGGATTCATGCTTTAAATGTTAATATTTTGATACTTGCTAAAATCCGTTCCCTTTGGAATTTCTCGGATGTTCTATGCCTTCCTCATTTTCCTGATTTAGTTGGAACTACTACTTTTCTTGCTAAAATCCGTCTCTGGCGGATTCTTCCGAGGTTTTGGTGAAAACGTTGAATTTGATGGTTATGAGGAATTTGTTTAAAAGATGATATATTTGATTAATCAAAATAACTTATGCTATGTTTTTCTAAAGGTTTTCCTTTGATGAATTGTTGATTTGTAATGATTTATGCAAATTTGTGTGTTTGTTTCGCTGGAACCCGCCTAGTCTGTATTTTCCCGAATTCATCCCCAGTCCAGAATCCATGAGGGAAGCTAAATCTTGAACTTTGAGATATTGAATCCTTACATTCATTATTTCTTGTGTATCTGATTGTGGTCCTCTTTATTTGTTTGCAGGCAGGATCAGGACAAGATAGTGTTGGTCAAGGCAAAGGGAAGGCAACCGATCCTAGTGTAGAAACTTCTGCCATCACTGATGCGGAAAAGGTGAAATTGGACATAAAGAACAAGATTCTTGAAAGAAAGTTGACTTCTATTTGGTCAATAATCACTGATACTAATGTGGGGATGTGGGACTATGAAGAGTTCAAGGCTGAGATGTTAGCACCGAGTCCTTCTTTGCTGTGCAAAAGAATGGTGGAGTCCAGACTGGCCCATGTGGCAGGTTTTCCTCCCACAGTGCAGTGTTATGAATTGGTGCTTGAGTGTGCCAAAATTTATGATAGAGGGACACAAAGGATAATTGGTCCCTAAGGAAGGATTTTAGCAGGTTTGAGTCATGTATCCATTGCTTCACCCTTTGATATGCATGACAGGTCATATGTGGTGGCCTTTGATTTGGATGGTGCCAAGAAGCATTATGAAGAAAATGTAGCGAAGTCCTAGTAGGTGATTAATTCTTGGTTGGAGAAGCCCAAGTCCCATTTCTCCAAGTTGCCAAAGCAACTATTCAAGCTCAAATTAAAGAGGGAATACTATAATGTCATCACTCTTCTCAGCAGGCAGGTAGGGTTGAAGAGTGCAAGTGTGTTTGAGATTTGGATGTTTAATATAATTGCTCGAATGGAATGGGGAATTGATTATCACTGGGCAGGCATCATACGTGCAATGATTCATGAGTATTTATGCAATGTCTTGCAAACCAAGACTTTCACCATGACCTCCTACCTAGTGTATTCATTGGCAAGACTTCATCCATATAAGGGGTTGAGCACTAGGGGTATTTTTGGACAGGATGCAATATATCAAGTGTATCCATAGTTGCACCTAATTGGAGGGAGTTACAGAAGAGAAAATTATTCTTTCACAATGTACATCACCAGATTGCTCCAAGGTGTAGAGCATATGAGGATTTCTGACAAAGCTAAGGAATTGATAAGGAGATATGGAGCATGGTTTATCTAGTTCCCAACTTTCTCATACATTAGAATTGATGGTTGTCAAAGGGCTCCCTACAAACTCCTGAGATACCCTACGGATCATGTCATATTGTTGGAGGTCACTAGACAGATTTGTGACTTTCACAATGTTGTGAAGGGAGAAATGCATAAAACAAGTTTTGGGAATGACTTTCCCTTGAAGATAGGAAAGGGTTAGGTTTGTCCTTCTATCCAGTATACTCATGCTTCTGAGGAAGAGATGAGTAATTTTGGTCTCTCTTTCCATTCCAAGAGAGCAAGGTTTGATACCATTGGTGAAGCCCAAAAGAAGGCCAATAGGGAGTATAGCCATAAGGCTAATATTGAGGATTACTAGGTCAACCTCAGTGATGAGTTTGAGGCAAGAAAGAAGAAGTTCTCCAGATTGTCGATGGACTTGGAAAGGTTATATAATGTGAAGACCATCCCTGACTAGGTGGAAGAGGATGGAAACTTAATCTAGGGTCATGTTTATGAGGCAGTGAAAGAAAAGCTAGTTGGGGAAGTTGACTGGTTAGAAGAAGAAAAGATAGAGTTGGGGGAAGTCATGACCCCAATGATCAAGTACACCAAAATGTGGTTGAAGCACAAGATGCTTGAATTGGAGAGTGAAGGTGTCCCATGTACCTATGATCTGATGGGAGACTTGCAGTCTCACTCTGCTTCTGAGGAGTCACTTGAATTGGATCCTAAGGGTAAGGAAAAGGTGGATTCTCCTTTCAAAATTCAGGTAAGGGATGTTCAAACTAAGAAAGTGGTAGAAGTAATTAAATAGAGGAAACCTGTTGCCAAGAAGAGAAGGCATGCCTCAAGGAAGGAGGCTGAGAAAGAAAAAGAAGAGGAAGAGGAGGTAGAGGTTGCCCCTCCATTAATAAAAAGGAGAAGGCTTACAAAGTTATCACAGAAACTGGAGGAGGCTTCCAAAGCTGATAATGAGATTGATCCATCAGTGGTAGAAGTAGAAAGATCAGGGGAAAAGACACAAGTGCATATGAGGAGGTCAAGGACTCCTTCCCCAAAGGATGTTGTTGTAAAAGAGAGTGTTCCAGTGACTGCTCCCATTGCTGAACCGGAAAGTGCTTCTATTCCTCAGGATATAGGTGATGTACAAGAAGAACCAAGGAAAGATGAAGATCCTAAGGACTTGAAAGATGAGGAATTTCAAGAAGGAGACCTATATAATGCAGAGGCAGAGGTTGACAAGGTGATCCAATCTCCTTTGGTAGCATATGCAGATTCGCTTACAGAGGAACAAATGAATAAATCCCCTCAATAGGAGGAGATAGCAACTAGGATCCCTTCATCAACACAAACAATCATGGAGGAGCAAGTACAGGAAAAGGAGGATCCAATCAGGGATACCCCTAATGTGCCAAGTGTTGAGAAGGGTACAAATGATGACCAGCAGGAGAAGCAGGACACAATGCCAACTGAGTCAACTATTCCAAGTTGGTTGGATAAAGAATTAAAGAGAAAAATGGTAATAGTGGAGGATGCTCCTCTTATCTGGGATGTCCTCATGGCTAATGTTGAAAAGGAGAAAACTAAGAAGAAGGCTAGGGTGGTGTCCTGAATTGAAAGAGATGGGTCAGGCAACAGAGTGGCTC
Source organism: Sequoiadendron giganteum (assembly GCA_007115665.2). Taxonomy (NCBI): domain Eukaryota; kingdom Viridiplantae; phylum Streptophyta; class Pinopsida; order Cupressales; family Cupressaceae; genus Sequoiadendron; species Sequoiadendron giganteum. The sequence goes on from CM021100.1 coordinate 929,047,509, forward strand.
ACATTGCTACCCCTGCTCTGAATAAGGATAGAGAAAATTTAACTACCCAGGATTATCATGTGCAAACTATTGACCTAGGGCATGCTTCGGTGGAATAGGATATTGAAGAATATGAAGGTTCTAGTGCTGTAATTGTGGGTAGATTGAAGAAGGTTGTGCAAACTAGGCATGAGTTGGAGAGGGAGAATGAAAAATTGAAGAAGTACTTGCAGGATTTGATGAAACCCTTGCAGGCTATTAGCTCTTCCTCCTTGGCTGCAGGTTTCTTGCCTCAAGAAACAATCTCCGAACTTGAAAGGATGAAAGGCACCACACATGCCACAATTTCTTGGTTACAGGGTGTCCAAACCAAAGGAGATGCTGCCATTAAGGACATTTTGCCAACTGTAGGGGATGCCATGAGGCCAGTAACCTAGTTGAAGACTGTATTGGCTCAAGACAAGGAGGATATTGATCTCCTATTGCAGAAAACCACCACATTTATGGCATTCACTGAAGATAAATTGGTAAAGTGTGGGATTCTTCCTTTCCCAAGGGTTTCTGAACCTTGGGAATGGTTTGAAATCCTGCAAATGAGGTAGAAGGCCTTAAGAAATATTCACAAACATGCAAGGCAGATTGAGGACACTTTGAATGGTATCCATGATAAGTGTATCTCATTCTTTGAGGTCATGATAGGAAGGAAGAAGTTTGCTCTGAAACATCTCAATATGGAGCAACTTAGGAAATGGTGGAGAGATGTTCATTCTCCAGTTAGTGAGGGTTCAGTCATAGAGCATCAACTAGATGATGCTACAACATATATTGTAGTTATTGATAGATATTCAATTAATAGAGCTGATTGGGATGGTACAGTTAGGCAGGCAAGAGATGACATCAAGTCTCTTGAAAGGAGAATTAGGGTTTTTCCTGTACCACCTATTGCTAAGTTGGATAGAGTCTTGCTGGCAGTGCATGGTGAAGAGGATCAAGCTAAAGACAAGGATGGGAAGTAGCTATATAGGGTTACATCGAGATTTGTGCTTCCCATTATTCACATGCATTGGGTCAACCCTTTTGATACTTAGGCTGACTTGGATGAAATTGCTGTTAATTGCACATTTCATATTGTTTTCGAATATCTTTGAGGCCGAGCTATTGTGTGGCATGTTTTCAATGTAAATCCTCATTTTGGGTTGACTTATCTCTGGGATTCTCTATAAAATAAGCATGTTGCCTCATTTGATAGATAGACAGGTAGAGATAGAGAGAAAATAGATAAGTGATAGAATAGAGATTTTATATTAGAGAAAATTAGGGTTTATTTGCAAGCAAGTGTTGTAACAGAAAACTGGAATTGTTGCAACTTTGGATGATTTAATATAAGAGAGATATTGTGATTTGGTATCTATCTTGTGGAGTTTTATCTAGCATGGTTCTTGTTGTTCTATCTTTCAAATTGATTATAAGTTTATAGTTAAATTGTTTGGTGATACTTACAGTTTCTTGTTTGGAATGTTTGCAACAATCTCTAGTCCATACTTTTTATAGTTAGTTGATTGTTAGTTGCTTTCAAAATTAGCCTGGACTTAAAATTGTGCTTAGTTCAGTTATAAAGATTTTCTCATCTCAATTGCAATAGAATTGTTTGAATGAATGTTTGTAATTTGAAAATATTTAAATACCTTAGAAGATTGCACTATTCCTATGAAATTGTGGATTCATCTGGGTTAAATAGAAAATAGCTTATGAGAGATCGGTCCATTTTGAGCATTTTCTCCTTAGCATTGTCAATCTGAAGGTTAGAAGAAGTCTTAGAATCATCTCTAAAACCTTTACATTTTCCTATTTCTTTATTATTTGAGTTACATCAAAAGTTCCAAGTATTAATATATTGCTAGATCTGATAAATTCGAAGTCTAGTATTTGCTTGTAGTAAGGTCCCATTGTGATTACCAACATTTTCACATTTATCACTGAGTTGTTTTGTTGCATTGTCAAGACCTGACATTAGAGACCTTGGGGTTGTCTATTTTCCCATAGAGATTACCTTTCAAGAGAGATAGGATATCATATTTTTTCTGAGTTGTTGCTATGCAGAAAACACCATCAACAACTCCCATGGTTGAGCATGAGCCTTTCGTTCCCTCACAACCTCTAGCCTCTAGTTCAAAGAGTCGTAAGAACCACCTTGCTCACGAGCACAATCATTGATGAAAGGCTCTCCTAGATGAGTAGGCCACCTCATAGAGGAAGGAAGAGGAGATGACTGCCCCTATATGAGGGCCTCCTACTACATCCTCCTCTCTCCTCCCCTCTATTCCCATTCAAATGGTATCTCTATATTGCTTCTAGCTTCCGCTATGAGTGAAAATGTGCTTGACCCTATAAAGGTGCAGGTGTTCATCGCTCCTTTGGTGGAGCTACCTTTGTTTAAATTTGTTCCAAATTTCCCACCTTTCTCGAAGCCCATAGATATGATTAACACCTGTGTGGTCATATCTACTGTGGTTCTTTCTTCCTCCTCTTCCTCTACCCTTCTTGCCACATCTGTGGGGACTTAACCTCCTCCTACGAAGAATAAGGTAGATAGTGGTCCTTCCATCAATGAAGGAGGAGCCCACCTTCGAAAGGTGGCCCTGTGCTAACTTATTCTATCCTAGTAACAAAACTAGTCTAGGCTTCTCTTGAGTTCATCACTACTCTTGAATTGCTCAGTGAGCTTAGTGGTGAACCTCGAGTGCAACCTCCTCCATCCATCGAAGGAAAAAATGGCACTCTTGTTGAGTGTATGTTTAATTCAACGGATGAGGTTCTGACCTTGTCAATGATTTTTGTAAATTCATTGACCTTAGACCTATAAGAGTTGAGTAATGAAGACCTTGTAGGTTCCTCTTCCTTAGCCCTTGCTGTGAGAGGGTCAGAAGCTCCTCCCCTTAACACACCACCAATGTAGGCTCCTCCTCCTTCTCCCTATGATGATCTAGAGTACGAATCTGATGACCTCTTGGTTGATCAGTGTTAGAGGGAGGCCTCCTCTTTATCTTTAGATTAAGTTTGTGCATGTGTTGTAATGTTTTTTCCCCATAATCATGTTATTGTGCCTGGATGACCCTCGTCACCCCTATTGGTGCTTGGAAATAGGCATGGTGTTTGTGTTGTGAACCTTCTTCTATTTGTATCATCATTCTTCCATGTTTGTGATAGACTTTTGGCAAATTGGGGACGATGCAAAGCATTGGGTGCATTTAGGCTTCCCTTTGATGTTGACCCAATCTTTCTATTTTTTATTTTTCTTCTCATGCATTCTTCACATGGCTTGATATAGTAGGGGGTTGATGACAATTTATTTATATACTATTATTATACTTATATATATTTATGAGAAGTTTTGACCGAAAAATATCAGGCTACCCTTGTGCCCTTTATTCATTCTCTCTTTCCTTTTTTATTTTCCTTTATCTTTCTCTCTTCTTTGCCTGAGTTTTCCCTCTCATGTGTGACAATGTTACCTTTACATCACTTTGATCTTTGTGAATATTTATTCACGCACCATTTTTTCTTCACGGTTTTCTCTTTATTTCACGACTTCACCTTTTTTCGTACCACTCACAGCTTCTCGGTGGTCGCCACGTGGCATCCTATTGGAGCTTTATGCTGGGTCATATAGTTTTTATTTTTCTGAGCTCCATTTTCTTTACGTGTGGACTTCATTTTTTTCTTTCTAAATCAGGCCCACACTGTAGTTTCTTTCATTGGGAGGTTGAACACGTGGCTTCCTATCAGAGGTTTCTCTTGAGCCGTCCCACCTTTCTTTTGTCGAGGTCCATGTGTTTGAAGTGTGGTGCTCATTCTTGTATATGCTATCTTAGATTCAATGCCTGTGTAATGTGTTCTTTTCTCTGCCACATTTTCTCTTCTACTGCCACGTGTTCTCTTCTTCTGCTGCATGGTCTAGGTTTCTCAAGGGGCGTGCTTGTTGGAGCAATGCTAAATGATCTTTTTGTTGGTGCCGGCTCAAGAAGATCTGAATCATTGATGGCTTTGCTGAGGCATCTTTCTTTTTGGGGTCCTCAAGTGGTGGACTAGCTTATTTAAGCAGTCTTTTCCTCATTTTATTGGTTGTTGTTAGATGAATTAAAATTTCCCGAGCACTGAGAATTAGGCTTTGTAGTGTTTTCTATTGAACTTGAAACTGTGCTTGTATTTTTTGAAGTATATGAATGTCTATTTCAAGCTTTTGTAGTCATTATGTAGCTTAATAAAATGTAGATCATGTTACTGCTCTTCTATGTTGGCTTATTTTGTATTGGTTATACTATGCAAATGGTTTGATGTTCTTATATCTATAGTATTGGGAATTATCTATTTGATAGACACTAGTTATTGTTCAAGCCTTTGTTTCAACATTGTGCTTGATTAATTCCTTTTTGATTTGGTGCATCGCCTTAGCTTTGAATTGTTTATTTTATGTTCATCTTCTTACCCTTTTCACCCCCCCATAGAAATGAAGAACCGACTTCGATAAACCCCAGAGGTCACTTAGCTACATGCATAAGTCCCCCATTACCTAAGTTTCCCATAAGGCTATTGCCTACAAAATTTTGCATCAACAATTATTTTTTTGGCACTCCTAGTGGGACACGAACTAACACATTTGCAAGTGAATAGGAGTGTATGATCCATAAGCCCATCACTAGGTCTCAAACTGCAAGAATTCCTAGCCTTCTTGTACCACCATTGGTTTCAGTCCAGGTGAAAGGTTAGTAGGCTAATACTTCAACTCCCTCTTCTCCTCCATCTCCTGTGCCAATGGCTACTAGAAATTATGTAGCCTAGGATGTGGTAGTCCTTTGGTAGCACTTGTGCCTCTTGGAGTGTGGGCTCCAATCTCGACTTCCGCTTTAAAGGATATCCCTAAGTTCTCCAGGGACGATTCAAAAACTCCGACAGAGCACTTGCAAGATGTAGCTGATGTATGTTTAGTGCATGGAATTACCAATGAGAATGTGTCTTTAAGATTACTTGCTACCTATTTTAGAGGAAAGGCATTGAACTAGTATCTTACTCTTCTGGCTAATACAGTTGCCACTTGGGATGATCTCAGAGATCCTTTCTACAAGCGCTTCTCACAAATAGTGGTGACACATCTTCACTATATCACCAGCTGGATCATATAAAGTGAGCTCCCCATGAAGCTTTGGCCGATTTCAATGCTCAGTTTCATTCGACTTGGAAGAGAGTTTCTGTCAGTAGTCGACTGCCTCTAGATCTGGTGTTCATGTTCTATTTAAAGTCTTGAAATGTTGATATTTCTATGATGCTACAAGCTCTCAATGGAAATACTCTACCTGATGCATACAGACTTGCCGTCACTATGGAGAACAATTTTATTGTTGCCAAAAAATTGGTGCCGAGACCTATCATGCCATTATTCATAGAATTAAATGCCATAGAACCAGAGGTAGCTTCAACCAACATTCTTGCAACTCCCCAATCTATGTATGTGTACCCGAGAATGACACTGAGCGTGGCTCCAGTGCCTAACCCCCTAGTGGCTGAAGTGAATGACATGAAGCAGTAGATGTGAACCATGAAAAATGAATTGACCAGTATGAAGTGGCAACATTATGGCTATTAAAATCCTACTTACCAAAACTACCAAGGCGAGAAGGCTCCTTTCCAGCAAAGCCAGTGGCATGATAAATTGCACAACAATACCCAAGCTCAACAGAACAACCAGGTCATCCCCATGATTATGCCGATGTAGACTGTCTATCCTAGTTCAAGCAACGAAGTCAAGGCATCATGCTTGATCACGGAGGTCATACAAAAGCCTCTTATCAAATGGGCAATGCAATTCTCACTACTCAAATGCAAGGAATGTGTATAGAGTAGGGGCTAGAAATAGCTTCAGACTAAGCACTCTTTTCTTGGATGGAAGGAGAGGAGTCGGCATTCACAAATGATATTCTAGTAGCCCAAGTGCCACAAGTATAGTCATATTACAACACTCATTCCAAGCGGAGGCTCACTGAAGAATTCACTTCCTTTTTGACTGAAGGTTCACCTAATTCAATGTCCAGTCCATCGACATATATGTCATCAGTTCCATAGTAGTCCAAGGCAGCTACTCCAATCCTAAATCTACCTCCTCCAAAGATAATAAATCCTATGGCCACCTTGGTTGTTGCCAAACAATCAGATGCACCAGCTACAAGGCATAAGGAGCAAGCTACCATAACTCATCAATCATGAACGCCATTCAATGTGGTGGATCAGCTAAAGAAATCCTTTGCTAATGTTTCTTCGTGGGATATCCTACCCATCTCGAAGAAAAATTTGTTATTGCAGAAGGCATTATCGAGAGAAGAAGACATGAAGATGTTGGAGCAGTCCTTAGAAGATAAGACATCCAAGCCAGACTTGGATAGAGTTCTAGCAAATCAACCAAAAGAAAAGAAAGTTGAAAAAGAGAGCAAGTCTAAACCTAAGCCTTTATTTCTAACACCTATCATTGGTAACAAACTGTGCATAATTGTATGATTGACTCTGCTGCTAGCACCACCATCATGCCTAAGAAAGTAGCTGAAGCTCTAGGACTCGACTATGAGCCTCTGAAAAAGGGATTCATGCAACTCGATGGAAACAAGGTTGAAACAGTCAGAGTAATCAAAGGATAGCCTATGAAATTGTTTGCTTGTCCCAATAGTACTATGAATCAAGATACTGTGCTCATTGATGCCCATTCTCTATTTGAGATATGTCTATCTTGAGAATTCATTGCAAATATTGGAGGTTATCTAGCATTGGATTGGTCACACCTGATCCTAACAACCAAGAATGGAGCTAAGCTGAAGTTATTGTCAGAATATTTGGATTCTGAACATGTGGCTAATGAATCCATGATCAATTTTGAGCCAGCACATACCTCAATCACTTTTGGAGAGATGCTCAATGTCGAACTCCTTAAAGAAGAAACAAGAAGCTCTCAGATAGAGAAAGAAGAATCTCTTTTAAATGAATTCATAGATACAGATCCTTTTGGCAACTATCATGCAACTGGGCTAGGAACATATGTCATTCATGAAGAGGACCAGATAATGCACAAAGTGACTAGAGAGTCTAGAGGTGAAGCATCCTTAGAGTTATGGACCTTGCGCTTAGATAGAACAAGATGCAAAATAGGAGCTGATGTAGGAATACGTTTGATATCTCCATCCAAGGATAAGACCTTGAGGTATTACCAATTCCAGTTCACATTCTCAAACAATGAAGCAAAATATGAAAGCCTTGTCCATGGTTTGAGTTTAGTAGCGAGAATGGGTGCAAAGAAAATACGGGTGTTCAAAGATTCAGAATGGGTGGTGAACTGAATCTGAGGGCTCTCTTCTGCCAAGAATGTTTGTATGCTATCATACTAACATAGGGTATAGGACCTGATTGAAGGCTTTGAAGCATTCAACATCCAAGCCGTACCTAGAGAGAAAAACTCTGAAGCAGACCGAATGGCAACTATCGGATCTCAGTTTGAGTCAACTTCTGCGTTAATTAAAAACAAAATTTTAGTGCGAGTGATCATGTGGATTGCAGTCCCAAATAATGATCAAGACTAGAAATTTTTTGATAATGATGCTCATATCACATCATTTCTCCAGTTGTCTAGAGAAATTTCTAACCAATTAGAGTCGAAGATCGTTGAGGCCTATGAGGATCAAGTAATCCAGGTAAAATAAAACAAGCTTCTAAGGGGTCTAGTCACTCTTGAGAGTCTTTTTGATTCTAATGATGCAATGAAAGACATGAGAAATCTTGTAGCTAATAAAGGCGACTATACCAATTTACACATCAGAGAAGATAAAAATATTAAGGTCGAAAAAGGATTCTCACAAAAGAATAAAGAAAGGTTGAAACATTTTTGCGAGCAGTATCTGAGTGTGGTAGCATGGTCATATGATGATCTTAATGGATATGATCTTGGGATTATCCGACACACCATTGAGCTACTAGAGGGGGCCAAACCCGTGCATCAAAGGCAGAGGCCAATCAATCCAAAGATCGAGTTAGTAATGTCACAAGAATTAAATATGTTGATTACATCTCGGATAGTGTTCCCAATCAAGCACATCACTTGGGAGTCTAACCTAGTGCTGATCTAGAAGAAGAACGGTGATATATGGCTATGCATTGACTTTCGAGACCTAAATAGAGCGTCCCTAAAGGACCACTACCCCTTTCCTTTCATGGAGGTAATTCTGCAAATAGTTTTTGGTTCTGAATTTTTTTTTATGCTGGATGGTTTCTTCGGCTATAATCAGATTCATGTCAAAGAGGAGGACCAACACAAAAAAAAATTTACTACCAAGTGGGGGACATATTCTTATGCTAAAATTTCCCTTCGAACCTTCAAATTCCAAAGCCACTTTCTAGTGAGCTATGGATATTTCCTTCAAGGATTTGATACATAAGATTATTCTTATTTTTTTGGATGACCTGATAGTGTTTTCAAAATTTGATGAGGATCATTTTGATCATCTCGAGTTTGTCTTCCAGAAATGCCAAGAGTTCAAGATTTCTTTAAACTCGAAGAAATGTGTGTTTGGGGTCCCGCAAGGGAAGCTATTGGGTTATGTCATTTCGAAGGAAGGTATTTCCATTGATTCGAAAAGGGTTAAAGAAATCAAGGAACGCCCTCTACCTATCAACAAAAAGGGACTTCAATATTTTTTGGGCAAGGTTAATTTCATTAGCCGGTTCATAGCAGACTTTGTAGGGATCGTTCGGCCCATCACCTTGATGCTAAAAAAATACCAGATTTTCAAATGGACAGTGGAAGCTAGAAAAAATTTCGAGCAGATAAAAGAGGTCATCTCTTCTGCTCCCATGTTGATCAATCCAAATTTGTCAAAATACTTCATTATGTACGTCTTTGGTGGTGGAAATAGTATCGCTACTGTCCTAATGCAAAAGGACAATGAAGATAAAATAGAATCACATATTTCCTTCTATTCACGCACTTTGAAAGATTATGAGGTGAAATAAAACTTTGTGGAGAAGCAATCTTTTTCTATTGTAAAGGGGCTCAAGAAGTTCTGACACCTCATATTATGTAACAAGGTGATTGTTTATGTGCCACACCCTAGTGTGCGAGAATAAATTATGGAAGGTGAAATCACTAAGAAGCGAGCTAACTGGATAACCAAGATTCTTGAGTATGACATCGAGATCAAGCCAGTCAAGACTATGAATGGGAAGGGGTTGTGTGAATATTTGGCAGAGAACAATGAAGCAATTGCTAATTCTAAAGTCCTAGAACCCAAGTTGCTAAATGAAGAGAGCTTCAGAGATGATTGGTTGGATGCTAGAATTAATTTTATGCAAACAGTAAGGTATCTGCCCGACCTCCCCTCTTTTAAAAGGCATTTTTATTGATTACAGAATAATGGTTATGTACTCTTGGGGGGAGTTCTTTTCAAGAGGAATTTCAATAGTATCTTGTTAAGATGTGCAACTGAAGAGCAGCCAAAAAGGATATTGGAGCAATATCACGGTGGCCCAGCCGAAGGTCATTTTTTAGAAAAACCTAATGCAATCAAGATCATATATTCTAGTTATTTCTGGCTGACGTTGTTCAATGACTCATATTCATTGGTGAAGTCTTGTAGTGAATGTCAATTTTTTGTTGGAAAAATGAAAAATTCTGCTATGCCATTGAAACCAATTGTTGTGGATGAGCCATTTTCTCAATGGGGTCTTGACTTCATTGGCATGATCAATCCATTTTCATCAGCTAGACATAGGTGGATCCTGACGGCAACTGACTATTTCACTAGATGGGTTGAGGCTGTACCATTGAAGAATGCAACAAAGGCATAAATTGTAAAATTCCTAGAGGATCTGGTAGCCAAGTTTGGCCCACCAAAGACAATTATATCTAATAATGCTAAATCTTTTCTCGGCTCCAAAATTAGCCAATTTTCACTCAAGTTTGGAGTCTTCCTAAATAAATCTTCTAACTACTACCCACAAGGGAATGGCCTTGCTGAATCTACAAACAAGAACCTCATTAGGCAGATGAAGAGAATAAGTTCAGAACATCAAAGGGAGTGGCATAAACACCTCCAGACATCATTAAGGGCAAACTGTATCACATCCAAGCAAATATTGGAAACATCTCCTTATGAGATAGTATATGGGAAGGAGGCGCTATTGCCAATTTCTATGGAAATCCTTGCCGTCCAACTACTCAAGTCTCTTGAAATTGAGAAAAATTGAGTAATGGAGGTGCATTTTTCAGAATTACTTGAAGTTCAAGAGAAAAGAGACCATGCTCTCGAGGTAATGACCAACCGCCAACAGGTGTTAAAGAGATGGTTCAACAAGAAGATGTCTGATCAGAGGCTACAATGTGGAGACTTGGTTCTCAATTTTAACGAGCATAGAGAAAAGTCTGAACAACATGGCAAGTTTGATAACCTCTGGAAAGGACCATTCAATATTACCCAGTGCAAGCAATACAAATAATTTGAGTTAGAAACAATGGAGGGTGAGGCCTTGGGTATTCCAGTTAATGGAATACATCTTAAAAAATTCAACTAGTTCAAATTTTTCAATAAGTGTGTAAATATGTATATATTTTCCCTGCTTTGTTAGGTTTGGGTTTTTCTCAGTGCTTTCTTAGATTAGTAACCACATTGATGCAAAAAATTGAAATAAAATGAAGAAGGAGCCATAATATAGAAGATATATATTGTATTAATCACAAAGATATTTACATCTATAACATGTTGACTTAACGAGGCCATTGGCCATGTTACAAAATATATATATATATATATCATCACTGACACAATGTTGCAAAGAAGGTTTTAAATACAAAAGAAAAAATGGAGAGATATTTTTCATATTTCTTCGGGCATTGGAGGGTCCAACAATGGTAGAAGGTGGTGCATGGTGAGGAAACACCATCCTCTCAAAGTTCTTGTACCATTACACCTCATGTAAGGGTTCAACGTGATGCATCCTCATCAGAAACTGGAAGGCGGTGTGGACCTTGCGGCGATGTTCCTCATGAGTTTTAAGCTCAAAGCCACCTAGAAAGGGCCTAGTTTGCACAGGTCCTCCTTGAGAAGTCAGCGCAGGTTATGAATAGATGGAATTCCACAGTCAAACTCAACAGCTTTCACTACGTTCTCCAACCCTCTTTGTTAGCTTCAGAATCTTCTGCTTTGAAAAGCCGATGTCCAGCATGGAAGCTACAAAGTGACAGATGATGCTAGTATTCACTTTGTATTGGTCCTTGTACTCCACAAAATCTTTTCCTAGCACCCTTTTGATGGATTTTACATACAAAAGGTTTTTCATGCAAGTCACCCATTTCAAACGCCTGCACCTAATTTTTCCTAGAAAGGCGCCTTGGGTCTTCTTGTAGACGAGCCTAATTGGTGTTTTCATACCTACTTCTACTCTAGCCAAATAATAAATTATTAAAGATGTACTAGGGCCTAATTGCTAAGAATGTTGAATGTAAATGTGCATTAGTAAAGGTGCCAAGGGTCCTATTTATAGATGGTTAGAGGCCTCTCTAATTGAGTAATGTAAGATTACGTCAGAGGAAAATGGTATGAAGAGCCCTGATAGGAAGTTTTGTAGTGTGAAAAATAATGGAGATAATCAAATGCAGTTACAACTTGTTCAATTTGAGTTTTGAAAAAGGAGCTTGAGGGAGACATTTGTCAACATATAAAATATTTCCATCCCGATGTAGCACAAAATAAAATCTTTCAGGATGAAGTCATTGGTTGGTGTGCCTGATTATGATCCAGTAATCATTAAATGCAAAGGCTCACAAAAATATATGTTGTTGTTGATTCAGTGCTTTTTCCAAGAAAATGAAGAGTTTTCATATGAGAAGTCATATCTCTTAAATGTGTAGAGTCTTTTGGCAGGTTGGCGATCTCTTCACATGCATGAAAAAGGGTTAGTGGTGCATGGCGTAACTAATATGAAAAGATAGCATGTACCCTTGCTAAGCCATTTTTCTCGAAAATAAAAAAGACAGATAGGAGTGTGCAGAGGGCATGAATTGTGCAAGATTGAAAAAGTGTGTAACCATCTGAATCATTTGCAAAGAAAGAAAAGTGTTTTCAAAAGCTAGGTTTTAGAGTTTGTAGAGTTCTTCAAAGACAATTAAAATGGATGAAATTGCGGAGAGCTCAACTCAGGTCGTCAACATCGAAAACATAGAAGAATGAAGAATGCTAGCACCTTGCATGAATGTTTATGCCCAAGAGTCTTATGCGACCCTCAGTATTCCAACAAGGCCTTCATGGCCCTAAACTAAGCCAACAGACCAAAAAGTGTTAGGTGTGGTTTCTCCTAGAAACCAAGCCTTGATATTAGAAGATTGGGATAAGGTTCGAGATCCAAAGTTATCTCAGAACCCCAAAATCTTGAGAGAAGAGGCATGCGATAAAATGAAGAAGATTACTGATCCTTTTCATGATTGATTATGGAATTGTGGGCTCCCTCAGTATATTTTTCCTTTGGTACACCATTGTCTGGAGATTGTGGCAGCCTCTACTAAATTTTTTGATGCCCAGAGAAGAATCATAAGTGGCCAAAATTTTAGGGTGGTAATCTATCACTAGGCCCTCCAAGATATGTTGTGCATTCCTTTTAACTCCCTTGAGGGTGTTGAGGATTTTGATACTTCCAGATTGCAAATTTACTGGAGGACGCTTCAGTTGGTGCAACAATTTTATAATGCTGAGATGGGTAATCCGTCAGGTAACTTCGTCCCTCCCAGCTTCCCTCTTAGTCTGGATTCTTTTAAATCAGGTTCAGCCTCTATCTTCTCCATGTTGGCATTGGTGTGTGGATTGGATATAGATAGGAAAGTCTTAGACTTCCAAATGAGTCTCAGCTTTATGCTAAAAAAGAACTCCCAGGCTCTGCTAATGGACTTTGCAAAGGTCATTGCCGAAGGGATGTCCTGACAACTAAGAGAGTTCAAACCTGGTTCCAAGTTCAAGTATTCTTCCTTCTTGACCTACATGATTTTGCACCAGAATCTCGACTATTTCCAATATAGGCCCCTAACAGTATTTGATGAAAATGGTGCTAGAAGGCCAGTTTCGACCTAGACTCCTGTCCTCTCAAAAAATTTTGATTATTACACATTTTTAGACGCATTCTTAGCTTCGAATTTGAGAGCTTTGGATCATAGTGGAGGAAGTATGTTTGGTCATTTGACACAAAATCAAATATCATGGATGAGAGGGCTTGTACCACCTTGTGACTGGTTTTTTCGGTACGAATTTCACAATGCTTTGTATGTAAGGTTTTGTTCGAGAGCCTTTTTGGCTCCCGCATTTTATTTCGGATAGGGTACTGGTCTTGGAATTTTTTAGGTAGCTATGCAATATTGAAAATGATTACTAGGGAGGGAAGCATCTAACCTCCCATTTGACATTGCCAGTCATGTTTAGCTCTGTGTCATTGGTAAAGAAGAAGAGCTCGAAGTTAAATAGCTTTGCGGTCTTGTACTCTAAGCTAGGCCACCTTGGGTTAATGGTTATTTGTGACACGTGGTGATATAATCCGGAGGGGAATTTTTCAGATTTGGGCATTAAAATTGATCACCAGCCTCGACCATTTTGGGACCCTCAAAGAAATGTAGAGGAGGTAAATGAGGGAATGTATGTCAGCCTTGAGTACATTCCTTATAGCTTGGGTCAACCAGCTTGGCTGAAATTTTATCACATAATGGCGAAGCCCAATCCCAACCACAAAATAAATCAATTTCTTTGCAGCCAGTTAAACAGGCTCTGTTGGAAGCCTAATAGAATTAAAGATTTATGGATTTATAGGCAGGAGATAGAGAAGACTAATGGGATTTTACAAGAAGTGGACTCAGATGACCAGTTTGATGATATCTAGTGTCGTGAGCATCCAAATAGTGAGGACTCTCCTAACCCTTCAGGTTTTGAGAGGTGCTCTGAAGTGGAAAGTGTAGCTCTAGAGCATGGAGAAGAGGTAGCCCAAGATTCTCCCATAGCTGAAAAAATTCATACACAAGGAGGCAGAGTCAGTGGACAATAGTTACAGCAGTAAGACTCATCAAATACATAGATGTCGGAGCCTACTAGCTCCTCTAGATTAGGTGTGAAGAGGCTGAGATCTTTTCGACACCACCAAAGAGTTGTTTTGGACCTACATAGTTCCCTAGAGGAGAAAAGGCCACGAACAGAGGAATCAAGAAGAGGAGAAGAGTCACAATGTGAAGAGGTGTTGGTATCTACTACAAGTCTTCAAGAAGCTCGAGTATTTTTTCCCCCTTATTCTCTCTCTTCTATGTCTTTTGTCTCCTCTCTGTTTGCGCTCGCTACATCATTCACACCAACTATTCCTATCACTAGTTACCCAGGGCAAGTCAACATTTTTTCCCCTGGGGGTCCCCTTCCGTCTCTTGCTATTTCTACTGCCCTTGAAATACAAGTAATGGTAACATGTATTGACCCTCTGAGTCAACAATTTATGTCTCCAAGGCCTCAACATCAAGCAAGTTCTTCCCCACTCATTTTTCGCACCATGTTTTTACCATCTCTAGGCAGTCAATTTATCCCACCTTTCTCCCTGGCAATTATTACAAGGCCTAGAAAATCTGCTAATAAATTGAGCACACTATCTTTCCCACTAGAAGTTCCTCGGGAGTTCCCTTTTGCTGGTGGACTAGGTATTTTGTCCGAGGAATATTTCTCATAGGTGGATGCAAAGAACAATGCCTGAGCGAGCCAAATACAAAAAAGGAGGGAAAAGGATGCAAGCAGTGAAGTAGAGCCTCTTTTGCAAACCATGATCAACGAAAGACAAAATTCATTGATTTTTGCAAATGTCACACCCAATGTGGTCAAACCGGTCGGGGAAATGCAGCCAGGAGATTATTTTGTCAATGTCATAGGGCTAGAATTACAACAAGCTCATCCGCAAAATAAAGTTGAGCTAATGGAGGAGACCTAGAGAGTGGTGACTACCGACTAACTCAAGGTCAGTCACCGGATGAAGAAAAAAATTGAACATATGAAGGAGATGAAGGGAATGGTAGAAATCTAGTCAAACAAGAATAAGGCCTAGGAAGTCAAAATCAATCGCCTGTGATTGAAAATAATGCCTTTGAAAACAAAGTCGCTGAGCTTGAGGCTTTGGATGTGGAATTTTTTCCGACCCTGTGAAGAGAAATTGAGCAATTTCGTGCGACGAAAGAAGCTCTTCGCGATGAATTGAGGAAGGAAAATGATAGCCTAAAACAACTCTGGCAGAGTAATAATGAAGAAGTAAATGAAATGAATTCCATATTAGAGTAGGAAACTGAAAAGCAAAGGTAGGCCGAATTGGCCTTGGGAGAGAAGGAGAGAGAGGTTTCTATTCTGAAGAATCAACTATCGGCCCTGGGGGAAGCATTGTAGAATTGAAGACGGATCTGAGTAGCAAGGCTACAGAATTGGACCTTTTGAGATCCTAGCCTCTTGCACCCCAAATAAACCCGCTAGAGACTACCAAGGAGCTACATGCATCATACTGGGATAAGGTTAAAACATTATGCCTTACATGGCACCCCACTCTCAAATTTATGGTGCATACAACCAGTTTATTCATGGTGGTTAGCGAGACGATGCAGCAGGTGCAGGAAATGACTTTTGATAAGGTTCCAGAGGCTAGGCAATTTTTGGGAAAATTAGATACAACTTCTGATGAAGTGTTGAGTAGTGTGGGGATTAAGGACCGAACAACGATGGCCATGGGAATAAACATTCTCATCTCTATGCATCTGGTTGTCCGACATGTCAGAGAGTGCAGAGCCAAGCTAACCTAGATTACCAATGATATGCAGGCAAAATTTTCTCACTTAACCCAATGAGGGCTTCCATTGCCCTTCGTGATGGATCAAATTTTGGAGGGCATTGAGCACATCATCAAAAAAATTGAGGAGAAAAAGCAGGATTTGTCAATTTTCCAATCCTTTAATCAATCTTCGACTGCCACCAATATGGAAAACATAGTGCATCAACTGGCACAACTCTTTTTCCAGCTTGAATTGGAGGCAAAGGTATCTAGTGGATTTCCTTTTAAGGCAATAGTTGATCTAAACATGGCACATGAAAATTTGTGCACTCTCTCTCCACCATCAAAAGAAGTCTGGACATTCCTTCAGACTACCCTCTCTTAGCTATGATCAATTGTGATGGATTTGGATTGGTCTATGAGGCTAGAGTTTCTGGGGTTCTTCATTCCGCAGGCAAAATATTCTCGCGAGTCGCAAAACTGTGTATATTTATTCATGTACTACTTTTATATCGTGGTTTTCTCTTTATTTCATGGCATCGCCTTTTTCTGTATCGCTCATAGCTTCTCGGCGGTTGCAACATGGTGTCCTATTGGATATTTATATTGGGTCATATCTTTTTTCTTTTGTCGAGCTCTATTTTCTTTATGCGTGGCCTTCGCTTGTTTCTTTCTAAGTCGGGCCCACATTGCAGTTTCTTTTGTTGGGAGGTTGAACACATGGCTTCCTATTGGAGCTTTCTCTTGAGCCATCCCACCTTTCTTTTGTTGGGCTCTGTGTGTTTGATGTGTGGTACTCATTCCTGTATCTGTTATCTTGGATTTGACACATGTGCCATGTGTTCTTTTCTTTGCCACGTTTTGTCTTCTGCTACCGCATGTTCTCTTCTATTGTTGCATGGTCCAAGTTTCTCAAGGGACATGCTTGCTGGTGCAATGGTGGATGATCTTTTTGTTGGTGCCGGCTTGAGAAGATATGGATCATTGATGGCTTTGCTAAGGAATCTTTCTTGCTGGGGTCCTTAGGCGGTGGACTGGCTTATTTAAGCAGTCTTTTCCTCATTTTATTGGTTGTTGTTAGATGGATTAAAATTTCCCAAGCACTAGGAATTATCATTTGTAGTGTTTTCTATTGAACTTGAACTTGCAAACTATGCCAGTCAATTCGGTCTTTTTTTTTTCACGCATTTAATAGGACATTAAATTGTGCTTGTATTTTATGAAGTATATGAATGTCTGTTTCAAGCTTTTGTAGTATTTATGCAGCTTAATAAAATGCAGATCATGTTTCTACTCTTTTGTGTTGGCTTATGTTGTATTGGTTATAATATGCAAATGGTTTGATGTTCTTATATTTTTAGTATTGCGAATTATCTATTTGATAGATAGTAGTTATTGTTCGAGCCTTTGTTTCAACATTGTGCTTAATTAATTCCTTTCTAATTTGGCACATCACCTTAGCTTAGGATTGTTTATTTTATGTTCATCTTCTTACTCTTTTCATCCCCCCATAAAAATGAAGAGCCGGCTTCGATAAAACCCTAGAGGTCACTTAGCTACATGCATAAGTCCCCCATTAGCTAAGTTTCCCATAAGGTTGCTACCTGCAAACTTTTGCATCAACAATCTTCAGAAAACACATTCATTGCCAACAAATATTGTCTCAATAATCTTCACACACTTCTTTGTAAGAATTGCATTCTCAACTGGAAACCCTAATGGAACATGTTTCCTTTATAATGGATTCATAAAGAAAGAACTTGGAAACCTTCCTCTAAAGCAGGAATAGTTTTGATCTTCCCCTCACATGGCGGCATATTCTTCCTTTTAAATTCCTTGGTGAGGTGAACATCTTTCAAAAGTATTCCTTGATGATGAATCAATGCAAGAAAGAAGACACCAGCTTTCGAAAAAGCATCCCTCACGTGGACCCCTTTCTTAGGTCGGGTTCCCGAGGGATCCCTTTGAATGATTTTATCTCAAATTTATTCTATGGCGTCTAGCTTGGGGGTAGCTCCACTAGACCTATTTCATATCTTTGCGTCTAGCTTAGGGGTAGTCTGAATAGACCTCTCTTTTGAAAAATGCATCCCTTAATTGGACCCCTCTTCTTTTTGAAGGGTTCTTGAGGGACCCCTTTGAATTTCTTCCAACTTAACAATGGTCTGCATGACTATCTGCTTACTTGCATGTGTGGCTGCTTTTTGAAATGTTCTATCTATGGGTAAATATTTCACTTTGTTGGTGCATTTATAAAGCCACTTTTGACTCTATGGAGTCCACTTTTGTGGATCTCCTTCTAGCGAGAGATCTTGGGATACTCCTTCCTTCCAGGTCTATGGGTCTATAAGGTGCTTATGTCCTGGGCCTCCTTCAAGCTAGAGGTCTTAGGACTCCTTCTTTGCAGGTCTGTAGGCCTGTAAGGTGCTTTCTTCCTAGGTCTCCTTCCAATGAGAGATCCTGGGATACACCTTCCTTGTAAGTCTGCAGGTCTATAAGGAAATTTCTTTCTTCATCTTCATAGTTATATGGAGCTATGAATTCCTTTGCTTATCCTGCACTCTCAAGTTTCCAGATCATAGTCTACTTCCTCGATGTTTTAGGTATATGTCTCTAACCTTACTACTTCTCTTATCTACTTTATCGAAGCACTATTCAGTATTAATGGTCACTAAAGTGGGTGAAAAATGTATAGGAGCAGATTTGCACCCCTTAGGAAAATTCCCCTTTTACCCTTCCTCACCTTAGAAAACCAAATTTTAAGGAAAAATTCCACATAAGCCTACTACCTTCATTTCACTTGGCATCTATTTTGTGCCTCGATAGAAGAATAATTGTTGGGGATACCTGCATGGTGCGCAAACATTTGTGTAGCATGCTTACATCCCTAGTAGATTCTTGTAGCTAGAGCATGTAGAGGCATTACATGTTTCTCATTAGAAGTCGGATTGTAACACCCTTTTCAGTCAAACAACCCGAATATGGCTATTTCCTTCACTCTCTCCTTCAAATTCACTATTCGTTCCTTCATTTGGGCTCTAGACAATCTCTCCAAGCATTCTAGCATTCACTTCAAGCATTCACTTCAAGCATTCTAGCATTAGTCTTGAGTTCTCTTAGTGGATGTGGTAAGGTTTCTACTCCTCTTCTCTATTATTTGGTTGAGTAAGCACGTTTACTATTTTGTAGTGTTTCAGTGTTCTTTGCTTCATTCCTTTATTTATCATACTATTTCTCTATCATTGTAAACTTGGTTTTCCATGGAAGTGGAAACACCAATGCAGGGGTCTGACTGAGGCAGACCCCTATACAACACCCTAAAAAATTTCATCTTTATTGTGTGTAGGTGGATGCACTTCTTGGAGCTAGCTAGCAAACAAGATTTTATGTGAGATCATTTTTGTCACCCTAGCATTAATTTACTTGTTTTATCATATTCATCTATACATTTCTTATTTCATAGTGTTATTTTGTTCTCCCAAAAACCATTAGCTAGGTTGTTAGTCCATTTTCTAGTGTTCAACCTTCTCCTTTTGGTCCTCTAGTGTATAGAATCCAACACACTTGAGAGATGCCAGTGCACCATGCTTTCATCCCATAACCACACTTTTGTCCTCAGGTAGAGAGCTATTCGAGACATAGTGTTGAATCCAAAAACTGACTCGCCTAGCCCCCTTTCAATTCTTGGGTCTGCAGAGTGATCAAAGGACCTTATAGTTCTCATCATTCTCTCCCCACATTTCCTAACACCCCTTAAGCTGAGGTAATTTAGGTTAGCCTTCTGCTCTCGACCCTCCGTGACCTGTGGCCTTGATGTGGTTGGTCCCCTTCTCTTACATGTTTACATGAAGTTTTTGAAACTTTTACGAGCTTTACAACTTGGTGTCCAATTAGCAATACTATTGTGAGATGTATTTTGAGACTCATTTCATCTCATGATACACCATTCGTTATGGATCTTGGGTTGTCCAACTCTTTCACTAATAGTATTGATAATCAACCCTTGATGGATCATAGCCTTTACACCTCATTTCCAATGAATTCCTACCTACAAACAATGTGCATGATGTTGAAATAATCTTGAAAGAAAAAATAAGTTGGCTAGATGAAGAATTAAAATATTTTCAAGACTTTGTGAGAATTGAACCTATAATTGGTAATGCCATTCCTCTCATAGGGAACATATGAACAATCCTTAAACATAAAGAAGCAATAGAGTTTATAAATGCCTTGGTCCATATCATTAAAAAAAAATTTCCTCCTCCTCAACCAACTTCCAATACATTTCCCATACATAAGAGAAAAGAAACCACAAGTTCTAATCACTTTACTACTCCTAACACATCCTTTTTATGAAAAAGGAAAGGGCTTGCAATTAGAAGATGGAAATGATGACCAAATAGTTATAAAACCACAAAAAAGGAAATAAAAAATACATGCACATCAAAAAATTGAGCCGCAAAATTTGTATGATATTCCTGCAACTTCATCTAACCTATTACAAATGTCCAAGACTGAGAACATCTTTTACACCCTTCTACATTGGAAACTAATTGAATTGCCACCTTAACATGAAAATCTAACCAAAAATAAATCCTCTCAACATAGACCATATTGTGCCTATCATAGATTCTTTGGACATCACACCGATAATTTAGCCCTTTAAAGAGAATATTGAAGAAATTCAGATCCCCTGGAGATCCATCTTGACTAAAGGCATGACCTTTTCTCCTTTGCATGTAATAGTTGTAGGATCTTAGTATGCTCACTATTACATATTTAACATTCATTGAAAATAATTCTCATCACTTATCTCGGCTCATCCTTGTCCTACACATAGTGGGGGAAAAGGGTTATATAGACTTGTCCTAGTTTTGGCACTTGTTGTTGTCCCCTTGGATAGTTTACTGCTTCTTGCATATACTAAACACTATTGAGATGCGAATAAATTGCTATAGGTTGACTCGCATGTGCCTTCCTAGTATTTTTCTTTATTTTCCATGTTTCTTTGTGTGATTGCATGTGTGTAATGTGATCCCCCATACTATTATGTGTGATGTATTTCTCTCTCTTCATGTGCATTCCTCTATTTGTATCTACATTATTCTATATGTCATAAACATTTTATCTTTTTTCTTGTCTTGTGTTTTTCTTTTGGGGATGACACGAGGCATTGATACATTTAGGTCTCTTCCATCTTTACCCAAATACTTTTTGTTTATTTTTTCACTCTCTATGTGTCATTCTTCATGTTCTACGAGTATTTTGGGAATGATGACTTTTCTAAGCTCTATAACAACACAATAGCAAAGATATATTGACCCAAAATCCATAGATCCCTTATGTGTTTTTGGGGGAAACCCATTTACTAATGTAGCTTCATTTGGAAACATATGACTTGGCATCTGGATTTCTGAGTAAGCTCCCATGTCTCCTTTATGGTTAGCATTGACTATTCACTACTATAGAATTATTTCTCATAGAAATGGTGTAGAAATTCCTTTAAAGTGGGGGAATAGATCGACATCCTCATGTTATTTGTGTTATTTTATTTATTATTGTGATGTGTCCCTTTTTTGGTGGTGTAATTGGGTTTGATGTCCTCCGAGAGTGTGATATTTCTTAATATATGACTTTCCTCTTAGTGGTGATGCTATGCATTGCATTCCCTAAGTTGCAAAAATTTTATCTTGGACTTTCCCTCTCTTGGAGACATTAGGCACAATGATCCCTAAGAAAAAGACCTTACACAAACAAAGCAAGATCCCTTTGAACAAAACCCTATATATAATAAGTGTTTAGCATCCCTATAAGGCCACCAAGAATAGTGCACCTTGCTTGCTAGTAGATGATTCCTCATTTTCAAGAGTGCTTAGCATAATGTAGCTTGTTTAGGCCTTGTGAAGCTCAAAGTTGTAAGGAAGCTAAGGTAGTAGAACAACTTACTACACTAACCTTGAGAGGAGAATAATGCAAAAAAATTATAGATCTTTAACAATTACAAAAAATTAAACAAAAGTAAACACAAATATCATGCATACCACAACACAATGATTTACATGGGGAAAACCCTTTTGGGAGAAAAACCCCACACTCCAAAATCCACCCAATATATTATTCAAAAATCAAAAGATTACAATATACTTGTAGAGCAAGCTTCGCATAGGAGTATCACCGCTAGAGAACAAGAGACACCATGACCGCTATCAAACTCTCAAAATACACACCTATCTACAGACATCCCACCCAATTATAACAAGATTTTTGGAACCTTCTAGAATTAGGGTTTTACAAGGTCATTTTTCATTTGACGTGTTAAAAAAAAAACTTGACATGTCAACGAGAAAAAACCTTAATGTGTCAGCGGGAAAAAACTTTGACGTGTCAGTGGGAAAAAACCTTGACGTGTTAGAAAAAATATCTTGTTATGAGTGTATAGTATTTTCATGATCAATCACCACTTATCAATAATAAATTGTATATAATTGCAAGGTTGAGACACATTTTCCCAAAAAAATCTCCCACTTGTTGAACTTCTTGCAAGGAAAATGGAAGGGTATCATCATCATCTCTAATTTATAGGGGTCGAAAGGCCCATAGTCTTTGAACACCATCTAAAATTATATGTGCTCATAGGCTTAGTTAAATAATCAACACCATTCATCAAAGTTTCTACCTTAATCAGATTCACCCTACCATCTTTGACCATATCTCTAACAAAATGATATTGTACATCACTGTGCTTGGTCTTGGCATGATACATTGGGTTCTTAGCTAGAAATATCACACTCTAACTATCATAATAAATTTTCAATACACCTTTTTTTATTCAAATATCTTAAAATAGTCTCTCTAGCCAAATGTCTTCCTTACAAGCATGTGTAGCTATCATATACTCTTCTTTAGTAGTGGAAAAAGAAACCACATCCCATCGCTTACTCATCCAACTAATTACACCACCAAATAAAGTAAACACATAAGCATAGGTGGATCTTCTTCTATCAACATCACCTACCCATTCTAAAACCACATAACCATGAATATCAAGGGAAATTTCATCTTTAGTCATATTAATATGATAACATAAGGAATAATATGAGGTAGCATGAAAATATCTAAATACTCTTTTAACTACATCCCAATGAACTCTACCAAGATTAGAAATATATCTGGAAAGAACTCCCATTGCTTGGGCAATGTCTAGTCTAGATATGGTTAGTCTAGTAAAAACCATATCATACATTAAACTTCCAAAAACACTTTGGTAAGGAACTCTGCTCATGTCTTCCATCTTTGATGGAGATGTTGGAAAATCTGAAATAGATAACTTTGTTCCAATTGAAATAGGAATAGACAATGGTCTACAATCCTTCATATCAAACCTTTTTAAAATTGAGATGACATACTTGCTTTTCCCAAGCCATATATTTCTAAACTCACTCCATCTCTTTTAATTTCCATCTCAAGAATGTGTTTAACTGCACCAAGATCTTTCATTTAAAATTTAGCAACAAGTTGAGATTTTAGTTCTGAAATCATACCTTTCCCCCTACCAATAAATAACATATCATCAACATATAATGTAATAAAAAAGAAATGATCACCATCAGTTTTATAATAAATACAATGATATGATTTAGAATGTGCTCAAAGCCAAAACTCAACACATATGTATCAAATTTTTGGTACCACATCCTAGGAATTTTTTTTAAGCCATACAAAGATTTCTTCAATTTGTAAACCAACTTACTTTCACCTTTCACCACATAATGCTCTGGTTGTGTCATATAAATATCATCCTCCAAATCACCATGAAGGAAAGAAATTTTCACATCCATTTTCTCAACCTCTAAATCATAAGCAACAACAATAGAAAGAAAAAATCTAATGGATTTCATTTTTTCAACAAGAGAAAATATCTCACCATAATCAACACCCTGAACTTGAGAATAACCCTTCACAACCAAAGTTTGTTTGTACTTCTCAATACCTCCATCTAAACCAATATTTTTTCTTGAACACCCATTTACAACCAACAGGTTGTCATCTTTCAGGCAATGGTACAAGATCCCATGTATCATTCTATTTCAAAGATGTCATTTCTTCATCCATAGTAACCTTCTAGGATTCTGTATCGTTCATATATAGTGCCTCTTCTACAGATTTGGGTTCATCCATGTTAGTATTCAAAGAAAAGATACATATCCAATCATCAGGTGAATACCTTTTAGGTGGTTGTCTATGCCTTGTAGACTTACGAACAAGTTGAGTTGGAGGTTCTTCCTCTTCTTCTGAAGAATCAGAGCTATATGAGCTCTCCTCACCTTCTTGGATATCCTTGGGCCTTGATTCTTGACTTTCTCAGGTGTAGAAGGAAATTGAATCACATATGCAAGTTTACTTTGTTATAATTGCAATGTAACAAAAGAAGGCTTAGTTTCTCTAAAACTAACACTTCTACTATGTATTACCTTATGTACAATAGGATCTTAAAGCTTGTATCCTTTCACACCATAACTATATCCGATGAAAACACATTTCACAACGTTTTTCTCAAACTTTTTTCACTTCTCCTTTCACACATGTGTATATGCCTCACAACCAAAAACTCTAAGATGTCTTAATGAAGGCTTGCGACTTGACCATGCCTCTATAGGAATATTATCAATAAGAGCTAATGTAGAAGACCTATTAATAAGGTAACAATTAGTGGCAATAGCTTCAACCCAAATTTTTTTTTCTATGCCAACACCACTCAGCATACTCCTAGCCTTCTCCATTAGTGTCTTTTTCACTCTTTCTACAACTTTATTTTGTTGTGGAGAATATACATTTGTCTTATATCTATGAATACCACAATCTTTATAGAATCTATCAAAATAATTAGAGAAAAATTCACCACCATTATCAGTCCTCAAACATTTTCTTTTCTTTTCAGTCTGCAACTCAACCATTGCTTTAAATTCTTTAAATTGATTGAAAACTTCAGATTTACTCTTTAAAAAATATACCCATGTCCTACTATAATCATCAATAAATGAAATACAATATGTGGATTTATGAATTGAAGGAAAATATACAAGACCAAATACATCAGAATTAATAAGTTTTCCAATTCACCACAAGACTTATGTGAGCTTGAGTAAAATTGAATGCGGGTTTATTTTCCATAAATGCAATGCTCACATAAATTGAATTCAAGATTACAGTAAGACAAACCTTCAACAAGGTTTTTATTTTTCAAGGTCCTTAGACCCTTTTATCCAGTGTATCCAATTCTCTGGTACCATAGCATAGTTTTCTTTGTAGGTAACTTTGTCTTAGAAGAAAGATCACCCTTGGGTACCCAAAAGCCATGACCATCTGCTGAAGGTGAAACCCTCACTTCATCTACAAAGTTTATTTTCATAGAAGTACTATCACACTCAATAGTGCATGCATCAAGCTCATACATTGTCCCATATCTGACAACTCTAGCAATCACCATAACACCTCTAACCATCTTGCATCTTTCATCAAAAAATACTACCTACAGACTTGCATCTATTAGTTTTCTCATAGATAACAAATTTCATGCTAATCCAAGGATATGCAACACACCAATAATCCTTTTTATTCTACCATCAAGAAACCTGATTTTAACTTTACCACAACCAACAATTTCTAAATGAGAATCATCACCCAAGTACACCTTACCTCCATCAAATTCTTTATATTTACAAAACCAATCTCCATTTAAGGTAATTCAATTATTTCCTATGAGTCTTAATTGGATCAGCTAAAAACCTCACAAGGTGAGTCAATTCACAATGAGGAGAACCTAGGAGAAGGTTCTTTTAGCTTAAAGGGGTTCACCACTAAGCAAATGCTTGGAAAAGACAAATGAAAATTCAACCTAAAAAGCCTAGTTATGCAAGCTAAATGAGGTATGTGAATAATGAAAATATGCAATAGGGAGATATGATGCACATGCACCTGGGAACTCTAGAGATGTTGTGAGGATTTCAAAAATGCAAAGAAGCTGCCAAAATGTGCCTTGGAGGAATAAGATGCCCAAGATGGTGTATTAGTCCGATTGTTATTTTGGAGGAAATATAGAATCTTCAAATGTTGGAATCAGATCTAAAAGAATCTCGAAAAGATATGCCTCAGAGGACGAAGATGCCTAAGGTGGCGTATTAGTCCCGTTTTGAATTTTTAAAAACTTAGAATGTGATCTTGAGCTACAAGGTCTACACTTGCTTCTTCTTAGCTCTTAGGCTCTAAAACTTCTGGATCTGACCTGTAGGTGAGTTTCTGTGAAGATGACAACTTTGCAATGGAACTTTACTACTTTTACAAATTTTCACTCCAATTGATCTTCAAGACTTCAACCTAAACCTAAAAACAAAAGTATGCAAGATGGGAAGAACTTGTTGATTATTAGTGAATGGGGGTTTTCCTTGGTCAAACCCCTTATTGGTAACTAAACCCTTAAATTAAATAAAGTAATGAAGGGAAATGGTGAATGAACAACATGAAATGCTACAACTCATCATACCCTTGTAAAGTCTATAAAATTGTGTGAAATGGCTGCAATGGATATGGATCTTGAACCAAATATATGGACTTGAATTTCTTGCTTGAATAAAAATCCTACATAACAAATCTTAGCACAACGACACACATGATGCAAGAATAACCTTTGATAAAATGCTTGAATCTTGATGATGAATCCAAATGCATGAAGAATTGTTGCTGAATGCTCTTGTGAACTCAAATTATGCAATAGTGAATTCTCTCACAAAAAGACTTGGTTCCTTAGATTGATTATTAGGATAAAATGATAGAAGGAACCTTATATTTATACTTATCCATGCTTAATATCCTGAAATTATATCACACCAATCCAACATATGAATTCATTAAATAACGAAGGCTAAATCCTACCAGAATTTGAATTTAAATCCTAAAAAATGACTTAAGGAGGACTAAGGTGCCGTAGATGGCATCTTAGTCCTATTGGGAATAGGTGCCTCAACTTCTAGCTTGGACCTCTGAAAAGACTTGGCAAAATTATCATATTTTTATGCCTTTACCTCTCTACTGTTCAGAGCTTTTCTAGAGGCGCGGTCTGGTGGTTTACCACCTTATTGCGGGCCTCTATCAATCTGTTTGTGGTTGGGTAGTGTCATCACCATACCGCGAGGTCTTCATCCTGGGTTGGTGGTAGCATGGTTGAAAGGTGCAATCAGTGTGAAGTCTTACCTCCCTACCAAAGAGGCTACTTGTTGGTGGCATAATGGCCATGGTGAACAACAACAGTTAGCAAAGTCCACTTACTGCCACACCACGATGGTTTTTCGGAAATGTTATGGTGGCACGATAAGCCTTGGCAGTTAGAGATAACGGTCACCTCCTTATTGCAGAGGTCTTGAGGTGGGGGTGTCGTAGCATGGTGGTTCTTGACAATCAGCACAGGCAGTCACCACCATATCATGGGAGGCTTTGCCTAGCCCTATAGTTGGGTGGTGGCACCGCCATACCTCAAAAGGTTGATTTGAGCTCGACAGTGATGCGGTGCTAAGCGATGAGCTGGTAGACAAGCCACTACCTTGGTACCATGAGGGTGTTAGAAGGGAGTTGTGATTGGGCAGTGACACCGCCATACCATGGTGGCCTCTTTGGCTCGAGGAGGTAATACGGTAAGAGATTTTAGCTATTCTTTTGACTAGTTTGACTTGAATGGAAGCGGCGAACAAATAGAGAGGAAACATGTGACAAGTAATCAAAATCTGATTGGTCGAAGTCTAGAGTGGTGAAAGAAATAATTGCAAGTCATGTTTCTATTTATGACAGAATCTGATTAAGGCAAGGGAGTTAATGCTTGTGTGGCCCAATGCATGATTGCAAGGTAGATTAGTCAGAACATCTGATTGCTCGGGTGGGTGAACAATGCATAATTAAGGCTTGTAATTTTTTGGTATGATTAATGCAATGTAAGACTTGCATAGTCAATTACATTGATATAAGTCAACAAGAAGGTGATGGTAATGGAAGAGCAACTAGTGTGAGACAGTATAGAGAGTTGTATTCATTGTATATTGAAAGAAGTATTGTAATAATGAGTGCATGAAAACTCAAATCTGTTGTTGTGAGCTAACTACCAAAGAGTGAGGACTGTGAGCTTTGTTTGTAATTTATTTTATTGTAGTAAAAAGTGTCTTCTCTTGGTGTGGTGGGTTTTTTCCTGAAAGGTTTTTCCCACGTAAATCCGATGTTATCTCTAATTTCTTTTTCCCGTTACTCTTGTTACCACGTATGCATTCATCTTAGTTGTTTTAAGAAGCTTTAAAATTGGTCTTTTTCACTTCTCCTCTATTGTTTTAGCATGAGGAAAGTGATTCCGCACCTGCTTTCTCCTTTCAAGTGGTATTAGAGCCTGGCTAGTTGTGTTATCCTTGTTAGTAAGGCTAGGTTTTTGTGCTAATATTGTTTCAGTGGGAGTTTTGCAAGGTTATAACCTAGTTCTATTTGAGATGGCAAGTACATCAGGTAGAGGAGAGATTGAAAAATTCAATGGTGGAAACTTTGAGTTATGGAAACTCAAAATGGAAGAATTTCTTGTGGATAGAGACCTCTAGGTTGCTGTGTTTGGAACTATGCCAAAAAGTATGAAGCAAGAAGATTGGGACCTTATAGATAGAAAAGTGAGAGGTCTGATAAGACTTATTCTAGCCAATTCTATACTCTTGAACATCCATGAGGGTAACTCTGTAGCTTCATTATTGAAGAATCTTGGTGATATTTATCAAAGAAAGTCTTTGGTAAATAGGTTATTTTTGAGGAAGAAGTTATACTCCTTGAAGATGGAAGAAGGTGCATCTATTGCAGACCATCTAAACTCATTTAATATGAGTGTTGTTCAGTTGGCGTTTGTGGATGTAAATATTGAGGAGGAGGATTGTTGCATGCTCCTATTATGTTTGTTACCTGACAATTGGGATCATCTTGTAATGGCTATTGGAAGTACGACCACTACTTTCAAGATGGAAGACATTGTTTCCTCACTGCTATCTAAAGAGATGCGGAGGAAGTCTTTAGAGATGACCAAAGAGGCCCTTGTTGTTCAAGGTAGATCGAAGGAGAAAGGAAAGAAGAAGGACAAGAAGTCCAGATCTAAATCTGTGGGGAGATCAAAGTCTCCTGGTAAAAAGTCCAATGTGAAATGCTGGAATTGTGGGCAGCCTGGTCATATCCAAAAGGATTGTAAGGAGAAGAAGAATAAGAGTAATAATTCAGACAATGACTCTTCTTAGAGTGATGTAGATGCCTTCATCGTAGCCTTGGAAACTCAGGCATCAGATGATGTCTGGTTGGTTGACTCGGGTGCATATTTTCACATGATGTCTCATAGAGAATGGCTCACTAAGTATGAGAAGTATGATGGTGGAAAGGTGTACTTCGCGAGTGATTCAACATTGGAGATTGTTGGCCATGTGAGAGTCAAAATATAGTTCCTTGGTGGTAGAATCAAAGGGATTGGTGGTGTACTACACGTACCAGGTTTGGATCGTAACTTACTTTATGTCAGTAAGCTGAATGATGCTGGTGTGGAAGTTTCTTCCTCAAGTAAAGGATGTAATATGGCTAGAGGTGCAATGGTGTTGGCTAAGGGTGTACATACTAGCACTCTGTACAAGCCAAATGCATGTCCTATTCAATGCAACAATGCCTCTGTAAAGTCAAGCAAAGTTGTTCCTATAGAGAAAGATGAAGATGCTTCTCTGGCTGCAAATGTCTTAGAGGTAAAACTCCCAGCAAAGAAGACCATGATGTGGCATCATAGACTCAGTCACATAGGTGAGAAAGGTTTAAAAACCTTGAAAAATAAAAATCTTGTTGAAGGGCTTGATGATTGTAACCTTGAGTTCAATTTTTGTGAACACGGTATTTATGGAAAACAACACCATGTTTCTTTTTATTTGAGTCCTCATAAATCTTCTGGTGTACTTGATTATGTCTATTCTGATGTGTTTGGTCCAGTTAATGTTCCTTCATTATCGAAGTCTAGATATTATGTTTTCTTTATTGATGACTATTCAAGAAGGGTATTTATATAATTTCTTAAGAGTAAATCAGAAGAGTTCAGTCAATTTAAAGAATTTAAAACTTTGATAGAGAATCGGAGTGGAAAGAAAATAAAATTCTTGAGGATGGATAATGGTGGTGAGTTTTGTTTGGTAGAATTTGAATTGTACTGCAAAGACCATAGGATTAAAAGGCATAAAACTACACCTTATACTCCACAGCAGAATGGAGTTGTTAAAAGGTTGAACAAAACATTAATTGAAAGAGCGAGAAGTATGTTGAGCAATGCTAGTCTAGAGCAAAAGTTTTGGGCTGAGGCTATGGCTATGACATGTTACCTAGTAAATCATTCACCTTGTTCTTCTTTAGTTGACAAGACACCTTTGGAAGCGTGGTCTAGTAAAAATCCATCTCTTAGACATATTCATGTCTTTGGCTATGAGGCATATGTATATATGCCCAATGAGAAAAGATCAAAGTTGGCGAAAAAGGTTGTTAATTGTATCTTCATCGGCAATGGCGTTGGTGTGAAGGGATATAGGATTTGGAATTCTATTACTAAGAAGGTTATGTACAACAAAAGTGTAATATTTTGTGAGCTGAAACCTTCAGTAGATGATCCATAGCTAGAGATAGATAAAAGAGAAAAGAAGAATGATGTAGTTCAGATTCCTCAAACTCTAGGAAAAGAGGAACTACATGGTGTACCTAAAACTGAGGAGAGCTCAAGCAGCTCTGAGAGCTCTGAAGATGAAGAACCACAACCTCATCCAATAAGAAGGTCTACACATGAAAAATGACAACACGATAGGTATGGTTTCTCTATGTTAGATTTGAACTGTGTCTATGCTTTGATTACTAGCATTGATGAGCCTAGGACTATAAAAGAAGCTATTAGTATGTATGATTTGAGTTCCTATTTGGAAGCCATGAATAGAGAAATGGAATCATTGAAGAAAAATGAAACTTGGTATTTGGTACCTTTTCTTGAAGGGTGAAAGCCTGTTGGTTGTAAATGGGTATTCAAGAAGAAGATTGGTCTAGATGGAAGTGTAGAAAAGTATAAGGCAAGGTTGGTTGCAAAGGGATTTTCCCAGATAGAGGGAATGGATTATGGAGAAATTTTTTCCCTTGTAGCAAAGTTGACATCTATAATATTTTTGTTGTCATTGGGAGCAACATATGACTTAGAGATTGAGCAGATGGATGTGAAGACAACATTTCTCTATGGAGAGCTACAAGAAGAGATTTATATGTCCCAGCCTAAGCACTTCATTGAAAAAGGTAAACAAATTCTGGTCTACAAATTAAAGAAATCTTTGTATGGTTTGAAGCAGTCTCCTCAAATGTGGTACCAAAAATTTGACACTTTTGTGTTGTCTATGGGATTTGTGAGATCAAAATATGATCATTGTGTTGTTTATAAATCTGAAAATGATCATGTGCTTATTATTGCACTATACATGGATGATATGTTGTTCATAGGAAATAGCAAGTCTATGATTTCTAATCTCAAATATCAACTATTTGCAAAGTTTGAAATGAAAGATATCGATGCAGCAAGGTATATTCTAGGGATGGAGATAACGACAGATAGAATGAGTAGAAAGCTCTGGGTAGGTCAGAGTAAGTATGTCAATATAGTTCTGGAGATATTTGGTATGGATGATTGAAAGGAGCTATTTGTTCCAGTTATGTAGGGAATGAAGCTATCTCTTGAAGACTATCCAAAATCTGCTACTGAGATGGAGGACATGACCAGGGTGCCATATGCAAGCGATGTTGGTAGTATAATGTATGCAATGGTCTATAGAAGGCCAAGCATTTCCCAAGCAGTGGGAGTTCTTTGTAATTTTATGGAAAATATAGGAAGATCACATTGGGATTCTGTGAAGAGAGTGTTTAGATATTTAAAAAGGACTTTAGAATATGCTCTGTGTTACCATGGAAGTTTGGTTGCATCATAGAGAACACTCAACATTCATGGATATGTAGATGTTGATTGGGTAGGGGACATTGATAGCATAAGATCCACCAGTGGATACACTTTCATGTTAAATGGTGGTGCAATCAGTTGGATGAGCAAGCGACAAGGTATAGTCACTTTATCCACTACAGAGGTTGAATAAATCTCAGCAACACACACCTGCAAAGAAGCAGTTTTGGCTGAGTCATTTGTGTTCTGATGTTGGTTTTAATGTAGGACATATTACAATCTACTATGACAGTCAGAGTGCCATTTGTTTGGAAAAGAACCTAACTTTCCATGCCAGGACAAGGCACATTGATGTGTAGTATCACTTTGTGAGGGACATGGTGGAAGATGGAAAGATCTATTTAGAAAATTTTGACACTTTAAATAATGTTGTA
Organism: Sequoiadendron giganteum; assembly: GCA_007115665.2. NCBI lineage: Eukaryota > Viridiplantae > Streptophyta > Pinopsida > Cupressales > Cupressaceae > Sequoiadendron > Sequoiadendron giganteum. The sequence continues at coordinate 929,079,771 of CM021100.1, forward strand.
GATGTGTTAATGAAGCAATGAACACAAAAAAATTTAGATGGTGCACAGATTCAATGGGCCTCTGGGCCTATGATCGTCAGTAATTTTTTGAAGTCTAGGGGAAGCCAGGAAGTCTTCATCAAGTGGGAGGTTTTTGGGAACAAGTGACTCAACTTTTGTTTTGGACCTCTAAAAAGACTTGGTAAAATTATCATTCTTCTATGCCTTTACCTCTCTACTGCTGAAAGCTTTTCTAGAGGTACGGTCTGGGTGATTACCACCTTACCACAGGCCTCTGTCGGTCTATCAGCAGTTGCCAGGTGTCATTGCCATATCGTGGGATCTTCATCTTGGGCTAGTGGTAGCACGGTTGATGGGCACAATCATTGTGAAGGCTTACCTCCCTACCACGGAGGGTGCTCGTTGGTGACGTGGAATCTGAGGTGAATAGTGAAATTTAGCGAAGTTTGCTTACCACCACATTGTGATGGCCTTTCAACCATGTCATAGTGGCGTGGTAAGCCTTGGTGGAAAGAGATAACTATTACCTCCTTACCATGGAGGTCTTGCAGTCGGGGTGCAATAGCACGGTGGAGCTTGACGGTTGGCATAGGCGGTCACCACCATACCACGAGAGGCTTTGCCTAGGCCCATAGTTGGCCAGTGGCACTGCCATACCTTGGAATTTTTATCCAAGCTTAGCGGTGCTAAGTGACAGGCTGGTAGACAAGCCACTACCTCGGTAGTACGAGGGTGTTATAAGGGACCTACATTTGGGCTCAACAAGATAGCACGATAAGAGATGTTAGGTATTGATTTGACCAGTCTGAATTGACTAGAAGTGGCAAACAAATAGAGAGGCAACATGTGGCAAGTAATCAACATCTGATTGGTCGAAGTCTGGAGTGGTGAAAGCAATAATTGCAACACGTGTTTTAGCTAATGAAAAAATCCGATTAAGGCAAGGGATTTAATGCCTAGGCGGCTCGATGCGTGATTGTAGGGAAAATCGGTCAGAACATCAAATTGCTTGGTTGGGTGAATGATGCATAATTAAGGCTTTCGATTGGTTGGTATGATTAATGTGATGTAAGACATGTATAGTCAATTACATTGATATAAGTCAACAAGAAGGTGATGGTAATGGAAGAGCAACTAGTGTGAGACAGTATAGAGAGTTTTATTCATTGTATACTAAAAGAAGTATTGTAACAATGAGTGCATGAAAACTCAAGTCTTCTGTTGTGAGCTAACTATCAAAGAGTGAGGACTGTGAGCTTTGTTTGTAATTTATTTTATTGTAGTAAAAAGTTTCTTCTCTTGGTTTGGTGGGTTTTTCCCCGAAAGGATTTTCCCACATAAATTTGGTGTTATCTCTTATTTCTTTTTCTTATTACTCTTGTTACCCTATATGTGTTCATCTCAATTATTTTAAGAAGCTTTAAAACTAGTCTTTTGCACTTCTCCTTTGTTGTTTTAGGGTTAGGAAAGCGATTTCACACCTCTTTTTTCCTTTCAAGTCCCAATCCATGAAACTTTTGTCAAAGACACCAAAAAGGGGTCCAATTAAGCTGCCTCAAAATCAGGGTCTCGAAACCTTAGGGAGAAAAAGATGCCCTAGGTGGCATTTTAGTTCCAACCAAGAATTAGGGACACACAAATGAGAATCATTAGATTATCATTTATGCTTTGGAGAATGTTGAGATTATCCAAAAAAATATGCAATTCATAGGGCTGGTGGACACAAAATAGGACCAATTAAGCCATAAATGAGGATAAATAAAGCAAGACAGACCCAAAAAAGAGTGAAAATGCAAGGGTATGAATTTTACTACACTACATTTAGCCCCCACTTTAGTCAAAGGATGAATATGCTTCAAACTCACACTAAAGTAGCCAACTGTGCAATGAAGAGGGTTTCCAATGTACAAATGTTAGTAAGATAGGATGACAAAAATCAATAGGGATGATCAAGCCCCCGAGATCAATATCCTATGGTAGACCAACATAGGCACAAAGGAACATGCTTACAAATGATATATGAAGCCAAAATCATATCACAAACATACACCATCAAAGATAGGAGAAAGATGAAAGAGAAGAACTACAATGAATCAAGCTTTGATTGGTTGTCCAACATGGTGGACTGGGTCTAGGCTTCAAGAAGTTTACAAGTGGAACACATTGTCCACTATGCAAACAAAACACAAACTCACGAGGTCTAGTGGGACCTAGTTGTTAACTAGGTGACCCCTAGGGGAACATATCAAAGCCATATCAAAGCCATGACTTTAGGGTAAAAACACAAAGTTGTGTCACACTTTCAACCAACTTATTAGCACAACTGAATTTAAGTATTTCTAAATCATTTTTGGTCAAACATATGGTCTAGTAAGATTCATTCTAGCTAAGTTAGATACTTCCACAACTTTTTCAACTAAAATTGTTTTCTAAACATATATGGAGCCCCACTTGGAGTCCAATTTACCAAAAAAATAAAATTATTTGAAAAACTTGAAGTTTCAATAACTCCTACTTATTGGAGTTGAGAAAATATAACACCATAGCAGCCCAGTGACCTGTGCAAGCAAAGAATACCTGTTACAAGGAGAAGCAAAGAGAAGCAGCAAAGAGAATGCTCAAGAATGTGGAGCAATGTATTCACACAAAATGTAAAATGAATAATGATATAAAAGATACTTTTCAACCACATATAGGTGAAAACCCTAAAAAGGAAAACCCTAGGCTTGCACAATAATAATTAATAAAGTAATTAATTATTATGCACCTAATGTTAGCTTAAGTGAAAAAGAGGTAAAAGGGAACTTTAAGTAATTAAACAAATATTGTTTAATTAATAAAGTAAATATCCAATTACTCTAACACCCCCCCTTAAGATAGACTTAGGGAGAAGCTAAAACCTAGAAGAAGCTACTGAAAGCAAAAGCAATGGGTCCCGAAAACAAGGCCTAATCAGGTACCCATGTACAAAATCAATGCAAACTAAATGAAATGGGGGAAAGGAGAAAACCTAGTGGGAACAAAACTCCTCCCCAAAATAGAATGCAAGGAAGGAATGCAATGCACTAATGAAAGAAGGATAGGAGGTGGATAACACGATAGCCCCCATAGACAACTTCTATCATATAAGTACATGTACAATGGTCTCCATAGGAGAGATAGAAAGAGAGAAGAAGGCCCCCCCACAATGAAGAAATGCCTATTACAATGGTAGATGCCTGATGTAGAATCCAAAAGGAGATCTTGAAGCAGAAAAAGATATTCCTCCCCTTGGGAAGAAACGAATCCAAAGGACGATGTCGAAGAAACCCTGTGAAGAATGATGAACCAATTTGTCTCAAGATGTGTGCCATGATAGGATGCTAAAGAATCTCACTGTCTGAACTGAAATAAATCGTGCCAAATCCAAATCGATGTGGAGAATACTGAAATGCAACCTCTGAATGCACGGATAATGGTGGGAAAATAGTGACAACCTGACTATCAAGGTAGAGGAGATGAATGTCCTCAAAATAATCCTCCAAATCTGCATAAAGGACTCCATAAACAAGAAAGATATGTCTACAACATAAGAGTCCAAAGTAGCTATGTCTGGAAGATGTATGATTCCATGCTGCACTGAATCAAGAACAACAGGAGATGTTGATGAATTCTCAGTCTGAAGAGTAGGAACTATGAGACAAACCTCTGATCCATCGGAGCATGTAAGGGTGTCTAAATACTCAAGCTCCTCTAAAGTATCATGATCAAAGGGTGTATTCTCTCTCCAAGCAATGGGTAAGAGACAATCTGAAGCAGGATCCTCTGGGAATGGAGAGAGAATTGGGTCTCCATGGATCTCCCAAAGACGTGTCCAAAGTGGGTGAGGACAATCAATGTCCGATATAGCCAACACAGTGCCATGATCAACACAAGATAATATAAGTCCTACTATGTGATTTCTAATGATGTGCCATGCTAATTTTCCCTCTGAAGTGGCTAGTTCAGGTATGAGATCATACAAATAAGGCAAAAAATTAAGCCACCTACAATGTGTAAGTAAACCCTTTGCCCATGACTCATAATTACCCTGTTCCAGAATTACAACTAAAGGGTGAGTAGAAAAACCTATGATAACTCTTCAAATGAAAAAATTTAGAGACTAATGATCTCAACAATGATAAATCATATCAACATAATGCATCTAACACAAACAAAACCTATGTAGGAGCTAGAATGACCAAGTAATTGAGAAAAGTATAAAAACACACAAAGCTGAATAAAAAATACCTGGTAAACATTCTAATAAAATAGACTATAGATCTAGAAAGAGCACTGTATCACCTTTCCAACACCTTTTTTTTTGCGCAAAACGGAGTTCGGACGCAAAAGATACGCCCCCGGGAGTGAAAAACTCAAGTTCTGATTTTGACTGGATAAAATGACTACAAAATGGCAAAATCAGAAAAAATTACGAGTACCACTAGAACGGCGCCAGACCAACTTTCTAACGATATCTTGTTTTTGAAAATCCGAGAATAAATGCCCATTTTATGCCCGATTTAGTGCAAGCTACTCGAACAGGTAAAAAAGGCCTCCAGGAGCCCTCAAGGGCTAAAAAAAATAAGCCCCTGGTCGCATTCAGGACTAGGGGGGTGGTGGCTGGGGGCTGGGCCAAAACCCTCGGTCACCCATGAGACCACTCGCTAGAGTTGGGAGGCGGCAGGGCTGAGCGCTTGGCGTTGGTCACCAATAGGACCGGTTGCGGGGGTTTTAAGCCCACGGGGGCTGGAGAGGGCCAACAGGAAGTCGACGAGCTCGTCGTTGGTGGGCTCGATAATGACGGGTTCACGTCCATCAGTGGGGAGCTTGGCTGAGCTAGGTGGGGAGCTCGGCAGCAGAGCACAGAGCTCGACGGGGAGCGTGGAGCTGCCAGTCGGCACGGGCGAAGCGACCAGTGTATGCACAGGCGGAGCGACCGGAGGAAGCAGTGGCCAATGGGCAGCACGGTGGCGATGCAGCCTGGTGTGTGTGCAGCACAAAAAAATTTAAAAAACCTTTGATTTATTTTTTTATCTTTTATTTTTTTGCTATTTTTGTTGGGGGGGCCGTACGGCCAAACCCCTAAAAAAATTTTTACATCCTTGGTCGATTGTAACCAAAATCGACGATTTGATAGTCGATTTACGGGTTTTTGGGTGTCGCAAATCCAATGGCACTGTCCGTTTGGGCCCAAAGTGAACCCACAAATAGGAGTATGCTAAATCCACAAGAAAAACCTTAGAACCCTAGATCTGCTTCCAATGCAAAAACCTCAAAACAAGAACAAGCAGCTACAGATTTGAAGCTCTGATACCATATTGGAGTTGAGAAAATACAACACCATAGGAGCCCAGTGACCTCTGCAAGCAAAGACTACCTGTTACAAGGAGAAGCCAAGAGAAGCAGCAAAGACAATGCTAAAAAATGTGCAGCAATGTATTCACACAAAATGTAAAATGAATAATGATACAAAAGATAGTTTTCAACCACATATAGGTGAAAACCCTAAAAAAGAAAACCCTAGGCTTGCACAATAATAATTAATAAAGTAATTAATTATTATGCACCTAATGTTAGCTTAAGTGAAAAAGAGGTAAAAGGGAACTTTAAGTAATTAAACAAATATTGTTTAATTAATAAAGTAAATATCCAATTACTCTAACACTACTAATGTAAATAACATTGTTTAAAAATATAAAAAATACCTTTTTGTAGATCCATAAGTTTAGTTTTCAAAAATATATTTATTTAAATAGTTTAATTATTATTTATATTTTAATTTAATTTTTACTAAAACTAGGTTATTGACACAAAATATTAGGTTGATTACCATGCCAAGGAAAAATACTAAAACTTACTTAAAACAATTGAAAAAATATGATGCACTAGATAAAAGAATCTATTTCAAGATGGTATGATTTTTTTTCCATTTTAGATAAATATTTAATATGAAACTTGGCCTTCTATGGAAACAACTATTTTTTGATTCACGTACATTTTAATATTTATTTAAAAATATATATTTATCTATATTGGAAAAAAATATATCCATGCACTAAAGTTTAAAGTTATAAATGCACACAAAAAAATTGAAAGAAAAAAAAAATTACTATAAAAAGTTTGATGTCTCATGCAACTTCATTTTTCAGCATTTTATCAACACCTAAATTATAGTGCTCAATTATTAAAAAATATTTTCTAATATATATATATATATATTATTAAAAAATATTTTATAATATATATATATATATATATTATTAAATACAAACACAAAATATACTAAAAAATACATATTTTACTAGTTTACATCATTTCAAAATTCAAAACATATATTCCACTTATTAGTGATATAAGTTTAAAAGTTGGATTAGTGTTGGCCATTTCCTTTATAAAGTGTGACACAAATTTGTGTTTTTACCCTCTAATAAGGTACAAAAATGCATACTCACAAGGGCTAGTGAACTTAGTTGTTCACTAGGTGAGCCCCCAAGAAGTCCATATCAAAGCCATGCCTCCATGACTCTTATAAGGTACAAAAAGAGAAAAATGTAAAACAAAAAGAAAGAGAGATATGTTCGAAGGTATTTTTGTTTAGTTCATGTGAGGTCTTACTCTTAGGGGACATCATGCTTAACATATCCAAGAGATGATAGATACAAACTTGTCTCATCCTAGGGAACATCATATCCAATGCTTCCAAAAGGAGACAAGCGTAAAAGGTCTCATATTGTTTCCAAGAGAGGACAAGTGCAAGGTCTCATCTTGGGGAACATTGTATCTAATGTTTCCAAGAGAGGAAAAGGAAATATCATTCTCTCAGAGGGATTCCAACCCAAAGACACCACCAAGAGGAAAAACACATCACATCAAGGAATATAAAAAGAAAATTCAAATGAAATCACGCTTAAAATAATGCCAATGTATGCCCCCACTTTAAAGGAATTTATGACACCATACTATGAGAAATTACTTTAAAGTAGCCAAAAGATTAAAATGAAAAGAGGTTTTTCCCCCAAAAACACATAAGGGATCTATGGATTCGGGGTCAGTATCTATCTTTGCTACAGTAACATTAGAGAGTTCAAATCTATCATCATTCCCCAAATACACATAGAATTGGAAGAATGACACAAAGAGAGTGAAAATAAAGAAAATACTTTTGGGTCAACATGGAAGAGACATAGGGTGTCTCAACACCTTGCATCATCCCTAAAAGGAAAACACAAGATGAAAATTAAATGAAAGAAAAATTAAATGAGAAGGTGAAGAGCTTATGACATATAGAAGAATGAAGGTACAAATAGAGGAATGAACAAAGAGAGAAAAACCAAATAGAACATCATGGTGGATCCTTCTATACACATGCAAGTGAAAGCAAAAATAAAATGAAAAAGGCTTGCAAGGAACATGTGAGTCAACCTAAATTAAGTCATCTGCCTCCCAATCTTAGTCTACAAAAGCAGAAGGTAGCTAACGAACCGAAGGGACAACAACAAATTCCTTTCTAGGAAAAGGCCATCCACCTCTTGTCCCCACTAAGTGAAAGACAAGAATGGGCCTAGGAAGGTGATGAGAAGAGTCATGTAATAGTGAGAATGTCAAGATTCTACAACTATTACATGACAAGGGGTCCCATTTAAGGAATTATTTCTATTATATCAAGTCTTGTAAATATGTGTTGTAAGGTGTGACATGCATTGGTACTATGATCGAAAATCCTATAATATTTGCAATAAGATGTGTTATTGTTCTTAGGATTTGGAAATTTATTTTCAGGTATCGGTGGTAATGTGATAATACCTTGAATTAAATGTATGTGTAAATTTCATTCGGTTGGAGATGGTGGACAAGGGAATTGAGGTTTCTTTATTTTGTAAGGTGGTTTGTGCTTGCTAGACTCACAAACTTATGTAGTTGAATGAGGAGGAGGAGGACCTAAAGAGATCCTATCATCCTTGTCATTGTTATGATTCATGGGTTGTTCTTTAGGAAGGAAATCCATATTAGGAGGTGAATCAAAGATCACCATACCATCACTACAAATCTTTAGTTACTCTCTAGGTATTCTTACATTGTGAGAGGGATCTTGATATTGTAACCCTTTTGTGATTTCAATAGTTGGAACTTGCTCTAGGAGTTGATGAATTTCATGTTCTCTTGTTGTATCACATCCTTGTTTACTTAAGATTGTTAATCCTTTGCCATATGTTGCTTTGGGATTCAATGGAGTGTTTGTTACTTTATTATCATAAAATGGTTGAGTTTTTTCTTCTTTAGAAGAACTAGGTTCACCTATTGTAGGGAACTTAAGGTCAAATTTTTCTTTAGTTTCAGGATGTAAGTAACCAAACATCTCAAGAGGTGCTATGTAGGGGGAATTGGTTTTTTCATGGATGGGTAAAAGGATGCATTATCTTCATGGTTGTTAAGGAAATCATTGAGGAACATATTCATGCTAACATCTTCTTCTCCAATGATATCAACATCATGAGGAGGACATGCATTAGGAGTTGATTGAGCATGAGTATGTTCAATATCATTATGATCATTACCAAATGCACAACTTGACACATCTACCTAATATTTTAGAGACATCCACAAATTTCCAAAGCACATATCCATGATGCAAGATTGGACAAATGCACATGAAATAAAATAAATTGACATAACACCTATTTTGTATATTGAAATAGAAAACTGAAGGCAACCCACAAAAAAATAAAAAAGTAATTTCAGACCCTTAAAAATAGAGAGTTAAAGTAAACAAGGACTAAGATGCCAGTAAGGGTGTCTTGGTCTTCCTAGTGATATTTTGAAGTTCTAGGGAGGGAAACAAACAACAAACAATAGAGAGAGGATTCTTGAGAAAAAACCTTGAGAGGGACTAAGATGCCAATAAGGGAATTTTAGTCCTAGTAGAGGTTTTTCCCAAAAAAAACAAGACTTGAGTTGATAAAAACTTTCTCAAGTTGCCTATACAGGGACCTAATGTATGAAAATAGTAAACTGTGCAAATGGATGTAAAGAAGAGCAACTACTAACAAGAAATTGAATGCACGATTTGAATGCAATTTTTCAATTTTTAATGCAATAACAATGTTTCTAAATGCAATTAAGATGATGAAAAATGCAATTTTTAGTTTTTCCATGAATTTAAATGATGCAAGAAAGTAAAAATGCAACCTATATGCACTTTCACTAATGCAAAAATAGGAAACCCTAGATGCACTTTAACTAATGCAAGAGATAATGAATGCAACCTAGATCTAGGACTTTTATGGACTCCAAATCAGAAAAAGGCATGTTCAAAGAAGTCAGGATCACGAAAATGAACCGTAAATAAAATAGGATAGGGGTGTAATGTTGTGAAATTCCACCTAGGGTCAATTCCACATTTGCGCATCTTACCTAGCATTTATGACACCTTAGATATATTAATGGAAAAATTCCATGAGTAAGAATTTCATGATTCTAACTCCATGTGGACACATGGTGAGATGACAGAAGCTTGACAAGGTGTTTCTCAAAAATATAGGCTTTGGACACCTGAATGATGTGTAGACATCCGCGCGACGCACTAGCATTTTGGTGCATTTATGAGTTCAAAACAATGAATGTAGAAACATGACCCTTGTGACATGTGTCCTAGCGATCAGGTCTCAGATGAAATAGCTCTGTGCCACCCTTGCATGCATGAAAACCCCCTTTTGGCTCTCATTTTGGGATTGGAAGTCATCAGTTGAAGCATTGTCACTACTTTCTCTAGTCTTGGATAAGCTTTATCATGGAATACCAAAAAAATTTATAGGTGAATCCATTCCAGATTGAGGTCTCTCCAGTAGCTACAAGCTCTCAAGAAGCTAGGAGCTCTCAAGAAAGCACATAGTGGCTTTCCTGTGTGCTCCAAAAGAGGGTCTTGACCCATGGGTAATTCTCTCTCTCCCTATCACTCTTTCTTACTAGCTCATTTACTACTTTGTGGTGCAGGCTCTACTCTAAAGCAGGTTTTTCTTTCACCACACACTTTGTTTACTTCCTTCACACTCTTTACCAAACTTGGTTTTCCGTGGAGGTGGGAACACCAAAACGGGTGTCTGACTAAGGCAGACCCCTATATAGCCCCAACCTTTTTCCCTTGATCTTTTTTATGGAGGTTACAAAGTGAAGCTTGGAATAAATATTCAAATGCATGGAGGTAATCTTGTTTTGAGTTCTTTTGCATTTCTCTTTAGTTTCTAGCTCTCTATCGATTTTCTAGTCTTTAAAGCTTTCAACCCAAGTCTAGAAGTGAGATCCAACTTCGCCTGCTTGAGCTCTTGAGTTCTCCATGGTTTAGGATTCTAGTGCATCTTTTGGATGATAGCGCGCTACACTGGCATCCTCAAATTAAGTTGATGTCTTTTGGCTAAGAGCTCCTTGGCTTGGGGCAAAAATCTAGTAGTCTTTCTCTCTTGAGGTTTGAGCTCATTTTCCCACTTTTCTTCACAGTTTCATCAATTCGTTCAAGTTGAGGTGTATAAGGGTAGTTCATTCCCTAGTGATCTCTTAAGAATAAAGAGACCCATATGTAGTGAATCCCTCTTATATCACATTTTGGTGAAGCTGACATGAACTGTTAGATCTATTTTCATTATATCGCATGGTTATAATATTTTTTTCTCTAAACAAGATTTTGATATGTTGGAAGATGCTCTAGATGATTTCTTAGAAGCACTCTCCCCTATCTCTAAATCTTCTAAACAAAATTCTTCCTCGCCAACTAAGGAGTCAGTAAATGTGGTAGTAGTTTATGTGGATCCCTAAGAAACCCGTCATTTATGTGAGCCTAGTTGAACCATTCCCTAGAGAGGACTATTCCATCTTGGGATTTCATTTCATAGCAAGCCATCAGACTTATATTTAAGGTTTGTGAAAGGTACAGACTCTACTTCTTATAATGTTGTTGGGCATACGTACAATATAAGGAGAAAAAAACAAAACTTAGAACAACAAGCATTTATTCCTACATCACAACCAACGCAAAATCCTACTTATTTACCACCATCTCAACCTAACCTTCCTTCAGCTCCTAATTCCATGATCAAAGAACCAAATTATTATGATCTTGTTGAGCAACTTCATGTTACTTTGGCTAAGATCTTACTTTGGGATCTGCTTCAAACTTCTCTGGTTTATCAAGAGATGTTGCAGGAAGCCTATTAAAAAATTCACTTTCTTTCCTCTACTAGGCCTATAGATGTTGATACGTTGATGGCACATATTCAAGTGGATTCGCACAATATTACATTCCACCTATAAGAACTTCCACCTCCAGATGTGCAGAAACAACTCGAACCTTTGATGATCATAGTTAACGTTAACAACATCAGTATTAGACGTACCCTCATTGACATTGGTTCAACTCTCAATGTTTGCAATATGCACCTAATGCATAAAATTAAAGTTGATTCATCTTCTTCAGTGGCTTCTTTCTTGTACAACCATGGGTTTGATAATGTTGGGCACCAAGCTCTAGGTACAATAATACTACCCTTGCATTTAGGCCCCGTTACCTTTCTGACATTAGTCTATGTGATGCCTGACCCATTGTCGTACAATCCTCTTTTAGGGAGACCTTGGATTCATGCTATGGGTGTGGTGACTTCCACCCTACATCATTCCTTAAAATTTGTTGCTAACAATCAGGTGGTTACAGTTAAAGAAGATCCAAAGGTTGTGCACCTTTGTTTGTTGGTCATAATTTAGCCGCATCCACTCTCAAGAATTGTATCCCTTCCTTAACCGCTGATGCTATGGTAGGTTCTTCATTGATACCCTCTGTGGAAGTTGTTCCCCAAGCAAGTTTCAACCAAGAAGAACTACCTAAAGTACAAGATCCCAAGTCTCGCCCATCTTCTACTTCATCTCCTAAATCGAATGCTCTCTTAGGTGATGATTGGGGTTCCTTGAACTTCTCTAAGTTCCTCATAGTGAAATATAAGTTGGACCCCTTTGGTGTAGAATTTTTGGGTTTGGTGTAGAATTTTTGGGTTCTACTAAAAGAAGGGTGGGTGACACTCCCATTGAGGAAGAGAAGTGTGATATTTTCTAGGAGACCGCTCCTTCTCGGAAGAGTGACCCCGCTCCTATAAAGGTGGTTAATGTTTGTGAACCAAGTAAAGGAAGTGGGACTGCTCCCATATAAACTTCCGATGTCCATTGGAGGAATGAGACACTCTACATGGAGCCACCCGCTCTTGAATTTCTACAAACTTGTTATGGGTCTAGTTACAAACTCGCTTCTCAATATGGCTATGGGAAGAAAGGCCTAGGAAATATCGAGAAAGGAATAAAATTCCCTATCCATTTTAAGCAACAAAAATACTATCTAGGTTTGGGATGCTTTGTTGAACAATCTAAACAAAAACCCTGGTAGAGTGTTAATATGATTTCAGCTGAACCATTAAGTTTGGTCCATCCTGAGTTGATAGAAGAAAGAGGAAAAGCTGAGAAGGTTCCTGTGGATGTATTCTCTTTGGATGAAGCATTAGGAAAATTTCTAGGTGCTTACTCTCCATTGCCTCCTTATCATCACAATAAACGATTCTCGTATCACTTACATAAACAAGCATACTTTGGAGAATCCATTCTAAGCATTGATGAGGAAGACCCTCTATCTAATGTTAGTTATGATGTTTCGATATCTCATCCTGAGAACCAAAATACTCTCCTTAAAGGAGATAATTTCGAAGTCCCTGTGGATCCTAAATCTTTAGAAAAGGTAATCAAGTTTGGGAAGTGTCTCTCTTCCAAGGAAATAGATGAACATTCTGCTCTCTTACGTTCCCACCCTAATATCCTCTCTTGGAAATATGAGGATATGCTCGGTATTGATGAATCAATAGTGGTCCATAATATCCTTCTATGTCTCGACACCAAGCTTGTTAAGAAAAATATTTGAAAGATCAATCCTAGGGTAGCTTTAATGGTCAATACTAAGATATAAAAGCTATTGAAAGTAGGCTTTATCCATCCTATTGACCATTCTCCTTGGATTTTGAATATAGTCACTATTAGAAAACCTAACGGTCATATTCGTATATGTATTGAATTTCAAGACCTTAATAAGGACTCTCTTAAAGATTATTTTTTGTTACCTAATATAGATATGATTATGGAATCGACTATAGGCCATGCACTATTATCTTTTATGGATGGATTCTTGGGTTATATTCAGATCGATATTAACCCAGACAATCAGTACAAGACATACTTCACTATTCCTTGGGGTAATTTCTGCTATGTAGTCATGAAATTTTGTTTAAAGAATGTAGGAGCAACTTACCAATAAGAAATGACCCTAATATTCCATGATTTCATTCATATAATCTTAAAAGACTATGTTGATGAAATCTTGGTGAAGTCTATAAGTCATCAAGATCAGGTGAAGAACGTTCATCTTATCTTTGAAATACTTTGACTTTACAAGATGAGACTCAATCCCCATAAGTGTGTCTTCGGCATAGATGCTGGAAAGATTCTTGGGTTCATAGTCTCTTATCATAGAATTGAAGTTGACACAAATAAGATTGATATTGTTAACATGCCTCCATTGAGGAACATCACCAAGTTGCAAAGTTTATAGGGCAAGATTCAAGCGATTCATAGATTCATATCCCAGTTGGTTGATCATACCCTCCCTTTCACTCACTTATTGAAAAAGGATGTTCACTTCATATGGGATGAAGAGTGTCAGAAAGATTTTGAATCCATCAAATCTTATTTGACTAGCCCTCCTGTACTAATGTTGTCTATGCAAGATAGACATTTCTTGCTTTATCTTGCTACTTCACCATATGCTTTGGCAACTTTGCTAGCTTAGTATGATGACACAGGAAGAGAGAGAGTAGTCTACTACATTAGCCATGTCCTTGTCGATTATGAAACCCGTTATTCATCCATGGAGAAGAAATTCCTTGCTATTGTATTCACTATATAGAAGTTGAGGCACTATCTCCTCCATGCTGAAACCCATGTCATAGTGAGAACAAATATTTTGAGACATTTACTCTCTAGCGCTGACCTTGCGAGAAGATTAGAAAAGTGGATTATGATGCTCTCTAATTTCGATATAAAATTTGTCACTCATAAATTGAGAAAGGGACAAGAAATTGCTGATCAATTAGTAAACACTCCATCATCCCACTCCTTCCTTGGGTTGGATCTATTTCCTGACGAGAATATTTTCAAGATCAACTATGAACTTAAATGGAAAATGTACTTCAATGGATCAAGGTGTCAGACTGGTTCTAGAGTGGGTGTGGTCCTAATATCCCCCAAAGGAAAACTGGTCCCCCTATCCTTTCGATTATATTTTCCTTGCACTAATAATATCATTGAGTATGAAGATCTTATTGTTGGTTTGCATGTCGTGATTGGATTAAAGATTAAACATCTTCGTATACTAGGCAACTCTGAACTTATTTTGAATAAGATCATGAGAAATTATCAAGGTAAACAAAGTAGATTGTCCTGATACCAATTCCTCACTTTGTCCTTGCTTAATCAGTTTTCCTCTTTCACAATAAACAGTGTCCCTAGAAGAGAAAATATACATGCAAATTCCATGGAAAGCACTGCTTCCTTGGTACCTTTAGAAGAGCATATGAAATAATATCACTTTATGGTTTAGGTCATGTGAACCTCAACGGTTTCTGATCAACCCAAGTCTAAGGCTCTGGCTTGTTTTCCTGCAGACTCGAGAGAGTGGTTCTCTAGTATCTACAACTATTTAAAGAATGGAAACTTTCCCGACGATGCGATGAAAAACTATCACACTCGTATACGAAAGCTTTTGGTGTGTTATGTCATCTTATCTAATTTTCTTTATCGAAAAGCTTATAATGACTTGTTACTAAGATGTCTCACTAAATCAAAAATACCCCTTTCCCTTAAAGAAACCCACTCGAGCTCTGGAGATTGACATTTCAGTGGTAAATCCCTGGTGAGGAAACTAGTACACATGGGATACTATTGGCAAAAAATGGACAAGATTCCTTCAATTTTGTCAAAAAATTCCTTCAATGTGAACAACATAGCCGTCTTATCCCCACTCCTTCTTAGGAGTTGCAAAATATAACTTCTCCTTGGTTTTTTGTAAAATGGGAGTTGGATATTATTGGAAAAAAATAACCTCCTTCTTCCAAAGGACATACCTCTATTATTACCACTACAAATTAGTTCACAAAATGGGTTGAAGCTATTCCACTCCGATACACGAATGCTGAAACTATTTGTAGCTTCCTCTTGAACAATATCATTTCTTGTTTTGGGTTGCCCACTACACTTGTTTCTAATAATGGTACACCATTTAAAAACAAGGAAGTAAAGAAGTTCTTGGAGAAATTTCATATCCAACATAGGTTTTCCACACCATATTAACCACAATCCAATGGTCAAACAGAAGCTTCTAATAAAAAACTTGAGCTCATTCTTCATAAAATAGTTAACAAACATGGTAAGGATTGGCATATTCAATTAACATATGCTTTGTGGGATTATCACATGAGTGTTTGTATGGTGACAAGAACAATGCCTTATAACCTCGTGTATGGCACAAAAGCTATCATGCCTTTGGAGTTGGAAATTCCATCTTTGCGGGTTTCCCTTAGAGGGTTAATTGATGATGAAACTTACCGAATTAACCATTTGCATCAGCTAGAGATGCTTGAGGAGTGTTGTTTATAGGCCCTCGATCATCTTAAGAATTAATAGCGGTCATTATCAAGACAATATAATTAGGGTGTAATTCCTAGGACCTTTAAGCTAGGAGACTTGGTTCTATACGAAAATCAATAGAATGTAAACGTGCCACCTAATTAAAAAGGGAAATTTAGTCCTAATGGGTTAGGTCCTTATGTCGTGATTTCTATGTATGCTTCAGGTGCCTATGGATTGTCATCTATGGATGGAACACCTTTAAAATAACCTATCAATGCAATGCATCTCTGTCGATACCATGTGTAGTGTCCTATGTGTCACATGTGTAGTGTTCTCCTAGAAGGTAGTTAAACTAAATATATTGACATTTTCTCATTTTCACATTATGAAATTTTTTGTGTTTATGACATGACCATGTGTGCATGTGATAAAACATACATATTTTGTGTTTATGACATGACCATGTGTGCATGTGATAAAACATACATATATGTGTTTGACTATGCTATGTATCCATACATCACATTACATCTTTTAAAATTAATTAGATCACCATAGTATTTAATTAACATGTACCCAAACATGTTTAATTAAATCATGATTAGCATCTAATATAAGCATACATCCATATAAATAACATCCATAGCATGATCATACATGAAAATGGAAAACATACACATAAAAAATGCCATGATACTGAAACCAATATATATATATGTCCAATGTATGAATCAAATGTCATGTAAATGTATCGGGCCAATGCTATAAAAAATGAGTGGTTGTTGAATATGTGTGTATACAAAAGATCTACAAGTATGTATATGTTTCTATGTCTAGTCTTAAAAATGATATACAAAAGAGGGACTCCTATTTCTGTGGTGCATGGATCCCTGAGCCCTCTAGCTCTAGTGGCTGCTCTGGTACTCTGGGAGGAGGTTGCACGGTGGTCTATGAACGGGATCGGTGTGAGCGTGATACAGATAAACCCACCCATATCCCTCTAAACTCCCCCTATAGAAAAAAATTTCCATCTTCACCTAGATCAGCTCTTACTATAGTCATTGAACATCTATCAAGATCATAGTTATCGGCTATGCGTCGAGCTCATCGATGCGGCTTTGAAGAGCATCATGTGCCACCTTGATGACATTAGCTATCCTCACTATCATGTCTCACTTGGTGAGCATTGTCCGCAACTCCCTCAACATCTTATCTCGCTATCCCTGAGTGGTCGTAGCTCTATAGTCAGTTGTACAACCTCTGCACCCCGCTCCTCGTATACAATCCTCAGATGCACTATTGAATCAAAAGTGGGGGCATGCCGACTATCCCCTAGATCAACACAGAAGGGGCCACCTCTGATATACATTGAGCTATGAGCTTAGTCCATCCCTGTGCATCCTTTGCAACCACAGAGAAAGAAGCAAAAATCAATATCACATAGCATATATAAATAATAATAAACAGAAATATAAAAGGAATAAACATGAAAACAATGTATTATGTATACTTGGATCCCCTAGCTACCATGTGTAGTTAGGGTGTGGGTCGATGTTAGGGCCCATGTTGTTAGTATCAGGGGCTGACCCTGGCAATGCTAGAATTACTTATGTTAGGGTAGTGGAGATTGGTGGTACTGATGAAACAAAGGTAGCTGTGGGGGGAGATGATCTCCTTCGCTGCCTTGGCCTCATAGGCATTGCCTCCTATGCCGACCCCTCCTCTACATCACCTTACTGGTGGCCTCTTCTCTTGTCCTATGGTGGCTAGTGGGTCACATCTCCTTATGGGCTAGGGTACCCTCTCAAAGCACCCTCACCAAAAACTAGAGCAAGACGATGCCTCTCCCACCACTGCATGAATTTTGCTACCACCTCGACATTATCCACCACTGCCATGGCTGATAGATCATGGTTGGGCTCATCATCGTACGAGAAGATGATATCCATAATGGAAGGGTGAGGGTGATATCCCACCCTCGATGCACTATTGTGTGCCCTAATGTATGTGGGCATGTCAAGCAGTATAATCTGAATACAGCCATGCTGCCGCATGACCCTTCTTCAATAGTAAGGAAGAATGAAAAAAATGTGGTGACCAACAAAAAAATGGTCCTGTTGTAGGTTCCTCAGGAACTTGTTATCGTCGACCCACCTAAAATAATGGTAGGGTCTCCAACAAACCTCTCCCATGATAGCAGTGTCAAACTATAGCCTCCAAAACTAGAAATCCTGGAAACACCATTGACTTGTCATATCATACCAATGGGCCATCAAGATCTGATATGACCATCGCTAGGAAAAAATTATTGGTTGAGTGCACATGATGTGGGAAAAATCCTACACCTACAAAATTGTGCATGCTATAAGACTGCGGTACTCATAGTGCATGTACTATCCAAGCTCCTAGTACAGGTGCGCCAGCCTGTTGCACCGCCAGGCAAAAATAGTCTGCCACTCTACCATCTCTCTCATGATAGGGATGAGGCCCCCATGCAGGTGGGAGCCTCGCCCATATATGGTGATGTAGAAGGTGACTGTGACTACCATCACCCGGTGTAAAAGAAACATTGTGGTCCTCCTTTGGTCATACCAGTGAGTGTAGATGTCACCAATTTTGTTATCATCTTCTATCCTCCCTTTGTAGTAGAGGATGCTCTTGCTATGCTCCCACATCGAACAGGTGTCATCTAGGGCCACCTGCCGTTCCTGGATGGGTAACTTGAGGATCCAATAGACATCCTCAAGAGTGATAGTCATCTCTCTGCATGGTAGGTAGAAATATGATGTAGTGGTGTCCCACCGCTCCATCAGAGCGGTGAGCATCCTCTCATGGTATTGCATCTATGGCATATTGAATTCATGCCAGAGACTAACTTGTTCCTGGTGTGTGATCTCATCTTGAGTAAGGTGATTCCTCTACTTACAGATGAGTCAGAATGCTCACCCTTTGGGATGCTTCCAGATCTCTAGATAGTCGTGCAACAAAGTAAAAATTTCTAAGTTAAAGACATCTACACATTGCGTTTGTGTCCTTGACCACCATGGTCACCCAGAGGATGCCAACGTGTCCTTAGGGAAATATCACAGATCTGCTACCCTAGTGTGTGTCGTGAATGACAGTGTAAAAAAAGGATGTGGGTGCCTATTTAGGACACTTGTACAACTCGATGAGTGGAAAGATGCACAAAATCAATTGAAATGCATGAAAAATGAGGCTTAGAGGCCTACCTGGTCCACCTTGTGACCCTTGGCAATGTCCTCGGGTAGCTGCTCTAGCCTTGAAACCTCGTACTCTCTCTTGCTCAACATTTTGTTGAATTTTCTCTCACAAAAGTCAATAATTTTCTCATAGTGAATAGTGAAAATGACCCTTCTAGGGGCCCACCTAGGTATATATAGGCCCCCTAGTGCCCATTTTCCCTAGAGTTTGTGGTTCCCCGATTTCTCCTTACTTTACCCCACCATACTAGGGGAAAATTCAGGAGAGGGCATATACTCACCTCTTGATCATATTTTTCCTTCAAATTGACCAAATTTTCTTGATCATTCTTCTCTCCATAGTAGTTTCTTCCAATTTTTTGAAACTGCTAAATTTTTTAGTTTTTTCGAGATATAGTTTTGAATGATTTTTTCCACTATTGGGTTACTATTTGTTGAGCTCAAAGGCTAGGGGAGTCCTTAGTACCGATTAGCTCGACCTTGGTGACCTCTGCATTCCCCATTGTTCTAGCACACATTTCTGTAAAATCTAGAATTTAGGTGAAATTTTTCTACACTACTTTAGTAAGGCTAATTTTTTCCCAAATTGAGCCCACTAAAGTGGGGGAAAATGTAATGTCACAAAATTTCACCTAGGGGCAATTCCACATTTGTGTATCTTTCCTAGCATTTATGACATGTTCGAAACATTAATGGAAAAATCCCATGAGAAAGAGTTTCATGATTCTAACTCCGTGTGGACACATGGCAAGATGACAGAAGCTTGACAAGGCATTTCCTAAAAATATAGGATTTGGATGCTTGCACGACATGTGAATGTCCACGTGGCGTGCTAGTGTCCTAGCAATTTTAGGAGTTCAAAATGATGAATCTAGAAACCTAACCCTTGTGATACATGTCTTGGTGATCAGGTATCAGATGAAATGACTCTGTGTTGCCCTTGCATACATGGAAACCCCCTTTGGCTCTCATTTTGGGGTTGGAAGTCATTAGTTGAAGCATTGTCACTACTTTATCTATTCTTGGGTAAGCTCTATCTTGGAATATAAACAATTTTTATAAGTGAATTCATGCAAGACTGAGATCCCTCTAGCAGCTAAAATCTCTCAAGCAAGCACATAGCGGTGCACTCGTGTGCTCCGAAAGAGGGTCTTGGCCCATGGGTAACACTCTCTCTCCCTATCACTCTTTCTTTCTAGCTCATTTACTACTTTGTGGTGTGGGCTCTACTCCAAAGTGGGTTTCTCTTTCACCATTAACTTTGTTTACATCCTTTACACTCTTTTTCAAACTTGGTTGTCCATGGAGGTGGGAACACCAAACTGGGGGTCTTACTGAGGCAGACCCTTATATAGCCCCAACCTTTTCACCTTGATATTTTTTGTTTAGGTTATGAAGTGAAGCTTGGAATAAAGATTCAGATACATGAAGGCAATCTTGTTTCGAGTTCTTTTGTGTTTCTCTTTAGTTTCGAGCTCTCTATTAATTATCTAGTCTTTAAAGATTTTGACCCAAGTCTAGAAGTGAGATCTGACTTCACGTACCTAAGCTCCTGAGTTCTCCATGGCTTAGAATTCGAGTGCATCTTTTGAATGATAGCACAATGCACTGACATCCTCAAATTGCGCTGGCATATTTTGGTCAAGAGCTCCTCAGCTTGGGGTAAAAATCTAGAAGTCTTGCTCTCGAGGTCAAATCATTTTCTCACTTTTCTTCATAGTTTCATTGATTCCTTCAAGTTGAGGTGTATAAGGGTAGTTCATTCCCTTGTGATCTCTTAAGAATAAAGAGACCCATGTGTAGCGAATCCCTCTTATATCACAAGGGGGAAAGCACCTATTCTATCTAGGTCATTCAATTATGTCCTAGGAGTCCTAATTGGATTGACTAACAACCTCACAAGGTGAGTCAATTCACAATGAGGAGGACCTAAGAAGGGGTTCTTTCAGCTTAAAGGGGTTCACCATCAAGAAAATTCTTTGAAAATATGAATGAACATTCAACCTACAAAACCTAGTTATGCAAGCTAAATGAGGTATGCAAATAATGAAATTATGCAATAGGGAGATATGATGTTTGTACTTGGGAAGTCTGGACATGTTGTGAGGATTGCGAAAATGAAAAGAAGCTACCAAAATGTTCTTGTAGACACATAAAAGTGACCTAGGCCCACAAGCTCTATTTTACCACTTTCATCCTAGCATAATTATGACATTTAATTATGTCCTTGGTCCACATTCGACTATTAATTAAGTAATTCATTATTATTTAATTAATTCATGTCTATTTTATTCTTCATGATTATTAAATAAATAAATTATATTTATTTATTAAATACGTCACTAATTGTCTATTACCTTCTTACAATTAAATAAATTTATTAAATTATTTAATTACCTTTATTCATTTATTCTTCCTGATTATTAAATAAATAAATTTTATTTGTTTATTTAATATGCCACTAATTCTCAGAATTAAATGAATTTATTAGTTTATTTAATTATTGGTCATAACCCTCTAAATTAAATAATTATCTTTAATTGTTTAATTACCTAATTTAACATTTCTCTCATTTTAAACAAATGAAATTATTTTAAATGATCTCATTTTATTAAGTGTCACCTCATTTTAGTAAATAATCTGAAAAAGGCTATTTATTGTCACACAAAATCACTATTTAGAATTAATTTAATTCAAAATGGTAATCTTCTTCCAAAAATCAAGTAATTGAGAAAATTCTTGATTTTCCAAAAATCTACTTTTTAGTTCAACTCGTATCTTCTTGATTTTTGAAAATCTTTATCTTTTTGACTAATTATCACATTTATTCTTGACCGACGATTTGATTTTATCAAATGACTTCTTGACCATTCATTTTACAATCTTTCCCTAACCCTAATTAGGGATTGTCACATGAAATCTTGTCCACTGATTTTAGGTTTTTGTTAGCTTTTAATCTCGTTAGTCCATCCAAAATTATATTTTTTATAAAATGTCAATTTTGCTCACAATTTGGGCACCACTTTCATGATTAAAAACCACTTCGTTATTATAGAACCACTTCAATTTAGAAATCACTTCACTAATATAGGCATTTTAGGTATAGAATTTACTTTTCATTTTAGCATATTCATTTGTCATAGTCTTTGGTCATTCAAACCCTTCAAAACTTGCATAGGATAATCACATAGTCAATTTTCTCACACACATAAATTTGAGGGCAACAATCATACGCTGCAAGCTAGGAGATTTTATGGAGGTGAATCATGGATGCTTCGATGGATATCTGGTATAACCATTCTTGTTTTATGATTTCTTTGTGCTTCATAATCTTCTTTGGGTTTTATTTAATCTAATCATGCTAAATCCAAAACCTGAAAAATAACCCATTGATACAGTTCCTTGGAGGACTAGGACACCCAATATGGTGTATTACTCTCACTATTGTTTTTTGTGGCAAATAAAAAATCTTTGGATGTCGAAACCGGATCTGAAAGAATCTTTGAAAGATATGCTTGGGAGGACTAAGACACCCAAGGTGGCCTATTAGTCTAATTGTAAATTTCTAAAAACTCTGAATGTGATCCTGAGCTCCAAGGTTTTCACTTGCTTCTTCTTGACTCCCAGGCTTTGAAACTTCCAAATTTGACCTATAGGTGAGTTTTTATGAAGATATTAACTTTGTAATGCAACTTTAACAACTTTTCACTCCAAAACCGAGAAAAACAAGTATGCAAGATGGGAAAAACTTGTTGATTGTTAGTGAATGAGGGTTTGCCTTGGTCAAACCCCTTGTTGGTAATTAAAACTTGAAATGAAATAAAGTAATGAAGGGAAATGGTGAATGAACAACATGCAATGATACAACCCACCAAACACTCTTAAATTTTGCAAACTTGTGTGAAATGGCTGCAATGGATATGGATCTTGAAACAAAGATATGGACTTGAATTGCTCGCTTGAATCAAAACCCTACATCACAAATATTAGCACATTAACACACATTATGCAAGAATAGCCTTTGATATGATGCTTGAATCTTGATGATGGCTCCAAATTATTGAAGGATTGCTTTAGAATGCACTTGTGAACTCAAACTATGCAATTGTGAATGCTCTCACAAAAGACTTGGTTGCTTAGATTTCTTGTTAGGAGAAAATGAGAAAATGAACCTTGTATTTATACTTATCAATGCTTAACATCCTAAAATCATATCACACCAAGTTGACATATGGATTCATTAAATAAAGGAGGCTAAATCCCACCAGAATCTGATATTAAATCCAAAAAAATGACTCAAGGAGGACTAAGACACCTTAGGTGGTGTCTTAGTCCCAAGTCATGAAACTTGGGGCGTAGACACCAAAAAGGGGCCCAATTAAGATGCCTCAAAATTAGGGTCCCAATACATCAGGGGAACAAAGAAACCCTAGGTGGAATTTTAGTCCCAACCAAAAATAAGGGACACACAGATGAGAATCATTGTATTATCATTTATGCATTGGAGAATGTCAAGATTATCCAGAAAAATATGAAATTCATAGGGCTTGTGGACAAAAAATAGGACTAATTAAGCCATAAATGAGGATAAATAAAGAAAGGTGGACCCAATCAAGTGTGAAAATGCAAGGGTATGAATTTTACTATACTACAACATAAATAAACACAAATATCATGCACACCACAACACAATGATTTACGTGGGGAAAACCCTTTCAGGAGAAAAACCCCACACTCCAAAAGCTGCCCAACATATTATTCAAAAATCAAAAGATTACAATATACTTAAAGAGAAAGCTTCTCATAGGAGTATCATCACCAGAGATTAAGAGACACCATGACTGCTATGAGAATCTCAGAATACACACCCATCTACATACATCCCACCTACTTATAAAAATATTTTTAGAACCTTCTAGAAATAGGATTTTACAAGGTTGTTTTTCATTTGACGTGTTAAAAAAAAAAATTGACGTGTTAGTGATTTCTTGTTTTGAGGAGATGCCCTAAACCCCATATCTTGTTATGACTATACATTATTTGCATGATCATTCACTACTTATCAATAATAAATTATATATAATTACAAGGTTGAGACACATTTTCCAAACAAAAGTGTCATATTCTGGTGCCTTATTGAATTTTTTAGGAGGATAGATTTGATATGGTATTTGAACCTAATAATATTCTCTCGTTTTCCACTCTCTTGGGGGCTCACCTAGTGGACGGACTGAGGTTCCATTAACCTATGTGAGTGCACATGTCATTTGCATAGTGGACATTGAGTTTTGGTTGCAAATTAATAGGACAAACAACTATGTTCCACATTGCATTGGGACAAACAAAGCTTGATCCTCCCTTCCTTGGAAAAATAGTCATGTTCCACATCACGTTGGGATAGTCAAGGCTTGATCCAACTCTCCATTTATTCTCTTAGGCTTTGATGTTGTATGATTGAGTATATTTGTCATTGCTACATACATAAGTGTCTTGAATGTCTAATTTAGTGTGAGTTTGACATGGGGTCATACTCTCACTAAATTGGGGACTAAATGTAGTGTAGGAAAAAGTATCCCCTTTTCACACTTAATTTGGAAATTAATATTAATAAAAAGGACTAAATTGTGCCTTAATTTAGTTTTGTAATATTGTATTTTATACATTCACATTAAGTTTAGGGCCTTATTAATTAAACTGGACTTAATTGTTCCTTATTTATGGTGTTGTAAGGTGTGCCTATACACTTTCAAACTTATCTAGGGATTTATTAAATAATTAAGTTTAATTATGCTTTAATTGACTCCTTTAATTCAAATACAAGCCTAATTAAATACAATTTCTAAAGAGGAAAACCTGACATTCATTCAAGCCATAACATAACAATTAACTTTGGAGAATGTGTGTCCTAGGTAAGTGACCTATGACCCATTCACCCAAGGGTGAATGGGTCCTCACTTAGTCCTAGGACCTAAATTGCAAATTTTTTTGACAACATTTCAATTATTTTAAATGTGTATTCACATGTAGGATTGTGTTATTTGAATTTCAGGATTTAATTTTAATATATGTGTAAATAAGAGGTCATTTCACTATATTTCATCCTAGAATTTTTAGGTGACTTCATGAGATCAAGCTAGAGAAAGTTCAAGATCATTTCAAGAGCATTTTCAAGGAATTCAAGAGCAGATTATCGAAGAATTATTGTAGCAATAAAGATCCTATTATCATGTCAAATTATTCTTACATCATGCATTTTATTTGAGCTAATATGTTGATTTAGTGTTCAAGATCCATTCAAGCATTCAAAGGCATTTTTTCAGGTCAAGTTTCAAGATCAAGATCCACATCCATTGAAGCCATTTCATGCAAGTTGCAGATCTACATTTCAAGGTTCAAACAAGGGTCTGGATAGTTGTGACATTACATTTGTTCATTCATTAGTCCATCATGCTATTTCATTTCATTACAACTTTTAATTACCAAAATGATGTTTGACCAAGGAAAACCCCCATTCACCTAGCAAAAAACATTTTTTTCCATCTTGATGTGTGTTTGTAGATTTTGGGTGGAAGATCTCTTTGAGAGAAAAATTGCAAAGTTGTCAAAGTTGCATTTGTTGTCACAATTCTTTCAATTTCATGGAAATTGACTACAATATTTATTTCTAGCTTTCCTACTATGAGATTCATGAATCTGGGAGTGCAAATAGGAGAAAAAAACCCATAAACCATTTTTTAGGAGCCCTAGCTAGGACCCATTCACCATAGGGGGAATGAGTCCTTAGTAAGCTTTGAAAAAATACTTCTGGTGACTTGTTCACATCACTTTCCTATTCTTAGATATGCATTTTAGTTTCTAGTTCCATTAGAATTGGGCTTAATCTTCTAGATGCACTTTATAGCTTGCAATTTGGATTTGTTTTGTTATATTTAATCTTTCTCCCCAAAGTGTTGTTTAATAGGGACCCTCATCCTTGCATAAAATGGAAATTTGTAGATTCACACTTTGACTTGACTCACCTTTTGGTTGACATTCATATCATTGTTTGGATCTCATTTCTTGGTTGAAATTAGAGAAATAGGTCCATCATACCCCCTTTATCATAAATCTCATTTTATTTAAAATGTATCTTTTTATATTTCAATAAGTAAATATTTAAATTGACCATTTCTAACCAAGCCATCTTGGCCTGATCCATTCTTGAACATGAATACACCCCAACCTTCATAAATAATGTGAATCAAACCTTATGCTTCTTGGAAATTATATTTTGTATCTCCACTATTTTCCTACAAATCTCCTATAAGACCATGTTGTCACTAGGGTGCCTAGACATCCTATAGGATATTTTTTTGAATGGATAAACTATCTTCCCAACTTGACCACTACTCAGAATTCTACTAGTTACAACCTTTTTGCATAGTTATTTTCTAGGAACATAATGATTTTATATATAGATGCTTTATTTACCATGTTATAGTGCCTATAAATCTCCTTTAGTTGTAGAACTAGGGATAATGATCATACACTTTTCTTTACCCCAACTATATAGTGCCTACCTAGTTTATTCTTGGAAAAATGACCTAGAAATCCAAGAAGTAGTCAAAGTACGAGGTCATATCAAAGATAGCTAATCGTAGCACATCCAATAGCTACTCATCTAGTGAGTCATGGATTACAGTTGTCTAGTCTATCCTTATATTATCACAAATTTGAAGGATAAAATAGGATGTCCATGGGTAAAATTCCTTGGAATTGGGAAAACTAAAGACTCTACTAATGAGGGTTATTGCATCCTTAGCATCCTCATGGAATTCAATTTGATGGTTGAGTTTTGATATATTTTCTATTGATTTCCTCCTCTATATAGTAGTTTGTTACTCATGAAGTCAGTAACATGTGTTTTTTATTTCTTAGTTGTTCACTACCTTCTTCATATTTATTCTATCATATTGGGCATAGTGGGAAACCCAAAAATTCTCTCAATCACTTCTGAATTGATATCTAGAATGGTTTTTCCCACATGAATAATTTATTCTATGGATGTTTCATAGGCTTAAGCACACGACAAGAAAAATTATGGAGACTGGAGGGAAACTAGAAAAGTTATTTCCTACACCAATGCTGACTTGGCTATTCATTGAGCCATGAAGGTCCAATCTCCTTCATTGACCCTTTATAATAATTCTTGGACATCCAAATACCCCAAGTCAATATCTCCAATGCCACCACATGGAGAGAACATCTTAAATGGGGGATAATTTTCTTTGTATTTTTACTTCATTTCTTTAGTGGGTTCTTTTTATGCTTCCATGTGCATAACCACACTCACAAGAGGCCATTAGTAGAATTAAGAAATGCAATAGATACAAATTCCTAATAAATAAATAAACCTTAAATATCTTGTTCGAATGCTGGCTTGCCTATGAATTAGTGTTTTGGGCCTCCTTATGACTCACACCTTGGGTATTATGGATATTGAACATTTGATGTTGTTTATGGGTTTGGAGAAACACCTTGTGAGGAAATTGCACCATGAAGTGGAAAAGCTAAGACTAGAAGTCCACCTAATGTTAACAAAATAATCTCAAAACCCAAGAGAATAAGTCTTTGAATGGTGTGAGGATTCAAATATTGAGATTACCTCTTCAATAATACACAAATAAAAGAACAATTGAAACCATGATCCCATGGGCTAAAAAAATTGAAAGGTGTTATGAATTGAGAATCGAGAGTACCTCCTAATAGGTACATGAGTAGGAACATGTCTAATATTATAGTTCCATAGAGATATTGTTGTACACATCTAAAAATGGTCACGGTTAACCAAACCTATTAATTAACTAAATAGAATTATTTAATTAAAATTCTTAAAGTCATGTACATATAAATAAATTTAATTATTTATTTATATTGTTCATTTTTCCAATTCTTCTAGTTTAATTAAATAAATAACTTTATTTAATTAATGCTATTTTCCTCTTAATTAATTAAATAGATTTCACAATTTATTTATATTAATTATCACAAGTTTAAATTCTAAATTTAAATGATATTCTTCATTTCGCATTTAATTAAATATTTTCAAATATTTAATTAAGAAGCTTTTCATTTCCCACACATAATTAAATATTATCTATTTTAATTATGGACACATCTTCTATTTGTCTCTTAATCTTCCATCTATCTCTTAAAATTCCATCTTCTTTTCAAATTCTTGATCTCTCATTGTTCATCTTAATAGGTTTGAACTCAACCGTTGATCCGAGCCAATTGGATTCTTGCCTTCAAAAATCTATAAATACAACCCTCTTGTGAGTTGAAAAGAACCTCGAATTCTAGATTTTCATATGTAGTTGTTATAGTCACATTTCAATTTTATCAAGCATTTTAGCATCATAGCATTTTAATTCCATAGCTTAAATCATATAGTCATAAATATCCATTTTAAATCAATCTCGTTCTCCTAAGTTGTCATTTCAACAAGCTGCTGCTTACACAACTGAGAACCAACATCTTTTATCAAATCCTTGGAGATAGAGGACGATGGGATGAATTTGAAGAAGTTGCTGCTATAAGAGTTTGCATTTATTCTTTCTAGATTAGCTTTCTTTCAATCTAATGTCTCCTTGATGTGTTAGTTTATAGTTTAATTAATCACGCATTTTCTAAACACAGATTTTTGGTGCCCACTATGGGGCATCCCCCCATTTTTAATCATCCTTTTTTTTTTTTTGCAGAAAATATTCTAACAAGTGACAGGTGATTGACTAGAGTCACACTTCGGCGCATTTGAGCTTTATTTCAGCGCATCCCCGACCTGTTTCGGCGCATCCGAAAACTTTTTTAGCGCATCGCGGGTCTGTTTCGGTGCATTCGGGCATTGTTTCGGCATATCCCATGGTGATATTTTAGTGCATCCAATAACTATTTTGGTGCATCTAAGGGTCTGTTCCAGCACACGTAGGAAATTTGTAAAAGAAAAATTTTGATTTTGACACCATCCACGGACAAAAAATTTATTTTTAGTTTTTAAAGAAATGAACCAATCCTAGGATAGACAACACCTATTATTTTGGAAGTTAAAATGAATTCCATGCCTATTGTGAAGCAACATCTTCACTTAGTTTAAATCATTGTCATTTGGTGCTATAAAAAGAACATTGTTTGCTTTGTTTGTGGCAATAGGTTATGATCTCCCCTTAACTGGGTGACCAAAATACCAGACTGCCTTTTTCATTTTCATGCAATGTTTACAATTTCTTACATCCTTTAGAAGGTCTGTCGTAGTGGGAAAAAGTACTCACCCTACGGGAACGACCTAAGTGGGAACAATGAAAGCCAGGTTTTCCAACCCACTATAATCAAAAGTGAATTTGGGGAAAGTCCACAATTCAGCGGCAGTGTGTAGGATAACCATCGCCAAAATCTTTGTTCTAAAGATTGGGAGGTCTCTTGAGGGATTTTATCTATTGCTACGTCGAACGAAAACCTTGACTACGAACCATAGTGTAGAAAGCTAGCTGAGTCAATAACCAAACATCATTTTAATCACAGTGCAAGGGGAGGGAAGAGTCTACCCCCAAGAAACTCACCATATAGTCACCATAGATTATTTGCTCAGGGGATTTGGTATCCACTTCTATCACCTTGTGTATGCACCTGGAAAAGACAAAAACATGGGTGCCCTCTAGGGGGTGACATTGTTGTGTGAGTCGATGCGATTTTAAGCTATGGGTTGTGATTACTGTAATGACGTATTTGACAGATTAAGAGTGAGTCTGACTAAATTGCTTATCTTGTTCAAAACCTATGAAAATCTCAAGAGCATGCACTCTTTGTTTAGATTTTAGGATTAACAAAACAAACTGTCTGCTTCTCTATGCTATGTTTTTCACATTTAAATCAGATTAAGATCATCCAAAAAAATCAAAATTGTCCAAACATGTCTATCTCAGAAGTCTAGCAGATATTTTAGCACATCCTGGGTCTGTTTCGGTGCATTGCTGCTCTATTTCGGTGCATCTATGCTCTGTTCTGGTGCATTTGTGCTCTATCCCAGTGCATCTATGCTCTATTTTGACGCATTGTTGTTATGTTTCGGTGCATCCGTGCTTTGTTTTGGTGCATTGCTGCTCTGTTTCAGTGCATCTATGCTCTGTTTCAGTGCATCTATGCTCTGTTTCGGTGCATCTGTGCTCTGTTTCGGTGCATAGGAGGTATGTTTTAGTGCATTCAATCTCTATTTTGGCACATCTATTTCCAAGCCTAGGTAATTTTCTGACATTCAGAAATCAATTCTTATCATTTTAATCTTTCAAATGCTTAGAGTTTGGAAGTCTACAACCTTTACTAAGAAGTCTCTAGAAAGAAAAGTTAGAAAGCCAAAGAAATCCCTTGATTATAAGAAGTTATTAAAGAAAAGGAAATTTTTATACCAAAGTCGAAAGGTCTTGCTTGAACACAGGACCTTTATTCCTCGATATCTAGACTATATTAAAGGTTTCACTGATGATTATGTTGTAGAACCTTTGTACTCATGAGCCTTTTTTTCAAACGAGAGCCCTTTCTTAAAGGCACAACCACAGTTAGTGTATTCATTCTTTTTATATCCCCCAACCTGCAATTACTTACGCTACTTGTCCCAGTCAAATTCTACAATAGAGAGATCAAGCACATTAGGCATCCATCAAATCCCTTTTTACGAAGCTTCGATCAAACCTCGCAAAGTGCAAAATAATCTTTATTTTTTATCTTTGGTTTAATTCCCGCAAACAGGATTTTCATCCTCTCAAATTAGGCAATCAATAGCTAAAGATTAAAAATATTTTAAGTCGTAGAATCTTCATAGCCATCAAACATTTACACTATTTCATCCCTTTGATCAAGGTTAGTAGAATTTGAATAACGTTTATGCTTGTTATTACGAGA
Organism: Sequoiadendron giganteum; assembly: GCA_007115665.2. NCBI lineage: Eukaryota > Viridiplantae > Streptophyta > Pinopsida > Cupressales > Cupressaceae > Sequoiadendron > Sequoiadendron giganteum. The sequence continues at coordinate 929,110,646 of CM021100.1, forward strand.
TATCAAAAGCACATAAAGAAAGATGAAAGCATAGAAAGTGGAATGGGTGATAATATTGAGAGGGAAGAGATCCCTTGGCGTAGTTCAAATACTGAAGAGATAATAGAAGAAAAACTCCAAGAAGCAGAACATGATCCCCAATTCCATACTCTTATGGAAAGGATTTTAGAACGAAACAAGGAAAGATATTTCCTTTCATTAGCTAATTAGGGAGCTAAGTTACCTGCTGATTTTGACATAGAATGGATTAAAGAGGATCCTGAAATTCCCCTTAATGATTTTGGTGCCCTTACTCAACAGATAAAGTAATTACAAGGACAAATAAAAGAGATGCAAGGGGGTACAATGAAGAAGTATGTTTTGGATGACATATGTCCTTATCCATTTGATAGGAGTCTTTGAATGATTCCTTTTCCAAAACATTATGAAATCCCTATATTTGATAGGTATAATGGGAAAATTGGCCCTATTGAGCATGTGAGGGATTTCCAAAATATGAGCTTCGAATTTGCTCATGAAGATACCTACTTAATGCGATTGTTTCCATGGAGTGGATTTCAAAGATCACTCCCCCCATCAACACCTTTGAGGAGTTAATAAACAAGTCTATATCACAATACTCCTACAACATCCAACACCAGATAACTATGCTTGATCTTTGTAAAGTAAACCAAAAAGTAGGGGAATCTTTCACCACATTTTTACAAAGGTGGAGAAGGGTGTTCGCTAGATACTCCCGCCCTGTTCCTGAAAAAGAAAAGATAGAGATCTTTATTGATAGTTTGAATCAATAAATGAGTTACAGACTGAACCTTCATTGTCCTCAATCATTTTAAAAATTGATTGAAAACGTGATTATTATCGAAGATGTTTTGATCAAGTGTGGAGTTTTAAAAATTGATAAAGAGGGTTCAAATTCATACAACAACAACAACCATAGTAACAACACTGACAATGGGGTAGTAGGTGCTAACAACATAAATATGAAGCCTACCATCTTTAATGTGTCAGGTGTTCAATGTAGCAATAATGCTGGAAATTATATCACCCAAGTCAATGTTTCCAATCAAGGAAACACAACTAACAATCACAGAAATAATTTTGGCAATAATCAAAATTCAAATATGCCCAGATCTTCATATTATTCAAATCGATAGAGTTTTAGTCCTTGGGCCAATCTTTGGAATCCATTCTCAAAGAGTTATTAAATCAAAACGCTATTACATTGCCACCACAAAGAGACTATGAGCCTTGAGTTAAACCGCCATCATGGAATGACTCACATTTCTGTGATTATCATAGGTGCAAAGGTCATAAGACAAACAATTGCCAAGGGTTGAAGAATATTGTTCAGGATTTGATTGATAACCGTACCATCATGGTTGAGGAAAATAATGTCAATAATGACCATCAAGCATTCAAGAATCCACTTCCTAATTATCAAAAAGGGGAATCTTCGGATGATAAAGGCAAGAAGGTTAATTATATCCATGATGTCATTATCAATCATATTTATACTGATGACCCTCAAATCAACGTTATCTGAATCAAAGGTAAGTAAGAATATCAAGAGGTCAATGCTACGACAAGAGGACAAGCCAAAATCATTATCAAAGGGAGCTCATCTAAAGCCGCAATTCCCCCTCCAAACCAATACTATCTGGTTGATCAACTGTGAAAAAAATCATCCCAAATTTCTATCTTGGAACTTTTAAAGTTGTCACCTACCCATAAGGACATTTCGGAAAAGGCAATTGTTGATACAACTGTATCCCCTGATCTGGATATCAATAAATTTCAAGCCATGGTGGGACACTTTTCCTCCTACACATGTTTATCTTTTTTCTGAAAAAGATGATTCATCCTTAACCCATCCACATAATTCATCACTCTACTTAGAGTTCATGGTTCACAAAGCCCACATTAGACATGTCCTAATAGATGGGGGAGTTGGATTAAAAATTTGTACTTTAAAATTGGTCCTCGCTTTTGGATATTCTAAAGAATTCATAGATCCACGAAGAAAGATTACAATCAAGGCATATGATGATGAAGAAAGGACTTCTAAAGGCCTCATCATGCTACCAATCAGAGTGGGACCTACTATGAAGAATACCTTTTGTCAAGTTCTAGATCGAGATCTAACCTATAACATACTCTTGGGTCGTCCATGGATCCATGACATGAAAGTTGTTCCATCTACTTATCATCAATGCTTAAAGTTTCCATATGATGGACAAGAAGTAACAATACCTGCTGATCACATTAGCAGTCAAACTTGCTCTAACCTTAGAGCAACTCAGGACATGCTCATACCACATAATAAAGAGGCTTTGGCCATCTCTACCTCCAAGTACCATGAACAAGCAAGTGAAATGATAAGTAATTTTGGAACCAAGCTAAAATTTAAAGATAATGGAGTGGGAGAATACTCTCTATCTCTCTCTAATTTACCCATATCCCCAAGATCCCATGGTCAACCCTCAACATCCATACAATAGGCAACAATAGCTTTAGCCTCAACTTCAGCTCCCATCACCAAGTTTAATGGGAAATTTATCAAAGAAAATGAAATAGAAGATAGAGCTATCCTTGATTGGCTCTATAAAGATGAAGAAGAATCAGTACTACATGTCAAGTTACCCACAAAACAATATGGAAAAGGTTATGAAGGAAATGGCCCTATAGGTAAAAGGAAAGAGGGTATTGTTGAACCTGTCCAACTAAAAACAATGCACCTAAAATATAAGCCTGGGTTAGGATATGGTGAAGATATTAAGGAAGAAGGAGCACAAAGGTCATCAAATGAGGAGTTAGCTGAATCAATTATGAGAATTCAAGCAAACAATTTTGACACTGACTTCAATGAATATGAATGGGATGACTTCTCTGATGACACTTTCATCTTAGAGAAAAGGGTGGACATCATACATAAATTCTCACTTGCATTATTACAAGGGGAAATCTCAAGGCCCCCTCTTGATTATGTTCTACAAAGCAATCATGACTCAAGTGAGACCGATTTGATTCAAAGTGAAACAGATTATCCACAAGAGGATACCATCTTAGATTTCCCCTATAATGACATTAATGATCACATCTTGACCCTTACGGCCAGTGACCTTACTCATCCTAATGATCCATTTCCTTTGGTACATCCCAAACTCATTGATTGGGAACAAGTTGCACCCATTGATGTTCCAAATTTTCCAAGTGATGAAACCATAATAAAATTTCTTTGTTCATCCCATCCCGAAACAAGTTCCACCAGGGAATCACAAGATCAGAGTTTTCGACAGGAAAGTGCCAAGTTTCTCAGCTATGAAATAAATAATATAAAAGAAAGATCTAATGGTGAAAACCTAACAAAGGCAGTATTAGATCCAGAAAAGAGAAAAATAAAAAGGGTATCCAATGGTGAAAACATTTTAAAGGCACCAGAGGATGGGAAACTTGACACTCTTCTAGAGCATTATCAGGAAAGGTCTTCCATTCTAATCGAACCAACAGAGGCACTCAATATAGGTACTACAAAAAAGCCCAAAATTTTTCAATTAGCTACATCTCTAACAGACGAAGAAGAACCTAGGTTCACATAATTTCTCAAAGATAATCAAATTAGTTTTGCATGGTCCTACGCAGATATGCCTGGATTGGATCTAGATCTCATCATGCATCATCTATCTATTACACCGAGGGCAAAGCCTGTAAAACAAAAACTCAGAAAAATGCATCCACATGTTGCGTTATTGGTTAAAGAGGAATTAAAAAATATTTTGGATGTTGGATTCATCCGGTCCATGGACTATGCAGGATGGATCTCCAATATCATGCCTGCTTCAAAGCCAGATGAAAGGATTAGAATTTGTATAGATTCTGGGGATTTAAACAAAGCATTTCCTAAAGATGACTTCCCCTTACCAAACATTGATATGATTGTTGATTTAACTGCTAGACATGTGATGTACTCATTAATAGATGGATTTTCAAGATACAACCAAATAAAGATTGCACCAGAAGATTAGGATAAAACAACATTCACATGTCCTTGGGGTACCTATTGTTGGAACGTAATGCCATTTGGGTTGAAAAACATGGGAGCTACATACCAATGTGCAATGACAATGATTTTTCATGATATGATGCATACATTCATGGAATATTATGTTGATGACCTCCTTGCCAAATCTAACAGCAGAGAAGGACACATAGATATCTTATCAAAAATCTTCAAAAGAATGGAAAAATTCAAAGTGAGACTTAACCCTAAGAAATGTGTTTTTGGAGTAAAATCTAGAAACCTATTAGGTTACGTTGTATCAGAAAAGGGAATTGAAGTGGATCTAGCTAAGGTACAAGCAATTCTTGATATGCCGCCACCAAGGAACATTAGTGAACTATGCTCTTTGCAGGGACGGTTACAATCCATTCGAAGATTCATTGCTCAACTGGCAGATACAATTTTACCATTTACACATCTCTTACACAAGAACATTCCATTTAAATGGGAGGACAAATGTTAAGCAACATTTGATCAGATAAAGCAATATCTCATGAATCCACCAGTATTGATTCCACCAGTATAAGGAACACCTCTTATATTATATATTGCCACCATGGAGGTATCTTTAGGAGCATTATTGGCACAGGAAGACAACTCGGGAAAAGAGCGAGCAATTTATTACATCAGTTGAACATTGACAAGTCATGAGCTAAATTATACATTCATTGAAAAAGCTTTCTTAGTAGTGGTCTTCACTTCTCAAAAGTTACGACACTACATGCTAGCACATACAATAAAGCTTGTGACTAAGATTGACCCACTCAAATATCTTCTAAGTAAAGCAACCTTAACTGGCAGGTTGGCTATATGGGTCATGATCCTGAGTGAATTTGACATTCATTATGTGGATCACAAAGCTATAAAGGGACAGGAATTTTTGGATCAATTAGCAGAAGCACCAATACCGGCAGAACACCCAATAGACATTGATTTTCCTGATGCTGATGTATTTACAATAGTTATCCAATAGTCATGGGCACTCTACTTCGATGGTTCTTACACTCAACATGGTTCAGGAGAAGGGATTATTTTTATTACACCTCAAGGACATACAATTCTAAAATCTTATTAACTAGTGTTTCCATCCACCAACAACATAGCTGAATATGTGGCATTAGTAATTGGCATGAAGATTGCAGTAGACTAGAAAATCACCGAACTTCAGGTTTTTGGTGATTCACAACTTGTTATAAATCAAATCGATAATGAATATTACACTAAAGATGACAAGTTGATACCTTACAAAAGAATGGTGGATGACTTAAAGAAATACTTTGTTAATACCAAGTTCATACATATTCCACATATTGATAATAAAGCAGCAGATGCTATGGCTACAATCGCCTCTCTACTCTAGTTGACAGAAAATCAAACATGATACGGTTTCTTGGTGGAACAATTCTTTTCTCCCGCCCATGACAATCCTGAAACTCACGTCATTTTCCATTTAACTAGTTCTGATTCTTGCTTATATAGCCAAACTTACACCTACCTAAAGGATACTATTTTACCCTTAAACTTGTATAGGAATCAGAAAAGAAATTTCATCTGTCAATCATCCCGTTACACCTTAATTGCTGACATCTTATATCGGCATGGTCTAGATGGTACCCTCCTTATATGTCTCAAATGTGATGAATCTGAAAATTCCTTAGAAGAAGTACATGGTGGAATTTGTGGGACACACTCAAGTGGACTAACCTTAGCAAAGAAACTTGTTCAATTAGGTTATTACTGGTTGACCATGGAGAAGGAATCATTCACCTTTGTGAAGAAATGTGAAAAATGTTAGATTCATGGGAATCTCATTCATGCTCCTACTCAAGAATTACAACCCTTCACCACAACATGGCCTTTCACTCAATGGGGATTGGACTTGGTTTGCAAGATACACCCATCATCTTCAAATGGACATAAATTTATCATTACAACCACTGAGTATTTCACTAAGTGGATTGAAGCTGTTCCCTTGATAGCTATTACTAGAAAACAAATTTCTTCATTCATTTTGAACTATATCATCTACCGATACGATATTCCCAACTCCATTATTATAGACAATGGAAGACCCTTTAAAAATCAGGATGTAGATGAGCTATGTGAAATATTTCGCACCCAACATAGATTCTCTACGCCGTACTATCCACAAGGGAATGGTCAAGCTGAAGCTTCAAATAAAAAAATTCTCAAGATTTTAAAGAAAACAGTGAATGAAGTTGGTCGAGATTGGCATGTACAATTGAATCTAGCATTATGGGCATACAGAACAAGTATTCACACACCGAAAGGAGCTACTTCTTATGCTTTGGTCTATAGAGTAGAAGCTATTCTACCACTGGAAGTTGAGATTCCTTCACTTTGAGTATCACTCAAAGGGTTAATTAATGATGAAGATTATCAAGTATCAAGATTGCAAGAACTAGAACTGCTTGATGAACGACGTCAAATTGTAGTCACTCATTTGAAGGGATATCAACAAGTTATGGCCTACAGCTACAATCATAGAGTCAAACCATGAAATTTTCAAGTGGGTGACTTGGTTCTCAAAGAAAACCCTTGAAATCAACAGGATCGGGAAAAGAAAGGAAAGTTCGAACCTAATTGGTTGGGCCCTTTCATTCTCATTGTAGTGTATGGATCGGGGGCATATCAGTTATCAACTACAGAAGCGGACCTGTTTGAAGATCCAACCAACACAATTCATCTGAAGAAGTTCTACGCCTGAGAAAATATCAAAAACAATATAAAAATTCCTGAAAAAAAAAAATTGTTGCCTTGATGAAAACTTGGCAAACATGTGTCTTGGTAAATAGCAAAAAAATCATAAAATCAGGAAAAAGTGCAATAAAAACAAACGGTGAAAACCTAGCAAACAACCATTGTTTGTGATTTTATTTGACTCTATCATCCATTAGGATTCATTTTGCATATCCATCTTATCATCGACATCACACACACACCTCGCCATTGCATTCACATTGCATCATATCCTTGGAATAAACAAGGGTCTCATCGTGGCTTGATGATTTGAGGGTTATCCTTAGCAGTAGTTGTGTCTAGCAAGAGTCAGAGTATGAGGTCACTAGGGGGCAGTTCGCTTCTTGGAGCTTTTCTAGTAGGTAGTCGACAACATGTGTCTAAAATCAAGCAAGCCCTGTCCAAACAAACTAAGTCTATACAATTGTTTGACAAAAACAAAGTGGATGATCTTAATCTGAATAAAATGAATGACAAACTTAAAAGCATAAGTTGCAAATTGTTTTTTTAATATTTGATGACATCATATCTTTGGAGTGGTTCAATGATGTATTTGAACTAGAATCACAAGGAAGAAGTATGATTTTGATTTGCTTGTTGTCTGTAAGCTAATCATTAGTATTGTGCAAATTTATCATGGGACATGCTCTACAATGTATCATTGATGACATTTCAGAATCTGCATAGGAAAATGGTTAACTTTTGTCTATTTATGCAAACAATACTCAGGCCATCTTGGTTCAATTATACCTCGATGCTTGTATTAACACTCTATATCAAACACCATGAAAGCAGTACTCAGGTCATCATTGGTGCTAATATACCCTTTGATGCTTGTACTAACTTTCAACATATCAAAAAGCTCAATGATGAAAATCAAGCACAACATGAAATGACAAGAAGGAGAATGGTTCATTATTGCATTCTAGGGTTGCATAATTCATCTAGATTTGCATTTTGGGGGCTATTTCAATAGATTTTTGAAGGATTGGTAAAATTCTCATATATCTTTTAAAAACAAAAAATTGAGTATAACTGGACATTTGTTTCATCTCATTTTCATTATCATTCACATCATTTCACCATCATTCATTATCATTATTCGTGCATCATCATTTCATCATATTCATATTAAATGCATAATTCATTCGTTTCATAATTTATCTCATATTATCACTTCATCACATTGACATTTCCACTTGCATACACATCATGTCACATACATAAACATTCATAGTAAGGTTGCATCCATTCCATTTATTTTACATTCATCATTTAGGATATCATGTCCATTTCGATTACATTATGTATTATTGGTTCACCAATTATGGCATTATCATTATCATTATAGTACATCATTATTCATGTCATGGCATTCATTAAACAAAAAAATCACATCATTTATCCATTTCCATTTTGATGTCATATCATTTTCACATCATTAAAATCATTTCATTACATCTTACATATTGCATTCATTATGAAGGAAAATCATTTATCAAAATTGCATCATACGTCATCATATTAATCATTTCATTTTACATCCTGCATTATCATACATAAAATGAAAGTAAATAATTTACATCATCATTGCATCAAAATACATCACAAAAATAGAAATAATATATGCATCCATCACATGAGCATAAATCATCCATAACACATACATAATTGAATCACCACTGCATCTCATAAATCCCATAAAAAAAATGTCCAGAAATACAAGGATATCAAATGTTTCAAAAAAAGATATATCAAATACAATGGCATAAATATGTACATGTCCATCACTGAGGGGCATCTGGCTGGGGCACATGGCTACTGTTGCCTCCTGAGGTAGTAGGTCTCGATGGATCTCTACTCCCAGAAGCTCTGATCTCTCATCTGACTGGCTAACCCACACTCGTGGTAGCACTCCTGGAATGACTACATGAACGGGTCCAAGATAGAGTACCTGACTGTGTAAAGGCAATCCTCCCTTCAAGTGGTACTGCCTCGAAGTATCTCATCCTATAATACTTAGCCTCCTGAGAAGTTTCTAGTCCCTCTACAACAACCTCTCTAATAGAGGTGCTCTCCACTGATCTGAGAAGCCTCTCGGCTAACCCCTCAGCATGTATGCATCTCTCTTGAAAGCTATCTCTCTCAGCAGTAAGATAAGCTACCTATGGGTTAGGAGGCAGCGGCTATGCAACCTATGCCTATAGCTGGATAATCATCCCCTGAGCGTATGCCAACTGACTCTGTAAAGTATGAACCTCTGCCTACAAAGCATCTATCTGTCCCTATGAGGGAGCCCTAATAATGATCTATGGAGCCGAACTACTCGGCTAGTCCACTAATCTCGAGGTCCATGGCCTCATCCTAAAAGGAACATCAAAGAAATATTTCTATCCTCCACCCCCACCACCTCCATCATCCCCACTATCATCACTGCTATCATCCTAGCTAAAAAAGTAATCCCCCTCATCTCCTCCCTCATCAATATCCATGGCTACAACATCCTCTGCCCCTGCCTGTGCCTATACCTGCCCTTTCCCTCGCTAAATCACTGGTCCTCCCATCTATGGGGCAGGCTCTTTAGGACTGGTAAACCTCGGAAAGGGATGTGTGTAAAAGAAAGCGGCATAATCATTTGTCATCCCTGCATTTGTAACCTCTAGATGCATGGCCCACTGAGTTGGCTATAACTCAAAGTACTCTGCTTAGGCCGCCTCAATGGTAATAATAGGACCCCACTCTAGTACATCCTCCCAACGTCTGGCATAATGTACCACACCCTACGACATCATCTGAACTAGCCCAAGCTGTCTCAAGACTCTCATCACTAAAAACCGTTCAATAATATAAGGAGTCTGCCCAATCAGGTATCGGGATCTAGTAACATATGGCAGCTCTATATCATCTATCTCCCATGGATCACAATCTACATATAGTCTCTAGATGACTGTATCCAAATCATCTTACATGTGCCACCAATACTCCAACTTGCCCAGCCTCGGCTGGACAAGCGGCCCTATGTATGCATAGACATATGGGAACCCAAGAGGATGATCCCTTCGAACAATGGGATGCTTGATGGAAAAATGCTCCCATGCGAATATCTATAGTAGAGTAACTCCACAAGAGAGACTCTTCCCATCTGTGTACATGAATTGATGAAGATCGTGGTACAGATGGGAAAACATACATGAGCCCCATGCATATCTGGTCCCATGGAGAAGCATATCCTCCAGAATCCTGCCCCAACCAACTAATTGTCCCTTTTCCCTATGATCAAGACAAAGGAAACCATCGATCATACCTGCTAAGATTGATGGCAGTGGGGTATATCTCTCCACCATCTCCTTCCAAGGAGTCTCATATCCGAAGACATGAGGATCCTAGAAGACTCATCTCAAAGCATCGGTCCCTCCAATCTCCGTGTGATCATAGATCACAATCTCTCCAACTATAGGAATACCCAAAATATTGTACACATCCTCTGGCGTCATTGTGATTTCTCCTATTGGAAAATGGAAGGTGTTATGCTCGTTGTGCCACCTCTCAACAAAAGTAGTTAGTAGTGCTCTGTTGACCCGATACTGCGGGATACTCAATAGAGATCTCAAACCACACTGGTCTATAACTCCTAAATCCTCATGGGATAGTTGAGGAATCATCTCCCATGTCTGAGGAAATTTCTCTCTAATCTGAAGAAGGTTAAATTCCTCCTTTACAAGATCATCAAATAATCATGCAAATCAATCAGCAAGGGATATATCAATCAATTAGTACATCATCAACCAAGTTCACATCAAATCAAATCAATAACTATTTGCTTTACATATTGCATGGAAGAAAATTTATCAATATTTTTTACTATTTGTTTTTCATATCGCATGGAAACAAATTTAACAGTCAACATGACTCAATATCTATCTATTTGAATTTCAATCCGGAAAGAAAACCTATCATTAATATTTATTTTCATATCGCATGGAAGCAAATTTATCAGACCTATTTGTTCTTCAAGCATGAAGAAAAAATTATCAAAACGAGCTACTCGATTCTTGATATTATTCAAAGGCATAAAATCAGTTGTCTAATCTAGTAACACTCATCAAGCATTTTATCAAAAATTCTTCAAATTTTCAAATTCGGGAAAAATCCTTGGATGCACCAAAATAGGTTATGAATGCACTAAACCCTCTATGCGCAATTTTAAACCATAGATGTGCTAAAATAGAGCTTCCATGCACAACTATGTCAATGCGCGACTCTATCTAATGTATGCGCTATAACAATCATCTTATGTGCCATTTTACCCTATGCGCCAATCTAGCATCCTTCGCGGGCAACATTTATGTATGCACTATTACAGGTACCATATATGTCGTTCTACGCTATGCGTGACTGTTTCACATCTATGTGCTACCCTAGATGTGTGACTTTATCTACCCTATGCACTAAACTATGACTCATATGCACGAAACTGGGACTCTAAAAATTTAAAAATTACAAAAAAATGCGTAAAATCATAAAAAAAAATTACGAAGAGGATCAAGTCGACTTATCGGAGGTCCATATGCACCTGGTCTCTAATACCAGTAGGCTCGCTCAAATTTGTGGCTCTCATAAATGATCGGCATCATGACTATCTCTCTCAAAGCTCTAAAATTTACCAAAGGTTACTGTTCAAATGACAATGACTTTTCACCATTTTCAACTTTTAAGGGGGTAAAAGTGTGAAAATGTTCAAATTTTTGCTAACGCAAAGCACTATTTCGAGAGCTAAATCATGAATTCTCCTCCGAAAATCATGTCGATTCTTTTATCATGTGATTTATCTCTCGAGGGGGCATATAGCATTGGTAATTTCTAAAAATTTGGGGCAAAATTCTTTGAAGTAATGCATAAAACACATCACTTCAAAGAGGGGAAAAATGTACACATCTAAAAATGGTCACGGTTAACCAAACCTGTTAATTAATTAAATATGAATTATTTAATTAAAATTCTTAAAGTCATCTACATATAAATAAATTTAATTATTTATTTATATTGTTCATTTTTCCAATTCTTCTAGTTTAATTAAATAAATAAGTTTATTTAATTAACGCTATTTTCCTCTTAATTAATTAAATAGATTTCATAATTTATTTATATTAATTATCACAAGTTTAAATTCTAAATTTAAATGATATTCTTCATTTCACATTTAATTAAATATTTTCAATATTTAATTAAAACATTTTATGAAATTCTTCACTCTTCTCAATAATTAAATATTTTCAAATATTTAATTAAGAAGATTTTCATATCCCACACATAATTAAATATTATCTATTTTAATTATGGACACATCTTCCATTTTTCTTTTAAAATTCCATCTTCTTTTCAAATTCTCAATCTCTCACTGTTCATCTCAACAGGTTTGAACTCAACCATTGATTCAAGCCAATTGGATTCTTGCCTTCAAAAATCTATAAATACAACCCTCTTGTGAGTTGAAAAGAACCTCAAATTCTAGATTTTCATATGTAGTTATTATAGTTGCATTTCAGTTTTATCAAGCATTTTAATTCCATAGCTTAAATCATATAGTCATAAATATCCATTTTAAATCAATCTCGTTATCCTAAGTTGTCATTTCAACAAGCTGCTGCTTACACAACTGAGAGCCAACATCTTTTATCAAATCCTTGGAGATAGAGGACGATGGGATGAATTTGAAGAAGCTGCTGCCATGAGAGTTTGCATTTATGCTTTCTAGATTAGCTTTCTTTCAATCTAATGTCTCCTCGGTGTGTTAGTTTATAGTTTAATTAATGACGCATTTTCTAAACACACAATTGTCTTATGAATATATCAAGGATTAGGGATTTGACATGTAGCTTAATGGGTACAAAAGTAAGAAAATGGTCGAGCCCTAATTTTGAGATGTAGAAAAAGGAATTAATCAGAAATAAAACTTTAGGGAACTCACATTATGAGTACCAAGATAAGGATAGTACTAAATCTTGACTCTAAAAAATATTAAAATTTTAAAAATATAATAATTAGCAAAGGAGGTATCTTAGAATAACATAATCATGATAACATCACTGAGGTTTTAGAGGGAGGATGAAAACTATGTTTAAAATAAATCTAGAAACATGACAACAAGGAGATGTCAACACAAAATCACTAGGTGAAAACCAATCACAAGCTTAGTACACCCTTTCCATAGGCTAGTTGTAAATCTTATTTTGATTGTTGGAAGGTTTAAGACTTTTCCATTCTCATGCATATCTTTAGGGACGTTCTCTAAATTACATCCCTTGACTAGAGAGAGTGCCAAATTTTAATAGTTCTTTATTTGTACTTCACACTAATCTAAAAAATTAACCTAGATATATTGAATGGATGAAACATGTGTTGAAAACACCTAGATATTGAGAAGGGGTGAATCAATATCTATTAAAACTTAAATCCTCTAGATCTTAAACCATTCAAAAATATACAAATTCAAACTATTAACAAGATCAACAAACATTAAATAGATTATAAATACTTAAACAAATCAGCAGTAATGAAACATGAGGCAATGAACAAACATGCACAAGATAACACATGATTTATGTCAAAAACCCAAGAAGGGAAAAAATAGAGAGAGAAATCTCTTGAAATATAGGAAGCTCACTGCTTATAGGATTATAATTTGTATCAAGGCTTGTTGCTTAAGGAAGTGCACAAATCCTAAAAGGAATTGCAAGCTAAGGAATGCAACCTCAAGGAAAGTTAAAAATTATAAGGAACTACTGAAGTGACTCATTGTCTAATAGCTAGATACATGAAGATAAATAATTAGAACATATATCAATAATACACTTTGTTGACTAAGGAGTTATAGCTCATCTGACACTTTGTTTTCATAACTCACTTCACCAATCCATACTCACACATCACACTCCACTCACCCAACGTGCAACTAAAATTTTCATTCATTTATATCCTCTAAAAGGTTTAAAAACATCAATTAGGTCAGCTACAATAGAAGATAAACAATAACCTCAACAAGTCAACCACAAAAACATAATGCAGTCCTATCTAGGAGATATAGAGGAAAAAATAACTTGTTACATCTTTCAATGTGATACTAAATAACACATGGGTATGTGCAAGATCATGATGGACCAAAAAGTGGCAATATGTAAGTGATATGATGGACCATGTGGTTGATGACTTTTTTTTTAACCCAAAATTGATGAAACAAAAAGGGTTTTAAAAGGATATTCTCAACTTTCCACCAATATAAATTATGCTTTACTTTGAATTTAATAAATAATTATTATTCATTTTCTATTTGAATTATGACTAAAGTCTTGATTCATAGGGTGATTGAAAAAAATATATAGCTTTCAAACGGTATCACATTCTATGCTTTGCATATTATAGGATTAAAAAAATTGAATTTCATGAAGTTTTGACCAAGTTAAGGTGGTTAGACATATGATTTTTTATATATTTTAAAATTTGTAGTAAAAAAATCATAATTAATTATTTACTTAGAAAAAAATTACCAAAAAATATGCATTACATCAAGACATGAGTCCTCTGCTTATATCTACAATCTTATAAAACAATATTATCATTTTATTGTTGTTAGGGTGGTCAGACAGACACCTACTTCTTATTTTTTCCTTGAAATTTAATTACTACTATATTGAAATTTAAAATTTTCACCAAATAGATTTAAAATAAATAAATAAACCTAGTAGTTTAGAAACTACATTCAATTTGCTACAGATTCTATTCTTACATATTTTTGAAATAATATAGATAGCTTATTCAAATTTTTACATTAAGTTGCTTAACTCTGATTTTCTGAATTTTCATTGCCACTTAAGGGCCTTTTTCTTCCATGATGATCCTGCACATACCCACATATGATGCTGCACATCAACCTAAGTTGACGACAAGGCAACACGTAGCACAATACCAATCGACCCAAAAACACATCTTCAACTGAAATTACTTTATGTAGTTCTTAGAAAAATAGGTCGGGACCCAAATATATTTTGGGTGTGTGCAAGAAGTTGAGTCCTTTTTTTGGCCAAAAGGTGGAAGTGTTTTCCTTGATTTTCAAAATTTCTCACATTTGACCTAAAAATTTCAAACACTTAGAGATTGAATCTTAAAAAAGGTTAGTAATATGAAACATTTGTAATAATCAAAGTCTAGTTTCCAAATATGTAATTTATTTTAATACCTTGATGATACAAATTGATTTTCAATAGGTAAGTCTAAAAACCATTGTTTAAAAGTCACTTTTTTTATACCATACCATGCACATGTACGTCGACCATATTTTGACCTAAATAATTACATTTTTCTAAATCCTTTTGGGAAAATATTTGTAACACATTAAAGATTATTCATGCTATTTTTTGTAAATGTTTTTGAATACTTCATTTATTTATTTTTTATTGGTCATAATTTCTATTTTGAAAATCCCTCATGTACGTCACACATAGGATGACCCAAACTTATCATTTTTCTATTTTTCTTCAAATTGAAAATAATTGTCTGAAGATTATGCACACATTTTTATTTTTTTAAAGTAGTTTAATTCAAAGATTAAAATAGTAAGAAAACCTGATATTTCAAGTTTATGGACTAGTTTCTTTGAAAATTATTTAAAAAATAGAAAATTTATAATTTACACAATGTCATCTATAATGGTTTTTAATTTCATAAAAAAAAAATGTAAAAAACATCTTTATACATATGTCCAAAGTCACTCTTTTCTACCAACACTGACATGACCTTTAAGTTGTGGGTCAAAGCAAGTCCAAATCTATGGTTTGGCTCCCCAATCCTTTTTTCTGACACAAAACCCATAGAAAAAATCAGGTAAAAAATTGACTTTAAGAAAGGGGACCCCATTCTATAAACGAGATCCCATTTTTAAATGGGATGTCATTTAGTTTTCTTTTAAATTTAACCTCTTACAGAACGAGATCTCATTTTTGGATTGAGGTCCCAAATAAAAATGGGATCCTATTTCATATAGAGTAGGATCTCATATTTTTTTCCCGATTTCACATTTTTCGCTAAGTTTGAAACTTCCACTAGAAGTGGACTCAACTTCTTGCTTTTACCATCTTAAAATAACCTCAAATGTTGACATAGACCCCCAAGCACATAGCACAAGAAAGATAACAAGCCCTATCTACCAGGCATCCATAAATTTCCTAGAAAAATAACTCAAAACAGAACATGCATCACAAAAGAGATCAAATAATGATGTGCAGATCACAAAGAGATGTTCCATGAACATCCAACTAAACTTCCATATATTCTTCTTTCATATTTTCATGCCACAAACAACCACCACAATAAAAACAGAAAAAAGGAACTTCATGCCAAAAGCATATAATACATAACCATGAGATGGAACACTAATAAACCGACGTGTGGTAAACAAAAAAATAATAAAATTGAAATAAGAAACTACACAAACATTGAGAGTATGTTCACCAAGCTGCAAGAGTAGAAACATCAATGCAAAGAAATATAGATAATTTTCAGACCAGACCAAACAACCAACAAAACTGCCAACCTTTTGAAATTACCAAAATCTTCCTCGACAACACTGGTGACTTGAAAAGATAGGAGTGCAACATCCACATAGCATAAATACTAAATCCCAAACCACAAGACCAAATATTCAAAGGAAAAGGAATGAAGATAATTCTCCCAAATAGTCTTTAAAGAAACTTCTCAGGACATAACCTTTCACCAACATGCAGATATGAGAACATCCTTTTAGCAACACATAATTCCTTAGGAACAATATGAGAGAGAATGAAACATAATAGACACAATCAAGATCATTACTCCTAATCCTCATCTTAGTGCTTCTAGTCCTCATCTTAATATATCATCATGATATCATCTCTACTATCGGGAACCATACACAATAAAACTCTAATTGTCATTAAAAAAGACATGACATTCAACCATGAACATTAGTAACTCATCTAGACAAGGAATTACTACATCCAACCATGAAAATCCATGAACATAAAAAACTCCATCATTGGCATAGTATCAATGATAACACTAACTGAGTATTGCATCAATGACAACTAATACCAAAAATCTCCCCCTTTGGTATTGATGACAACACACACCTTCACATTCTCCCCCTTCGACATCAATGACAAAGGGAAAATAGATCTTCATTTAAATCATCAAAAAATTCTCCCCCTTTTACCAACAACACAACTATACATGCTCCCCTATCAACAATAATCAACCAACTACCTTCTCCCCCTAAGAGGTAGCACACATCAATCCAAGAGAAAAGGATATGACATGAATTTCTCCACTAGATAGATGCACCATCTATGCATCTGGTTAAGAAAAGGAGGGTAAATAAACCCTAACTTCTATTGAAGATACAAAATTTTTGCTTTGAAAGTTCCTTAGTGAAGATGTCTGTAATTTGATCCCTAGTAAGCACATACTCCAATCTAACTTCTTGATCTGCAGTCTTCTCCCTCAAAAATTTATACCATATATAAATGTGTTTGGTCCTTGAATACATCAAAAAACTCTTGAAAATGTTAATTGAACTTGTATTACCACACAATATGGGAATGGGTTCATCATATACCATCTTTATATCCTTTAGTGTTTGCTTCATCCAAAGCACCTAGATGCAATAGGATGATGCAAAAATATACTTAGCTTTTTTTTTAGATAAGGACACTGATTCCCACTTCTTACTAAACCAAGAGACCAATCTATTTCCTAAGAAAAATGTACTTACACGATTGCTTCTCCATTCATCCACACATCCTTCTCAATCAACATCAGTATAAGCACTCAAAGAAAATTTATCATCCTTCTTATACCACAAACCATAATCCAAGTTTCCTTTCAAATATTTGAACATTGTTTTTACCTCCTTCTCATTAGTTTTCTTAGGATTAGCTTGATATCTAGAAACCAAACATACTACATACATAATATCAATTCTAGAAGTAATCAGGTACAATAATCATCCAATCATACACCTATAAAGAGTCTGATCAACCTTAGGATACTCATTAGTCTTTCTCAAGTGACAATCGGTGACCATATAAGTACTTAGTAGTTTGTATTTTTCCATGCCAAACTTCTTCAACATCTCTTTGACATACTTAGCCTAATTTTTAAAAGCCCAAGGAAGAAAGATAACTAACCAATCATAGACATCTAAAACCCTTTTTTCATATCTTCTAAAAACTTCTTACACATATTATCATCTCCAGCAAAGATGATGTCATAAACATATACAACAACTATCAAAATATTGTCTTCCTCAACTTTAATGTAAATATTACTATCTACAATGCATTTATTGAATGCTTGTTGAAGTAAGTACCTATCCAACAAAAAATATGAAGCTCTAGTATCTTTCTTGAGTCCATACAAATATTTCTTGAGTCTACACATGGGTCAGTGTAGGACCATGAGGGTTCAAACTAGGCTCTTAAGAAGCAATAAAATTCAAAAAACTAGAGTTAGGAAACTTGACATTAAAATTTGAATAAGTTATTAAAACATAATTTAAAAAATATGTAAGAATATAATTTGTAGAAAATTGAATATATTTTCTAAGATACTATTCCTTTTTTGGAAAAAAAAAATTATTTGGTTAAAATTTGAAATTTCAATGCAATAATACTAAATTTCTTAGGAAATAATAAAAATTAGGTGTATTTCTGACCAATCTAAGTACAAGAAAAAAAATATATATATTTTTGAAACTTTCAATATAAGTAGAGGACACATGCCTAGATGTGCCACAATTGTTTGGCAATTTTTTTTCAAGTAAATAATTAGTTATGATTTATTTCTTAATTTTTTTAAAAAATATTAAAAATTGTTTGTCTAACCACCATAACTTGGTCAAAAAACTATGAAATTCTATTTTTCTTCTTTTTATCCTATAGTATAGGAAGCATATAATGTGTCACATTTTTTGGATTCAAAAAATATGAAATTATTTAAGAATTATAGATATTTTTCAATCATTCTATCAATCAGGACTTTAGTCGGAATGTATGTAGAAAATCAATAAAAATTATCTATTTAATTACAAATAAGGCATATAGATTATATTTTTGGAAAGCTGGAAATTTTCTTAATAAACCTTTTTTGTTTCATCAAATTTGGATAAAAAAAGTCAACCACTTTTTTGTCTTATCGCCACTTTTTGGACCCCCATGATCCTATACTCACCCATAACATGTCTGGATCTTTTGGTAGTTGGAAACTATTTGGTTTATCAATGTAGACTTCTTCCCCTATATCACCATTCAAGAAGGGTGACTTGGCATCCACCTGATAGACTTTGAAACTCTTATGAACAAAAAAAGAAAGAAACATCCTTATTACCTCCATTATTTCTATAGGAGAAAAATAATCCTCAAATTAATACCTCCAACTTGTGAATAACCTTTACAAACCAATATGGCCGTATTCCTCACAACTTCACCATATTCATTCAGCTTGTTCTATAACACCCATTTTTTTAATATAACATTCTTATCAGCTAGTCAAGGAACTAAATCCCATGTCTAATTATTTTTTATCTTATTTAGTTCTTCTTCCATTTCCTTCAATCAACCTTCATCTTTTCTAGCATCAAAAAATTTATTGGGCTCTACCTTTGATAGTAAACACAAATTCAATTTCTCACTTTATTTTGCAAACCTTCTCCTAGTCAGCACACCTTCATTCTTATCTTCATTGATTTGATTAGCTGAATGGATCTTCTACACATACTTTGTTGGAGTCTTAGGAACATTTTTTGATTTTTAATTCTACTCTTCTTTCTCTTCTTATTTTTCCTCTTCTTCTTCAATGTAGGGAGGTATATCAAATCCACAAACCTTTGGTTCTTGTGAGATCCAACACAAATATTCATCTACTTTCACATTTTTTCTTTCAATCATCTTTCCTAATCTCTTCTTATAGAATTTGTAGGCCTTTCTCCTAGTTGAGTAAATAGGAAGATCCCTTCATCACACCTTGAATAAAACTTTCCAAGATCTTCTTCATCCTAATGTAAATTTTTCTACCAAATATTCTTAAGTATCTAATAGTAGGAGGCCTTCCATACCATATCTCATAAGGGGTCTTAGTTATATTAACCATAAACTATAATTTGTTAAGAAATTATATAGAAGTGTGAACTACTTCCATCCAATGCATATCAAGTAGATCTGCATCTTTCAATATTGTCCTAGACATCTCTTGCATAACCTTGTTCTTCCTTTCCACTACCCCATTCCATTGAGGGGTTTTAGGAGTAGAAAGATGTCTCCTAATACCATGATCTTCATAAAAAAATTCAAATTCATTTGAAGTAAATTCATTTAATTTCCCTCTTTTTGATTTCCGTAGAATTCACCTACTAAACATCAATTGCAGCAACTAGGGTTAGGATTCATCTTACCAATTGAAATATCTCTTCAATAATGCAATCTTGGGGTTGAAATACAACAATCCTCCCCCTTGGTTACTTGTATGTAATTTTCTCATTAATGCCTCAAATCCCTGAACACACTTTCCATCATATGGAATTGAGTAGGGGTCATAAGTGGTTTACTTGGCTCTGTGGGTAACTACCCTTTGGTCCTAGGACCCATTACAGATAACTCTAGGATGGAAACTTACTAGATTCGCTTACCTACTCCACCCCAAGCCCTTCCCACAAGTAGAAATATATTTGTAATTCTAGCATAGGAAATTATACATTGCTTATTCTTATTATCGTATAAGCCATATGTATACATGTGTAAACAATAATTGGAAAAAAATACACCTGAATGTATATATATGAATAATTTATAGCAATGATCTCTTTTGATGTATGAAGTGATTCCTCTTTGTTCCCTAGTTTGTATCTTTTCTTTCTCTAATCTATTTGTCCTTAATACTTAAAAGTTATTGTCAGTGTAAATCAAATGCATATGAATCATATTTGTATTAAAGAAACATAACAACCTGTAAGGCTCAATAATTGTTGCAAGCATCATTATTGCATAATCAATATAATATACATATATATATGTAATATATCTTATATGAATATATATATGTATATGTATATACATAAACATATGTATGTATATGTATATGTACTTATATTTAACTTATTGTCCTTATTGATTAATGATTTATCTTCATTTATTTCTCATTGAATTATCTTCTTCATACATATTTCTTGATATCAAGCCCTTATTATATTTAGGGGTTGCTGCCTTTCTGCATGCAGATTATTATTTATTCCTGAATATTTCCATCTTAGACTTAACTAATTCCATTCCTTTCAAAAAAAAAAATTATTCAGATTCTAATCGATTTCCTGTGTGTAGATATATTTGTTTTTCCTCCTTGATTCCCTCCTATCCACATTCCTCATTTTTATATCCTCATGTCTCTACAAAGAGACATGTATTTTTGAAAGGAGATAATGCTCATTACTTTTCACTATTGATCATTTTTTTTTTAACTAATCACTGATCTAGCCTTGACTTGGTTTGATCATTGCCTTTTTTCAAAACTCAAAATTTTCTTTCATTAACCAGATACCCATCACTACCCATAATCTTATATTATAATGATTTTAATTGGTTCTACTGCTTAGATCTTATATCAATATTTTATATGTTTTATTTTTATATTAGTTTTTTTATATGTATTTTATTATATTATAATAATTATTATATTAAATAATTTTATTTTTATATTTTTAATATTTAAAATGCTTATTATTTTATTTATTAATTTATTTGTATTTCAAATTTTGGGTTCATTACAATTCACTTCATCTATCAAATCTTAAGCATTTGATCTTAGCATCCATTTCATTCTCAACGTTTTCTTTGAAAATATTAAATTTATCAAAGGCTTTTGATTTTTCTCTTAAAAATGTAACCCAAGTCATTCTAGAGTAGTCATCAATAAGCAACATGAAATACCTCACTTTGTTGACTCTTTGTTCTTGTAGGTCGACATAGGTTATTGTGTATCAACTCTAATGGCATTGTAGAATAACACTCCTTTCTCTTGAAATTTGTCTTTATTTTCTTTCCCATTTGGCAATCCTTTCATAATGTGTTTACAGGCCTAGTTATCTTAGGTATATCTCTCACTGCATGAGTAGAGCAAAGTTGATGTGTCCCATTCTCTTCTTCCACATCCAAAACTCACTAGATTAAGCCAATAAATAGCTTTTTCCATTTGCCTCCTTTAGATAGAAATTTCCATTTATCCTAGTTCCTTCAACAACTAATCTTTCAGATCCTTCCTTCCTTATCTCACATCCATTGGCATGAACTGTAAGGTTATATCCTTTTCTATACATTTGATTGAAACTAAGGATATTATTCTTTAGCTCTTTGACATAGAAAAAATCCTCTATCTTGTTCTTTCCATCAATAGTTGGGTATGTGTGGGATCATGATGGGCCAAAAAGTGGCAATGAGAAAAAATCATGTTTTGGATCAACTCAAAAATGCGGAAATTCCATGTTGACTTTTCTAGGTTTGGATGTCAATACATTTACCCGAATCAAAAACCAAACCTAGTTTCCACAAATTGAATATCTGATCCAAATCAGATATCCGATTTCTGGAAACATTATATAAAAAACAGCCGACTCTTACAACTTCATTTCTCATAGTTTGCACATGGGCGCACAAGGAAAAAAAAAATCCGATATCCGCTTCGATCAGATATCAAATTTCAAAGGTAAGTATTTGGTTTTTTCAATCTTGTAATCAATTTTTCAAGTAGATTCTCTTAAGTTTAAGTAGGGTTTATTAATTTTTTTTCAAAAATAGGGTTTTCTATTGAATTTTTTAAAAAAACTAGAGTTTACATTGATTTTTTATTAAAAATTAATGTTTTGAAATGGATCTTGATAAAAAATTAGTGTTGTTGATGTATTTTTATCAAAAATTAGAGTTTATTATTGATTTTTGTGAAAAATTAGTGTTTTTTTTGGATTTTTATTAAAAACTAGGGTTTTTACAATAATTTCATTTATATTGTGTAATTTCAATTAGTTTAATTAGTTTTTAACTTTAATTAGGTATTATGGCTATGAATGAAAATCCACAAATGCCAAATGCTCCACTACCTTCGCAGCCAAATGCTCCACCACCTCCGCAACCACTAATTGAAGACTTAATTGGTGAAAAATTGGGGCAATTGAGGGGCATTTGTGAATTTTATAAGACAATGCCTCGATTGAGAGATATGACAAACACATTGAAGGAAATAATTAAAAATATAGAAACCCTCTCCACCTAACATAATTCCTTTTGTTCGTGGCGAGAAGACATGAGGGAATAATATCGATGTGGATTGTCTTACGATGATGTGAAAGATCTCCAAATAACCAAAGCCCAAATAGCCTCTTTATTCATTGACCCCCACATCGGTTTTCCAGTGAATGTTAGTAAAACAAAAATTTCCATAAAATGGTGCATGCATAGGGACATTGTAGCTAACTTTTGGGATAGTTGGTGTATGGTTTTGATAAACCACCGAACAATAATTTTGATACACCATTTTAGTTTATTAAAAAACTATATGCTGAGTTTGTGTTAGGGCATCATGTCAATTACTTTGACATTAAACCCTTCCAGGGCATCGGTGGAGGTATGCCCCATCATAGACTAGGGGCAGTTAGAGTAGTCCCACACCCAAATGTTCCACTTCCTCCCCTTCCTCCGCCACCTCCAATATATCATCCAAAGATTATCTAGGATGCATCCACATAGACTATTTAGGCTTTTCACTCTTTGAGTGGTCATTTGGTTTCGCATGCTTCTACAATAGCTCAGCCAAATTTTGGTGATGTTGGTGAAGGCTCGAGTGCTGCTGTATCATCCTCCTCAGGTCCACATATTTGTGTGCTGCTAGATATGCTTGGGTACTCTTGTACAGCCCGCTGAGCATCCCTTGGACGCTTTTGATTATGACCTCCATGATGTGAACATTACAGATCATTCGTAGGGGAGTGGAGCACACCCTACAAAGTCCTCTCCTTCTAGAGAGGGAGATGTTGGAATAGTGACACATGTAAGATTTAAGTTGTAATTTCATAACTTTCATTTGTTTTTAAATGAATATTAATAAGAGATAGTATCAAGTACTAATATTTATTTACATGGTCTATTTAACAGTTGATTTCTGAGGAGGAGCTCACATGGGTGACTGATAGCACCCTTAGGGACATTTCATTTGGCTTGGACACACACACACAGTATATATTTTTGCACTCACTCATTTACATTTTATATTATATAATTTCTTTTCATTTGAATTTTCATTAATGAAATTATATAATAAATTATATGTTTATCTTGTTTTCCTCCTATAGGAAATACCTAATGTGAGTGAGGTGTAGCCTCTTCCAGACTATGGAGGTGCAAATCTAGATAAGGGGAAGGTAATTGAACTCAAACTGGATTGAATTATGATTTTTAAGATCTTATATTGATTATACATACATCGACATAGATTGGTAGTTTCATATGTACTTGTCAATTTTATGTATAGGCAATTATGAGCTATACAGATATGTTGATAAGGTACACACCGCCTAAAGGAGTAGGTATTGGAACACCTCAAGGAGTAGGTGTTGAAACACCTCAAGGATGAGGTGTCGAAACACCTAAAGGAGATAAAGAAAAAGATCAACCTAAAGAGGTATGTGCTTATTTTATTTTGTATTTGGTAAATAAGTTCCTATTACCAATAATCGTATGCTAACTTGGATCAATTTTATGTTTTTGTTCACATATATGGATTGGCATTTCAAAAGTTGATTTGGTTTATTCTACGACTCTTGACCCTTTGAAGAGACATACATTTCAAGTAATCAAGATTTCAATTTTAGAGTTCAATTAAAATTCAATGTATATTGATTTTGATGTTAATTATTCGATTTTAAATTATATAGTATAACTAATCTAGATTGTGGTTTGAATTTTTCTTGTGCAACTACCTTCAGAGCCAACGAGTGCTTCAAAGAGGCTCCATTTTGATGATCCACTAGTAGTTTAGGATGAGATAGACATTTTGGCATGTAAATTTTGAATACATATTGAGATGGCATATGCCACATTTTGTAAAATTTTGTTTGAGTTGGCGTCGATGCCATTTTTGTATATGGACATACACTTGATTATTGGATAATTTGATATATAGAAGTTGAGAATCAAAATTTAATTTGTTCTTCATGTGCATGATTAAAACTTTTGATAATTTTATCTTGAGCAATGGTTAAATATCAATGTACAATAACTTAAAACTGAATGGTTATATTATGTAGTTTATATTTATATCGTTGATTACATTTCATTACACATCTTTCAAACTCAAATCATTACTTCACAATGCATAACTAACAAATAGATGTTTATAGATGAAAAAATTTCAATTACAATATAGTTCTTACAAAGTCAACCTAAGCAGTTATGCAATTACTTCACATTGTAAAACTAAAAAGTATGGGCAATTATCAATTGCATCTATTTGTCATTGAATTCTATGAGACCACATTTCTTTGAAGCTTTTTTTCAAATAGTCCACTACCTTGTCTATGCTACCACATTTTTCATACATGATAGAGATCACATTAAGTTTGAATAAATAAAATGATAGCCTATGGCTATTTAATTTATACTCATTTTATTTAAATGGATGAGGCCGACCTTCCTTGATATATTTTGTAATTTATTATTTTCAAGAGAGGCCGACCTCCTTGAAGAGTCACCTTATTTTGTATAAGTATGAGGTGATGTTTGTTCATTTCCTCAATCAAGTTCACTCACCATAATTTGCAATCCAAGCAAAATTTTGCACTTAAGCAACAACGCTTCATCTTACAGCAGTAGGTCGATTTAAAGGAGAAGCATATTCAATTGTATCTTTGCATCTAGGAGAGGTGCTATTATTCATTGTATCAAATTTAGCCATGAGCTGGGCCTGAGTTGTAAGAAAATTTCTTGTTGTGTTTATTGTATTATGTGTTTCATTTTTTGAAAGCTTTCAGTTGTATTATCTGATCTCTAAGTTGAAGATAGCAAGAGAAATGGTCATATTTTTTATGACAAAGATTTCATCATGTTGGCTCTTAATGGTCTTCCTTCATCTTGGGAGTCTTACATTCAAGGAATCGACATGAGAAACTTCCCAAGTTTGATCGATTGAGGGTTGACTGTATTCAAGAGGATTCAAGGTTGGTTGCAAAAGGTACTGGATGAAGCCCTACAAATGAATAAATTTATGTTATTTCTACTCAATCCTCGAAGAAGGAAGGAAAAGGAGGAAAGAAAAGATGCTTCAAGAAGAATGGAGATAAAGGGTCAGATGGTGCTCCTGCATTCAAGTAGAAGTGGGACCTCTATCATGTTTACTAAGATATGATTTTCTCAAAGTCAGGCAACTTGGATTTAACATTGATAGCTCCGTAAACCTATTCAGAATAGAGTGATCTAAACAGGACATCCCTAAATCTCTATAGAGGTGTAAAGTTACAAAGTGGTGCAACTTTCATTCTCAAAATCATATGACCCAACGAATTGTTCCAATGCATCCGGATGGGTACGTTTACATTAGGTATGGCTCTCTTTTGCACCCAAATACATCGAATCACTCTGAGCTGCATTGGAGTGACATTTTCCCTTAAGAGTCCAAAGTGCTAAAAGGCAGCAATCTTTGACGGACTATTTCTTGGAAACCGTGATTCTTAAAAACTCTTTGTCTGAGGATATGGGATTGTGTTGAGACCATATACAATAATCTCTCTTGGTTTTTGCTATCTCGAAGGTGTTTTCCCGTGGTGATGAGTTTTCAATTCAGGGAAAAGTTGCTAGATGCAAGTAGTGTAATATTGCAAAGTGGTGCAACTTTCATTCTCAAACTCGTACGACCCAACAGACTATTCCAACACATCTAGATGGGTACATTTATGCTATTTATGGTTCTCTTTTGCACCCAAATACACCGAATCACTCTAAGCTGCATTGGAGTGGCGTTTTCCCTTAAGAGTCCAAAGTGCTAAAAGACAGAAATCTTTGATAGACTATTTCTCAGAAACCATGATGCTTATAGACTCTTCGTTTGAAGATATGGGATTGTGTTGAGACCATCTACAATAACCTCTCTCGGTTTTTGCTATCTCGAAGGTTTTTTCCCATGGTGATGAGTTTTCAGTTGAGGGAAAAGTTGACAGATGCAAGTAGTGTAAAGTTGCAAAGTGGTGCAACTTTCATTCTCAAACTCATACGACCCAACAAACTATTCCAACATTTCTGGATGGGTACATTTATGCTAGTCATGGTTCTCTTTTTCACCCAAATACATCAAATCGATTTGAGTTGCAATGGAGCAGCGTTTTCCCTTAAGAGTCCAAATTGCTAAAAGGAAGCAATATTTGATGGACTATCTCTCAGAAACCGTGATTCTTACAAAATCTTCGTCTGAGGATATGTGATCGTGTTGAGAACATCTACAATAAAATCTCTGAGTTTTTTCTATCTCAAAGGCATTTTCCCATGGTGATGAGTTTTTAGTTGAGTGAAAAGTTGCCAAATGCAAGTAGTGTAAAGTTACAAAGTGGTGCAACTTTCATTCTCAAACTCGTACAACCCAATGGACCATTCCAACATGTCTAGATGGGTACATTTATGCTAGGTATGGTTCTCTTTTGCACTGAAATACACCGAATCGCTCTGAGCTGCATTGGAGCAATATTTTCCTTTGAGAGTCCAAACTACTAAAAGGGGGAAATCTTTGAAGAACTATTTCTCAAAAACCATGATGCTTATAGACTCTTCCTTTGAGGATATGGGATTTTTTTGAGATCATCCACAATAACCTCTCTCGATTTTTCTATCTTGAAGGCATTTTCCCGTGGTGATGAGTTTTCAGTTGAGGGAAAAGTTGCCAAATGCAACCAGTGTAAACTTGCAAAGTGTTGTAACTTGTATGACCAAATGGACTATTCCAACACATCTAAATGGGTACGTTTACACTAGGTATGGTTCTCTTTTACACCCAAATACGTCAAATCGCTCCGAGCTGCATTGGAGTGACGTTTTCCCTTAAGAGTCCAAAGTGCTAAAAGGAAGCAATATTTGATGGACTATTTCTCAAAAAATATGATGCTTAAAGACTCTTCATCTAAGGATATGGGATTGTGTTGAGACCATCTACAATAACCTCTCTCGGTTTTTTCTCTCTCGAAGGTATTTTCCCGTGGTGATGAGTTTTTAGTTGAGGCAAAAGTTGCAAAGTGGTGCAACTTTCATTCTCAAACTCGTACGACCCAACAAACTATTCCAACACATTTGGATGGTACATTTATGCTAGGTATGGTTCTCTTTTGCACCCAAATACACCGAATAACTTTGAGCTGCATTGGAGCGGCATTTTCCCTTAAAAGTCCAAACTATTAGAAGGAATAAATCTTTGACGGACTATTTCTCAAAAACCATGATGCTTATAGACTCTACATTTGAGGATATGGGATCATGTTGAGACCATATACAATAATCTCTCTAAGTTTTTTCTATCTCGAACTCTTTTTCCTGTGGTGATGAGTTTTCAGTTGAGGGAAAAGTTGCCAAATGCAAGTAGTGTAAACTTGCAAAGTGGTGCAACTTTCATTATTGAACTCGTATGACCAAAAAAAATGTTTCAACACGTCCGGATGGGTATGTTTATGCTAGGTATGGTTCTCTTTTTCACCCAAATACACCGAATCGCTCTGAGCTACATTGGACCGACGTTTTCCCTTAAGAGTCCAAAGTGCTAAAAGACAACAATCTTTGATGGACTATTTCTCTTAAGAGTCCAAAGTGCTAATTTTAATGAAATATGGGGGCAAAAAGATTTAAGGTTGGATCAATATTCTGCAAGTCCTAGCTCTTGCATCAAAAAACTCTTACCTAATCAACTTGAATCAATTACATGGGAAATGAAATTCACAATGAACTTTTTACATTTTTGTTTTTCAAAAAAGTGACCAGCCAGTGCAATTTGTTATATATAAATAGGAGATATTACAAAACCTAGTTAAAATGAGCATACCAGCAGGAAAGAACCAAGAAGAAAACCTCTAGTTGTAGCTCGATTAAGTACAAAAATCTTTTTACATTTTAAACATACCCTTTATACAATGCTAGACATTTGAACTGTGTTTTAAAAAATATCACTGGATATAGATTATGCCTATATAGAGTTATGACCTTTTTACATTTTTTCACATTTCAAAATTCAATTTTTACAAATTTTTCCTATTTGAGGTATTCAGGGCATAGTCTTCCACAAGAGTAGTTTGTTGGCATTTTGGAGTGACAAGCACCTGTACAAACCATCAAGGTAGTAGTTAAACTACATACAATAGAAAATATGCTTAGAATAACCAATTGATATTACTGTAATTTATCACATACCTCTCTAAAAGGATCATAGTTGCCTATTGTTGTAGTAGGTCCATGATCAATCGTGCCATGAATATCGCAAAATTTTTCAAATGATAAATCTATATTGTAACAACAAAAAATATGCTTAGACTAACAAATATCTATTAATCTAAACAACCTACATGATGATGAATTGCTAATGCAAACTATAAAAGATGCTTTGAATAACCAATCTATATTATTATAATATGTCGCATACCTCTTTGAAAGGATTAGAGTTGGTTGTTGTTGTAACAGGTCCATGATCAATCATGCCAAGAATATCACAAAATTTGTTAAACGATATATCTTTATTGTCACAATAAAAAAGAGGCTTAAGCATTGTACTTTCCATTCTTGAATATGCTATTCATGTGTGCCTGAAGGGTCATCTATTTGCTTAAGAGTATCCAATATTGTTTCATGATCAACATTACTAAGTGTCCATATTTGTTTTGTCTTTGGTTTGGAATGATGCTTCAAAAACTTAAGATTTGTTGTATAACAAGGTGTGAATACATAAGAATGGTTTTGTATTTCTCGTAGTCTTCAAATGTAGGTATGACATTCTTTCTAATCATGTATGTTCACAACCAAGTTCCTACAACCACAATTGAACCTATAGGATACACGAACCCATCATCATCTTCCATTGATTGTGTTAGCTTGTGCTTTACTCGCACACATAGAGCCAACCAATATTCTAATCTCTCTTCATTCCCCTATGGTGCAACAACTGCAAAAACATGTCCTGGATGTAGTAGATCTAAAAGAAGGTTGTAATCAAGTGAACTTTCCATTGTGTAATTTTTCATGGATATAGTTTGAGATAAAGGAGTTAGATACTATGGAACCCAGGTATCCACCCACTCACTTGACTCGCATTGATCCCACTCGTACTGAATACAACTCTGACAAAAATAAGCCAATTGTCATGTCCAAATGGTCCATGTGCTTGCATCTGAGCTTCAAAATGAATGCATCTTTGAAGAATCTTTGATTGTATGACAATCCAATCTTCCTCCCACTATACCCTCCTCAACCAACCAAAATAATCTATGCACTATTGAATCAAGTGTCCCTCCCTGTGACAATGTTGAACTACACCAATCGACAATAGAACGTGCATCACTGAATTTTTCTCTTGAAATCTTCAATTGCTCCTTAACTAGAGCTCTCTTTACACATGCACCTGCTCCATCCTGCTCCCCTTTCCCATGCCCGGCTTCAAAAAAACTCCAAATATTAGATACACCCCTCTCTACATGCATTCTACTCAACCAATAAAATATATGAGCATTATTGAATTGGCCAGTACAGTTATTTGACCAAATGAGATGTCGACCCAGTGTTATATCATGCTCCTGTGAGAACTCAAAAAAATTCTCAAAAAAATGTTGGACATACTCAGATGAGTGGGATCTATCATCACTCATATAAAAATGATACTCTCTGATTATCTTTCGATCCTCTTCTTTACTATCAGGTGCATGTCTAAACGTTATGTGGACAAAAATAGCAATATGAATGGAATTGTAATACTGAGATTGTACCTCATTTTGTGGTTGCAATGTGTAGTTTTTAGAAAAATCAACCACTGATATAATAGTGCCAATCGAAAAAGAGTCCTTACATATCCTGAATTGTTGATCCAACCATTGAGACCTATGACTATGCCTTGCATATTTGTAGAAAATATTGTCCTTAAAATCTGAAATAAAATCAGCAACACTGCATTCTTTTGTAACCAACTCGCATCGAGAACCTTCACCTCCACTCTGCAAAGTATATTTGACTATCTCATATCTCTTTTTCTCAACAAGATTCTTTCCAAATTCATGTTTAGAAACCTCATGAAAACATTGAACAAACTTTGACAAGCCACCACATTGTGAGAACTTTGCATTTAAACAATCATTTCTATAGAAAAAGGAACCATCATCCCTAGAACATAAAAATAGATCTAGCAAGTCCCTTGATGATTTCGGAAGATGCATTGCACCACACTCCTAAAAAATTTCATTAGTATGAAAAGTAGAAGGGATATAGCATAATAGTTTATGGTACATTGAAAACTCCACATGGTATTTGCAACAAAAAGTATTACAAATCTTAAGAGGCACACAATAAAATGGCTTCAAACCTTCAGAAGTTCTTTGCAAGATTTCCATATTTGGATGTGTTTGAATAAATTTGTTGAACAACATTGTTTGGCTTGATTCCAAGAAATGTTTAGGATGCGGTGTACGATCTCGACTGCCAATTCTTAACTTTAAAACATCCTTTACATTGGGTGATACTCTAGAGTTATCATGCCAAAATTTCTGAATTGCCTGCTTTACATTGTAAGTTAGCTTCTTATCAACACATGTAAGCCTTCTGAAAAAATACCATGTATCATTTTGAAGAGGATCATCTATTCTTTCTCTTCTTGCAAGTTCTCTATCCAATTTTTTATGATTTAAGTCAAAATCAATACAATTTTGTCTCATAAAGCGAGCCTTTTTCAATGGATGGCTTACTAGGGCGGTGGTAATGACTCTTTGAGCAGCTCTCTTATCTTTTTCCTTGTTATTTTTTCCAATATACTTGAGAGCATTAGAAATATTTTTGACAATAATAGAATTTTTTTCGGTCCTCTTATTCAGACGAATCTTCAATTTGGCTAGCAAAGGTCTCATCTTTTGGATCTTTAGAAATTGTACAAAAAATTGGCATTGCTCGGTCAATGTCTTATCACTAAAATATTGGATGAAAAGTATTCTAGCCCACAACCGAATAGTTTGTATTGACCTCTTGCCTTCAAAATTGTTTATAATGTTATCATCAATTTCAACTAACTATATAGGGGTCCTTGAAGGTATTGAATTTGGAATGCGTCTTTCTTCCACACAAGGTTCTTCATTTCTCATGTAATCTGGTAAAACATAATTTACACTTTCTTCAATATTATGTTCAACATCTTCATTTCCAACATTTTGACCTTGAACATTTTCAATATCAATTTGAAAAATTTCATTCCCAATTTCAATATCATGTTCAACATCTTCAATTCCAACATTTTCATTATCAATTTCAATAGTTTCATTCAAAATTTCAATATCATGTTTAACATCTTCAATTCCAACATTTTCATTATCAATTTTAATATTTTCATTCCCAATTTCAATATCATGTTCAACATCTTCAATTCCAACATTTTTACCTTGAAAAGTTTCAATATCAATTTGAACATTTTCATTCCCAATTTCAATATCATGTTCTACATTTTCACCTTGAACATATTCAATTTCCTCTTCACTTGAAAGACCATAGGGCTTAGGTTCACCATTATTTAACATAGCTTGTCTTTTCTTCCTATGACCTTCTCTATCTCTTTGTCTATATCCTTCAATTTGTTCTTTTGTGAGCTTTCTCTTATGTTTTTGTTTTCGAC
Source organism: Sequoiadendron giganteum (assembly GCA_007115665.2). NCBI lineage: Eukaryota > Viridiplantae > Streptophyta > Pinopsida > Cupressales > Cupressaceae > Sequoiadendron > Sequoiadendron giganteum. The sequence continues at coordinate 929,143,410 of CM021100.1, forward strand.
GACTGCTGCTTCCCATTATACCAAATAAAAGATGCTAAAAAATCAATATGTATGACAAATTTGAGTACAAGATGCTCCAAAAACTTTATCTTTGTCTCTTCCTATCTGAAACGACACATTTGTCACCTGCAAAGGGTTGCAAATAGAATGCAGGGTCCATTGGAATGCACAAAAATGGCCCACATGGGGTTTTTCTATGGACCACAAATCCGATATCCAATATAATCGGATATCCAATTTGTAAAACATGTTTTGCAATGGTAAGATTTCACCTCTGCACAATGAAGTTTCACAAATAGGATATCCGATTCAAATTAGATATCCGATTTGTATGCACATAGACCTAAGGGTTAATGGTAGGGAGTGGGAGAGAGGGAGGGAGAGGGAGAGAGGGAGAGTGGGAGAGTGGGAGAGTGATAGGGAGAGGGGGAGAGGGAGAGGAAGATGAAGAGGGAAA